>JAWNLW010000455.1:1817500-2252151 GCA_035042075.1 Drosophila macrospina | reverse complement strand
CAACTAAAACCGACAAATACCTAAAACGAAAAAACGAAAAACGAAAAATTGCCACTCAAATTCAACTGTGTGTGTGTGTGAAGAAAGTGAACTTTGCACACAGCGCCATCTTCAAGTGCTCGCTCTTTCACTCAATTACATCGAGTGAAAACGAACACATACATACACACACATAGACATTACTCAATACACTCAAGACAACTAAAACGGCCAACAACAAGTGACGAGCGAAAAGGAAAGTGAAAAGTAACATCAAACCCTTAGCAAAGCATATATATTTTCACTCAAATATATATGTAATTTGCACACAGCTAATTCGCGAAATATATGTAATGATTGCATTGCACACTTAATGTGCAAGTGTCTATGTTTATGCAAGAAATTAACTCTAAATATATAACGCATAAACTTAATGTTACATGTCCGTCCCAGTGAATGTAAAACTGTGTGACTTAATATTCCTTGTGTGAGTCAAATACTTGACAAGACTCACATATACTAAGTCAAATAGTATATGTGTGCAATTTAAAAATATAATTTAATTCAATAACTGTGATAAGAGCAAATAAAACTTGACCATAAAAATTGACATATGACTGTAAAACTGTCAATTAAATACATTAAAATACACATATAAAATGGCCAAGTTAAAAAGTGACAAATTAAAAAAGCAATTACTACAACAACTAAACCAGCAAATAAACCTTCAGACGAGAGAGACCATGTCAAACGAGATTCAACAACTACAACAACACCAGCAACTACAAGAAGCTACAAATACAAATAAGCCTAAAAGTAAGTCGCCTTCCCCGTCAGAATTAGCGCCTGGACCAGCTTCTAGCAGGCAGAAGCAGCGCAAAAATTCTGGCGCCAAGAATGCCGCCAAAAATGCTGCAACAGCAACACCAGCAACAACAACATCAGTTGCTGTCAAACCGCCATCTCGCAAAGCCCACTCAGGACCAATGGAGAGGCCAAAGTTCGCGCTAGAAATGGCGCCAAAAGCGAAGAGAGAGAGACGCTCTCTGGGCACAATGGCGGATACATCGAAACTCACTCAACTACAATTGAGTGAGATTGAATATCCGCCATTACCGACGCCGGCGAGCCCGCCAAATTCTACAAATTTTGGCGGCAACTCCGCATCACCGAACACAACCTGCAATGCCAGCCAAGGTATTGAGGTTGTGTTCACAAATTCGGATGTGGATGTTACAACGCAATCGACTTCCACATCGGCTTCCACTACTGGGTCCACAAACTCGAGCAGAGCTCGAGTTTCGCCAATAGTGTCGTCTTTCGGCATGGACTATGCCGAATCCTCAGATGGCACTGAGGAAGACAACTCCGATGAGGACGACGAGGAGGAAACAACATCCAAATCATCAGCAACCCTCACCAACCGAGCGTCGCCAATAATGCAGCAACAGCAGCAACATCAGCAGCAGCATCAATATAAGCAGCAGCAGCAACATCAGCAACATAAGCAGCAGCAGCAGCAACATCAGCAGCAGCATCACCATCAGCAGCAGCAACAATTGCAGCAGCAGCAGCAACAACAGCAGCAGCATCATCTTCAGCAGCAGCAACATCAACAGCAGCTACAACAACAACAGCAACTAAGCTCAGCGCCTCTAGCAGCAACAGCAAGTAAAAATTCAGCAGCAGATGGTAAGTCGAATTTTGCATTCAACTACCCTGCCCATACTGTGCCATCTAAGCGCAAAGCCATTAACTCTGGCCTCAAGCGCAAAGCGAAAACGAAGCTGAAGCGCAAGTCTAAGCGCAAAGCGAATAGCTACTGCGACGACGACGATGACGACATCCCTCTCGGTGCCTCGCACGTGGAACGCATGTTCCGTATGCTACTCAAGCAGCACGAGTACCGAGACCCGTATTCGCAGTTCTATGCTGGCGATGATGATCCGGCATACGATCTCAGTGACTCGGATCCATTTGCGAGTGACAATGACTCCACTTGGCAAGCCGAGTCATGGGAGAGTGTGTCGGATGAGGAGTATATTGGAGACATATCTCTGCCTAATGGCCAAAATGGCGTCGAGGCTGCCACTGGCAATAATATTATGCCTACAAATTTGCCTACGCCCTTGACCATGCCCACGAATATGTCTACCCGCCCCTCTGTACCTGCAAATAAAATAAATACAAAAAAAGCTGAAAAAAATAATAATAAAAACACCGCCATTAATGCTACTGTTGCTCCCACGCCCAATAACGAGAGCAGCAACAACAACAAAAATAGCAATAAAAATAATAAAAGGACAAAAAAACGAAAAAATAACGAGGATGACGACGATATTCTTAATGAACTTGACGAACTGCTGTCGTCAAGACGTAAGGAATATGAGGATCAGGCCCGCCACAAAAAACAGGAGAAGGAATGGCACCTCGTAAAAAGTGCCAAAATTCCAACGCTGTTTGTTTCTAACATTAAGGAGATCCAACCATTACTTGAACGACTTAATAGACTGCCAGGAGTCATTAACGGCTACTCTATAAAGTGCACTCAAAACGGAGCAATCCGTATACAGTGCAAGAGTGCCGAGATTTATGAAGCTGTGGCAAAGGAGCTGAGCACGGGTAGCACGACGATGCACACGCATCAAATGCGCAAGGATCGTGGCTACCGTGTTGTTATCAAGCACTTGCATAGCACAACTCCGACAGAATGGATCAAAACACAGCTGACCAACTTGGGCTTCACTGTGAGATTCGTTCGTGTCATGACACAACGTTTCTCCGGTAAGCCCATGAATCTGTTTGAGGTGGAGCTTGAGCCCTCAACAGATGGCAGCAACGAGGCGATCTTTGAAATCGACAAGATGGGCAGCCAAGATGTCGTGATAGAGAAGCAGAGGAAGAGCATCGACCCTGTCCAGTGCCATAGATGCCAGGCCTTTGGACATACAAAAAACTATTGTCGTAGACAATTTGTATGTTTGAAGTGTGCCGGCGAGCATGCTACCACATCGTGCACCAAGGCAAGGGACACACCAGCCAAGTGTGCCAATTGCCAAGGAGCACATGTGGCCAGCTACAAAGGCTGTAGGGTATTTAAGGACATGCAATCCAAAATGTCCATAAACAAGGCACGGTCTGAGTTTGCACAGATAATGCAAAAAGAATGGCCGCTGCCTAAATACCCTCAGCCGAAGCAGCAGCAACAACGTCAACAACAACATCAAAGGCAGCAACAGAAGGCGAAGCCAGCAACTACGCCTAGCAGGCAGCAGCGAAAGCAGCCAAAGCAGGCAACATCAGCGCCCAGATCCAGTAAGAAGAGGCAGCCAATAGTGCAGCAGCAGCAGCATGTTGCTAATAAGCAACAACAACAGCAGCCGAAGCAACAACAAAAACATCAGCGGCCAGCCAGAGGTCAAATTGACACACCTGCTAGGAACAGCAACAACAACAAGAGTGCCACTAAAAGTAAGAAGAAAGCTCTCTTACGCACAAGTTGCCAAAACAGACAACGCAAACAAGCAGATTGCGAGAGCCGAAGCTGGACCTGCAAGTCGACACTTGGGGAGACTTCAGGGAAGGCTTCGTGCCGAGCAGGAGCAGCAGCAGAAGCAGAAGGAGCAGCAACAACAACAAGCAACGCCCAGCCAATCCCAGCCAGACGCAATGCTGATGGAGCTGTTGCGTCAAAATGCTGAAAATATCAGTCAAATGGGCAAAAGGCTGGACGCCCTGACTGATATAGTCACAGCATTGCTAGCAAACTGCAAGTTGACTAGCAAACAACAGCCAATCCAACAGCAGCAACAACACGTGGATGCCATAGTTCATATACTCAGCCCTAATTCTAATGACATGTCAGTGGACAGTGTCAATCACAACGCCACTGACATGATCATAAATGGATAAAGGTTTCACTAAAATCAATAATTACAATAGCCCTATCCATATCATTGCTGCTAACAATTCTACAAGAGCAGCAGCAACTACTAAATATATAAATAATAAATATATAAATAATAATTGCACTCACCCCACTATGAAGATGAAAGTGCAAGTAATTGAACCAACCGCCAACAATCTCGATGACAGAAGTACATCGTACGTTCTTGAAAATTATCCTTGGTATCCTTCCTTTCTTGACGGGCTGGATTCAACGAAAAACGTACTCGATGCCAAAAAACCTAAAATAAAAAAATATAATCAGTATTTACAAAAATCGCTAAATATAAATAAAACTGCGAATAAATACACAGTCATCGGACATGTATATCACAATCGTTTGCACTCGCAAACATCAAAAATTCCGCAGGAGCAGCTTCGCACCTTCACAACGCCGGGGCAGCGGCATCGAAAAGCGACGCAACAACAACAAACTCCACATAGGCGGTTGTACAACTCCATTTACAATAGTGGGAGTGAGGCAATCAAGTTGTCCGAGAGTATGCAGCTCATCGAGCAAAGGCAGCATGATATGAAAGAAAAAATAATACACAATCAGACAAAACATCAACAAATAAAAGCAATAAACAATTCAGAGATTAAACTCACCTCAAATCAACATCCATCTCCGCGTACTGTTGACATCCAAAATTGTCCAGAAGAGGCCAATAACCAAACTGGCTCCTTTTGGACCGATTGGCTCCAGAGACGACAACTCGCTTTTAATCAGCGGCAGCAACTCCTCCTTAAACCGGACTACAACAAAGTGGCAACGCTGGAGAATCTGCTCGTGGACAACTCCGTCGAGATGCGCCACCAGAACCAGCACTACCGGCAGACAGTGGCATCCAATTGGAGTCACCTTGCACTCTGCAAGAAGTGGCTCCAATATCTACACTGGTCAGCCAGAATGCAGCGTGGGACTCTTGACGTGGAGATTGGGCCATCGCCTGGCCTCCTCCATGAATCCTGGGCCTCCTGGCAACTCCCACGAAGTCATCCTTGGCAGCAACAGCAACAACAGCAGCAACTAAAATATAAAAGAATTAATTTATTATTATTTCTTTTATATAACACTCTTTTATATATTCACAGAAGAAATACTTACCTGCATATACTTACCTGCAGAAACTCCATTGATGTATCCACACAGGCGATGTGGCAACGCTGGTGGCATAATCTTGACATTGCGCACCTCTACCCAATTGGGCAGCAGGCGCCAATAAGAACTGCCTATACGTGCCCTTCACGGGCTCTATGGGCATGGCAAATCCTCAGCGATGCCTTGGAGCAGCTGAAGATGCAGTGCAGCAACTATGGACCATCTCCAGGTCCAGTCATCACGATCCTCGCCATCCAGCAGCAGCGTCACGCACTCACCCACTGCCCCGCGTCTCCAAAAAGCCGTTTTCACGGCTCTGCGGCGGCTTGTGGGAGCACTGTGCCGCTTCAGCATCCAGATGGGCAGTCGCTCATGCCATCCAGCTGTCTCGGGTCCACCTCTAGGGTCCCTAGGCAGCACCAGACGAATCCACAGCCGACTACTCCATGCAGTAGCCGGCAGCAAACACGGCCAAAATGGCCAAACTGGCAGCGTAGCCCAATTTGGACGTGGCGACCATGGCCACGGGGTAATATTCAGGTGCGCATGGGCGCGCTTGATGGCATCCTCCTCGTGGCCATGCACCTCCTGACGCTCAATAAGGGCGTGACAGCGGCGTGGGACTCCACATCGCCGTCTCCCCATGGGCGCAGCTATAAGCAGCAGCAGCAGCAGCAGCAAATTCACACTCTGTCGCCAGCAGTTACATGGCGTCCCAGTCATGGCAACTGGCGGCAGAGTGCACACAGGAAGGCAACTAGAACGAAGAGAAACTAGTTAGTATCTCTTTAAGTACATATAAGTTCACATACTTACCCATTTAGTGCATAGTTAGAATCCCATGACATCTCATCTCGTACCTGAAAATAATGAAAATTAGTAATTAAGTATATATATTTGCTCTTAAAATTAGTATACTCACCGTTATTGACCACCTAAAAATTCAATCTTGACTCACCTGACTCATGATTAGCCATTAATCCTGAAAAGAAAATAGAAAATTAATTAGACACACGTTTTTTATGCAATCTGCAATTTATGTATTACAATTGTCAATTTTACCTGTTTTAATTGTCCCTTTGTCTATATGTAAATTTTTAATATTTCGTCCATGACTTGATGTAAATTCCTGTTTTCTTGACCTGTAAAATAGCAGCAAATTTTGTTTATTAATTTAAGTTTCTTTGTTATAGAAATGTAGGTAAACATACCCCTTCACAATAGGACAACATACACACACACACGCACACGCAAGTAAGAAACACACACACACGATCGGTCACTAATAACTTCAGCACGAGTTGGCCGCGGTAACGATGTATCGATTGTTTGATAAAAATATCAACAATCGTTACATCGTATTGGGCGGTCGTGACTGCTCGGAGTTGGCAGAATTCTGTTAACTAACATTAGCAGAGTTCTGTCGCTCTGGGCAGCGCGATCGCTCTGCCGCGGCCAAACTCACAACAACAATTCAAATTTGAATTCAAATGTTAGTATCAACGGCAGGGACAGCTCTCTCTCCAACTGGAGTGAAAGTTGGTCTCTGTCGTTGTAAGTGGCAGGACGTGTCGCGCGCGCCATCAAATTAACTTGACTTGTAAATTATTACAAGTTAAGCGACTTAGAATAATTTTTAATTTTCGTGTGTGCGGGCAGAAATATTTTTTCCGTTTTACGTTTTTATGTTTTCTGCCCCACCGTGTTTTCGTGTAGCGCGTTTGTGTGTACGTTCGTCGTCGGCAGCGCCTCTGTGTAGTGTCGTTTTTGATAGTTTTGTGCAGTTTTGTTAAACAATTAAAGCCCCTTAGTAATAAGTAGGCTAAATAGCAAATAAAATTAAAAATTGTACAACTTAAACTAAGAAAAATGTACACACCCCTACCAACCGTGAACCAATAAAGAGGCCTGCCCCAAGCCGTGTGCACCAACAACACACGCGCGCCGGGTACGGTTCAAATACAAGAAAAAAAAAAAAAAATATATTTATTGCAACTAAAACCGACAAATACCTAAAACGAAAAAACGAAAAACGAAAAATTGCCACTCAAATTCAACTGTGTGTGTGTGTGAAGAAAGTGAACTTTGCACACAGCGCCATCTTCAAGTGCTCGCTCTTTCACTCAATTACATCGAGTGAAAACGAACACATACATACACACACATAGACATTACTCAATACACTCAAGACAACTAAAACGGCCAACAACAAGTGACGAGCGAAAAGGAAAGTGAAACGTAACATCAAACTCTTAGCAAAGCATATATATTTTCACTCAAATATATATGTAATTTGCACACAGCAATTTCGCGAAATATATGTAATGATTGCATTGCACACTTAATGTGCAAGTGTCTATGTTTTATGCAAGAAATTAACGATAAAATATATAACGCATAAACTTAATGTTACATGTCTGTCCCAGTGAATGTAAAACTGTGTGACTTAATATTCCTTGTGTGAGTCAAACACTTGACAAGACTCACATATACTAAGTCAAATAGTATATGTGTGCAATTAAAACTACCCCTAAATTCAATAACTGTGATAACGAGCAAATAAAACTTGACCATAAAAATTGACAAGTGACTCTAAAACTGTCAATTAAATACATTAAAATACACATATAAAATGGCCAAGTTAAAAAGTGACAAATTAAAAAAGCAATTACTACAACAACTAAACCAGCAAATAAACCTTCAGACGAGAGAGACCATGTCAAACGAGATTCAACAACTACAACAACACCAGCAACTACAAGAAGCTACAAATATGCCTAAACGTAAGTCGCCTTCCCCGTCAGAATTAGCGCCTGGACCAGCTTCTAGCAGGCAGAAGCAGCGCAAAAATTCTGGCGCCAAGAATGCCGCCAATAATGCTGCAACAGCAACACCAGCAACAACAACATCAGTTGCTGTCAAACCGCCATCTCGCAAAGCCCACTCAGGACCAATGGAGAGGCCAAATTTCGCGCTAGAAATGGCGCCAAAAGCGAAGAGAGAGAGACGCTCTCTGGGCACAATGGCGGATACATCGAAACTCACTCAATTACAATTGAGTGAGATTGAATATCCGCCATTACCGACGCCGGCGAGCCCGCCAAATTCTACAAATTTTGGCGGCAACTCCGCATCACCGAACACAACCTGCAATGCCAGCCAAGGTATTGAGGTTGTGTTCACAAACTCTGATGTGGATGTTACAACTCAATCGACTTCTACATCGGCTTCCACTACTGGGTCCACAAACTCGAGCAGAGCTCGAGTTTCGCCAATAGTGTCGTCTTTCGGCATGGACTATGCCGAATCCTCAGATGGCACTGAGGAAGACAACTCCGATGAGGACGACGAGGAGGACACAACATCCAAATCATCAACAACGCTCACCAATCGAGCGTCGCCAATCATGCAGCAACAGCAGCAACATCAGCAGCAGCATCAACATAAGCAGCAGCAGAAACATCAGCAACATAAGCAGCAGCAGCAGCAACATCAGCAGCAGCATCACCATCAGCAGCAGCAACATTTGCAGCAGCAGCAGCAACAACAGCAGCAGCATCATCTTCAGCAGCAGCAACATCAACAGCAGCTACAACAACAACAGCAACTAAGCTCAGCGCCTCTAGCAGCAACAGCAAGTAAAAATTCAGCAGCAGATGGTAAGTCGAATTTTGCATTCAACTACCCTGCCCAAACTGTGCCATCTAAGCGTAAAGCCATTAACTCTGGCCTCAAACGCAAAGCGAAGATGAACCTGAAGCGCAAGTCTAAGCGCAAAGCTAATAGCTACTGCGACGACGACGATGACGACATCCCTCTCGGTGCCTCGCATGTGGAACGCATGTTCCGTATGCTCCTCAAGCAGCACGAGCACCGAGATCCGTATTCGCAGTTCTATGCTGGCGATGATGATCCGGCATACGATCTCAGTGACTCGGATCCATTTGCGAGTGACAATGACTCCACTTGGCAAGCCGAGTCATGGGAGAGTGTGTCGGACGAGGAGATAATTGGGGACATATACTCGCCCAATGGCCAAAATGGCGTCGGGACTGCCACTGGCAATATTAATATTATGCCTACTCCCTTGCCCACGCCCCTGACCATGCCCACGAATATGTCTACCCGCCCCTCTGTACCTGCAAATAAAAATAATATAAAGAATGCTGTAAAAAATAATAATAAAAACACTGCCATTAATGCTACTGTTGCTCCCACGCCCAACAATGAGAGCAGCAACAACAACAAAAATAGCAATAAAAATAATAAAAAACCTAAAAATACAAAAAAAGAAAAAATAATGAGGATGACGACGATATTCTTAACGAACTTGACGAATTGCTGTCGTCAAGAAGGAAAGAATACGAGGATCAGGCCCGCCATAAAAAACAGGAGAAGGAATGGCACCTCGTCAAAAGTGCCAAAATTCCGACGCTGTTTCTCTCTGACGTTAAGCAGATCCAGCCATTGCTGGAAAGGCTCAACAAGTTGCCAGGAGTAGTTAACGGCTACTCCATTAAATGCACTCAAAACGGCGCAATTCGTTTGCAGTGCAAGAGTGCCGAAATTTATGAAGCTGTGGCAAAAGAATTGAACACAGGTAGCACGACGATGCACACGCATCAAATGCGCAAGGATCGTGGCTACCGTGTTGTTATCAAACACTTGCACAGCACAACTCCGACTGACTGGATCAGAACGCAGCTGACCAACTTGGGCTTTACCGTGAGATTCGTTCGAGTCATGACACAACGTTTCTCCGGTAAGCCCATGAATCTGTTTGAGGTGGAGCTTGAGCCCTCAACAGATGGTAGCAACGAGGCGATCTACGAAATCGACAAGATGGGCAGCCAAGATGTAGTCATCGAGAAGCAGAGGAAGAGCATCGACCCTGTCCAGTGCCATAGATGCCAGGCTTTCGGGCATACAAAGAACTATTGCCGTCGGCAATTTGTATGTTTGAAGTGCGCTGGAGAACATGCTACCACATCGTGCTCCAAGGCAAGGGACACACCAGCCAAGTGTGCCAATTGCCAAGGAGCACATGTGGCTAGTTATAAAGGCTGCAGGGTATTTAAAGACATGCAGTCCAAAATGTCAATAAATAAGGCGCGGTCTGAATTTGCGCAGTTAATGCAAAAAGAATGGCCGCTGCCCAAATACCCTCAGCCGAAGCAGCAGCAACAACGTCAACAACAACATCAAAGGCATCAACAGAAGAAGCCAGCAACCACGCCCAGCAGGCAGCAGCAAAAGCAGCCAAAGCAGGCACCATCAGCGCCCAGATCCAGCAAGAAGAGGCAGCCATTAGTGCAGAAGCAGCAGCATGTTGCCAATAAGCAACAACAACAGCAGCCGAAGCAACAACAAAAACATCAGCGGCCAGCCAGAGGTCAAATTGACACACCTGCTAGGAAAAGCAACAACAACAAGAGTGCCACTAATAACCGGAGCAAAGCTTCCTACGCTCATGTTGTCAAAAGTAGCAACGCTACTAAGCCGAATGCGAGAGCCGAAGCTGGACCTGCAAGTCGACACTTGGGGAGACTTCAGGGAAGGCTTCGTGCCGAGCAGGAGCAGCAGCAGAAGCAGAAGGAGCAGCAACAACAACAAGCAACGCCCAGCCAATCCCAGCCAGACGCAATGCTGATGGAGCTGTTGCGTCAAAATGCTGAAAATATCAGTGAAATGGGCAAAAGGCTGAACGCCCTGACTGATATAGTCACAGCATTGCTAGCCAATACTAAACTGGCCAGCAAGCAACAGCCAACGCAACAGCATCAACACGTGGACGCCATAGTCCAAATACTCAGCCCCAATTCTAATGACATGTCAGTGGACAGTGTCAATCACAACGCCACTGACATGATCATAAATGGATAAAGCTGCCAATAAAATAAATACAAACAATAGCCCTATCCATATCATTGCTGCCAGCAATTCAACAAGAGCAGCAGCAACTACTAAATATATAAATAATAAATATATAAATAATAATTGCACTCACCCCACTATAAAGATGAAAGTGCAATTAATAGAACAACCGCCAATAATATCGATGACAGAAGTACATCGTACGTTCTGGAAAATGATCCTTGGTATCTTCCCTCTCTAGACGGGCTGGATCCAACGAAAAACGTACTCGATAGCCAAAAAACCTGAAATAAATAAATATAATCAGTATTTGACATAAAAAATCGATAAATATAAATAAAACTGCGAATAAATACATAGTCACCGTCGGACATGTATTACACAATTGTTTGCATTCGCAAACACCTAAAATTCCGCAGGAGCAGCTTCGTACTCATCACAACGCCGGGGCAGCGGCATCGAAAAGCGACGCAACAACAACAAACTCCACATAGGCGGTTGTACAACTCCATTCACAATAGTGGGAGTGAGGCAATCAAGTTGTCCGAGAGATATGCAGCTCATAGAGCAAAGGCAGCATAACAACACCAATAATCCAAATGATATGGAAAAAAAAATGTACAAAATCAGACAAAAGCAACAACAAAAAGTACAATGAAACAATTCAGAGGTTACACTCACCACAAAACAGCATCCATCTCCACGTAGCTGTTGGCATCCAAAATCAGCCAGAAGAGGCCAATACTCAAACTGGCTCCTTTTGGACAGATTGGCTCCAGCGACGACAACTCGCTTTTAATCAGCGACAGCAACTCCTCCTTAATCCGGACACAGCACGGGCCAGAGCAGTCTGGCAACTCTGCGAGGAACATGCGATGGCAACTGCACTCGAAATGTGCCACCAGAGACAGCACTACTGGCAGACGGCGACACCCAATTGGCGTCACTTTGCACACTGCGCTAAGTGGCTCCAAATTCTCCAACGGGTCTCCAGAATGCAGCGCGGGACTCCTGACGTGGAGATTGGGCCATCTCCTGGCCTCCTCCATGAATCCTGGGCCTCCTGGGCAACTCCCACGAAGTCATCCTTGGCAGCAACAGCAACAACAGCAGCAACTAAAATATAAAAGAATTAATTTATTATTTCTTTTATATAACACTCTTTTATATAATTACAGAAAAATACTTACCTGACAATACTTACCTGCAGCAACTCCAATGATGTGATCCACACAGGCGATGTGGCAACGCTGGTGGCATAATCTTGCCATTGCGCACCTCTACCCAATTGGGCAGCAGGCGCCAATAAGAACTGCCTATACGTGCCCTTCACGGGCTCTATGGGCATGGCAAATCCTCAGCGAGGCCTTGGAGCAGCTGATGATGCAGTGCATCAACTACGGACCGTCTCCAGGTCCAGTCAACACCATCCTGGCCATCCAGCAGCAGCGTCACGCACTCACCCACTGCCCCGCGTCTCCAAAAAGCCGTTCTCACGGCTCTGCGGCGGCTTGTGGGCGCACTGTGCCGCTCCAGCATCCAGATGGGCAGTCGCTCATGCCATCCAGCTGCCTCGGGTCCACCTCTAGGGCCCCTAGGCAGCACCAGAAGAATCTACAGCCGACTACTCCATGCAGTAGCCGGCAGCAAACACGGCCAAAATGGCCAAACTGGCAGCGTAGCCCAATTTGGACGTGGCGACCATGGCCACGGGGTAATAGTCAGGTGCGCATGGGCGCACTTGATGGCATCCTCCTCGTGGCCATGCACCTCCTGACGCTCAATAAGGGCGTGACAGCGGCGTGGGACTCCACATCGCCGTCTCCCCATGGGCGCAGCTACAAGCAGCAGCAGCAGCAGCAGCAAATTCACACTCTGTCGCCAGCAGTTACATGGCGTCCCAGTCATGGCAACTGGCGGCAGAGTGCACATAGGAAGGCAACTAGAACGAAGAGAAACTAGTTAGTATCTCTTTAAATTAAATAAGTCCAAATACTTACCCATTTAGTGCATAGTTAGAATCCCATGAAATCTCTCTAGTACCTGAAAATAATGAAAATTAGTAATTAAGTATATATATTTGCTCTTAAAATTAGTATACTCACCGTTATTGACCACCTAAAAACAATCTTGACTCACCTGACTCTTGATTAGCCATTAATCCTGAAAAGAAAAAGAAAATTAATAAGACACATGTTTTTTATGCAATCTGCAATTTATGTATTACAATTGTCAATTTTACCTGTTTTAATTGTCCCTTTGTCTATATGTAAATTTTTAATATTTCGTCCATGACTTGATGTAAATTCCTGTTTTCTTGACCTGTAAAATAGCAGCAAATTTTGTTTATTAATTTAAGTTTCTTTGTTATAGAAATGTAGGTAAACATACCCCTTCACAATAGGACAACATGCACACACACACGCACACGCTAGTAAGAAAGCACACACACACGATCGGTCACTAATAACTTCAGCACGAGTTGGCCGCGGTAACGATGTATCGATTGTTTGATAAAAATATCAACAATCGTTACATCGTATTGGGCGGTCGTGACTGCTCGGAGTTGGCAGAATTCTGTTAACTAACATTAGCAGAGTTCTGTCGCTCTGGGCAGCGCGATCGCTCTGCCGCGGCCAAACTCACAACAACAATGTAAATTCAAATTTGAATTTGAATGTTAGTATCAACGGCAGGGACAGCTCTCTCTCCAACTGGAGTGAAAGTTGGTCTCTGTCGTTGTAAGTGGCAGGACGTGTCGCGCGCGCTTACAAACTATAACTTGACTTGTAAATTATTTCAAGTTAAGCGACTTAGAATAATTTTTCGTGTGTGCGGGCAGAAATATTTTTTCCGTTTTACGTTTTTATGTTTTCTGCCCCACCGTGTTTTCGTGTAGCGCGTTTGTGTATATGTTCGTCGTCGGCAGCGCCTCTGTGTAGTGTCGTTTTTAATAGTTTTGTGCAGTTTTATTGAACAATTAAAGCCCCTTAATACTAAGTAGGCTAAATAGCAATTAAAACTAAAAATCTGTACAACTTAAAACTAAGATAAAATGTACACACCCAACAATCCGTGACCCAATAAAGAGGCCTGCCCCAAGCCGTGTGCACCAACAACACACGCGCGCCGGGTACGGTTCAAATACAAGAAAAAAAAAAAAAAATATAATTATTGCAACTAAAACCGACAAATACCTAAAACGAAAAAACGAAAAACGAAAAATTGCCACTCAAATTCAACTGTGTGTGTGTGTGAAGAAAGTGAACTTTGCACACAGCGCCATCTTCAAGTGCTCGCTCTTTCACTCAATTACATCGAGTGAAAACGAACACATACATACACACACATAGACATTACTCAATACACTCAAGACAACTAAAACGGCCAACAACAAGTGACGAGCGAAAAGGAAAGTGAAAAGTAACATCAAACTCTAAGCAAAGCATATATATTTTCACTCAAATATATATGTAATTTGCACACAGCTAATTCGCGAAATATATGTAATGATTGCATTGCACACTTAATGTGCAAGTGTCTATGTTTATGCAAGAAATTAACAATAAATATATAACGCATAAACTTAATGTTACATGTCTGTCCCAGTGAATGTAAAACTGTGTGACTTAATATTCCTTCTGTGTGAGTCAAACACTTGACAAGACTCACATATACTAAGTCAAATAGTATATGTGTGCAATTTAAAAATATAATTTAATTCAATAACTGTGATAAGAGCAAATAAAACTTGACCATAAAAATTGACATATGACTGTAAAACTGTCAATTAAATACATTAAAATACACATATAAAATGGCCAAGCTTAAAAGTGACAAATTAAAAAAGCAATTACTACAACAACTAAACCAGCAAATAAACCTTCAGACGAGAGAGACCATGTCAAACGAGATTCAACAACTACAACAACACCAGCAACTACAAGAAGCTACAAATATAAGCCTAAAAGTAAGTCGCCTTCCCCGTCAGAATTAGCGCCTGGACCAGCTTCTAGCAGGCAGAAGCAGCGCAAAAATTCTGGCGCCAAGAATGCCGCCAAAAATGCTGCAACAGCAACACCAGCAACAACAACATCAGTTGCTGTCAAACCGCCATCTCGCAAAGCCCACTCAGGACCAATGGAGAGGCCAAAGTTCGCGCTAGAAATGGCGCCAAAAGCGAAGAGAGAGAGACGCTCTCTGGGCACAATGGCGGATACATCGAAACTCACTCAACTACAATTGAGTGAGATTGAATATCCGCCATTACCGACGCCGGCGAGCCCGCCAAATTCTACAAATTTTGGCGGCAACTCCGCATCACCGAACACAACCTGCAATGCCAGCCAAGGTATTGAGGTTGTGTTCACAAATTCGGATGTGGATGTTACAACTCAATCGACTTCTACATCGGCTTCCACTACTGGGTCCACAAACTCGAGCAGAGCTCGAGTTTCGCCAATAGTGTCGTCTTTCGGCATGGACTATGCCGAATCCTCAGATGGCACTGAGGAAGACAACTCCGATGAGGACGACGAGGAGGAAACAACATCCAAATCATCAACAACGCTCACCAACCGAGCGTCGCCACTAATGCAGCAACAGCAGCAACATCAGCAGCAGCATCAACATAAGCAGCAGCAGCAACATCAGCAACATAAGCAGCAGCAGCAGCAACATCAGCAGCAGCATCACCATCAGCAGCAGCAACATTTGCAGCAGCAGCAGCAACAACAGCAGCAGCATCATCTTCAGCAGCAGCAACATCAACAGCAGCTACAACAACAACAGCAACTAAGCTCAGCGCCTCTAGCAGCAACAGCAAGTACAAATTCAGCAGCAGATGGTAAGTCGAATTTTGCATTCAACTACCCTGCCCATACTGTGCCATCTAAGCGCAAAGCCATTAACTCTGGCCTCAAGCGCAAAGCGAAAACGAAACTGAAGCGCAAGTCTAAGCGCAAAGCGAATAGCTACTGCGACGACGACGATGACGACATCCCTCTCGGTGCCTCGCATGTGGAACGCATGTTCCGTATGCTACTCAAGCAGCACGAGTACCGAGACCCGTATTCGCAGTTCTATGCTGGCGATGATGATCCGGCATACGATCTCAGTGACTCGGATCCATTTGCGAGTGACAATGACTCCACTTGGCAAGCCGAGTCATGGGAGAGTGTGTCGGACGAGGAGTATATTGGGGACATATCTCTGCCCAATGGCCAAAATGGCGTCGAGGCTGCCACTGGCAATAATATTATGCCTACTCCCTTGCCCACGCCCCTGACCATGCCCACGAATATGTCTACCCGCCCCCCTGTACCTGCAAATAAAATATAATATAAAAAATGCTGTAAAAAATAATAATAAAAACATCGCCATTAATGCTACTGTTGCTCCCACGCCCAACAACGAGAGCAGCAACAACAACAAAAATAGCAATAAAAATAATAAAAAATCTAAAAAATCAAAAAACGAAAAAATAACGAGGATGACGACGATATTCTTAATGAACTTGACGAATTGCTGTCGTCAAGACGTAAAGAATACGAGGATCAGGCCCGCCAGAAAAAACAGGAGAAGGAATGGCACCTCGTCAAAAGTGCCAAAATTCCGACGCTGTTTCTGTCTGACGTTAAGCAGATCCAGCCATTGCTGGAAAGGCTTAACAAGCTGCCAGGAGTAGTTAACGGCTACTCCATTAAGTGCACTCAAAACGGCGCAATTCGTTTGCAGTGCAAGAGTGCCGAAATTTATGAAGCTGTGGCAAAGGAATTGAACACAGGTAGCACGACGATGCACACGCATCAAATGCGCAAGGATCGTGGCTACCGTGTCGTCATCAAACACCTGCACAGCACCACTCCGACTGACTGGATCAGAACGCAGCTGACCAACTTGGGCTTTACTGTGAGATTCGTTCGTGTCATGACACAACGTTTCTCCGGTAAGCCCATGAATCTGTTTGAGGTGGAGCTTGAGCCCTCAACAGATGGCAGCAACGAGGCGATCTTTGAAATCGACAAGATGGGCAGCCAAGATGTAGTCATCGAGAAGCAGAGGAAGAGCATCGACCCTGTCCAGTGCCATAGATGCCAGGCTTTCGGGCATACAAAGAACTATTGCCGTCGGCAATTTGTATGTTTGAAGTGCGCTGGAGAACATGCTACCACATCGTGCACCAAGGCAAGGGACACACCAGCCAAGTGTGCCAATTGCCAAGGAGCACATGTGGCCAGCTACAAAGGCTGTAGGGTATTTAAGGACATGCAATCCAAAATGTCCATAAATAAGGCACGGTCTGAGTTTGCACAGATAATGCAAAAAGAATGGCCGCTGCCTAAATACCCTCAGCCGAAGCAGCAGCAACAACGTCAACAACAACATCAACGGCAGCAACAGAAGGCGAAGCCAGCAACTACGCCTAGCAGGCAGCAGCGAAAGCAGCCAAAGCAGGCAACATCAGCGCCCAGATCCAGCAAGAAGAGGCAGCCAATAGTGCAGAAGCAGCAGCATGTTGCTAATAAGCAACAACAACAGCAGCCGAAGCAACAACAAAAACATCAGCGGCCAGCCAGAGGTCAAATGGACACACCTGCTAGGAGCAGCAACAACAACAACAATGCCAGCAAAAGTAAGAAGAAGTCTACTTACGCACAAGTTGCTAAAACGGACAACGCAAATAAGCCGAATGCGAGAGCCGAAGCTGGACCTGCAAGTCGACACTTGGGGAGACTTCAGGGAAGGCTTCGTGCCGAGCAGGAGCAGCAGCAGAAGCAGAAGGAGCAGCAACAACAACAAGCAACGCCCAGCCAATCCCAGCCAGACGCAATGCTAATGGAGCTGTTGCGTCAAAATGCTGAAAATATCAGTCAAATGGGCAAAAGGCTGGACGCCCTGACTGATATAGTCACAGCATTGCTAGCAAACTGCAACTTGACTAGCAAACAACAGCCAACGCAACAGCATCAACACGTGGACGCCATAGTCCAAATACTCAGCCCTAATTCTAATGACATGTCAGTGGACAGTGTCAATCACAACGCCACTGACATGATCATAAATGGATAAAGCTGCCAATAAAATAAATACAAACAATAGCCCTATCCATATCATTGCTGCCAGCAATTCAACAAGAGCAGCAGCAACTACTAAATACATAAACAATAAATATATAAATAATAATTGCACTCACCCCACTACAAAGATGAAAGTGCAATTAATAGATACAACCGCCAATAATATCGATGACAGCAGTACATCGTACGTTCAGGAAAATGATTCTTGGTATCTTCCCTCTCTAGACGGGCTGGATCCAACGAAAAACGTACTCGATGCCATAAAACCTGTAATAAATAAATATAATCAGTATTTACAAAAATCGATAAATATAAATAAAACTGCGAATAAATACATAGTCACCGTCGGACATGTATATCACAATTGTTTGCATTCGCAAACACCTAAAATTCCGCAGGAGCAGCTTCGCATCTTCATCACAACGCCGGGGCAGCGGCATCGAAAAGCGACGCAACAACAACAAACTCCACATAGGCGGTTGTACAACTCCATTTACAATAGTGGGAGTGAGGCAATCAAGTTGTCCGAGGATATGCAGCTCATAGACCAAAGGCAGCATAACATCACCAATAATCCAAATGATATGGAAATAAAAAATGTACAAAATCAACAAAAGCAACAACAGAAAAGTACATTGAACCACACAGAGGTTACACTTACCACAAAACAGCATCCAATTCCACGTAGCGCTGGTGTCCAAAATCAGCCAGAGGGCACCAATACTCAAAATGGTTCCTTCTGGGCAGATTGGCTTCAGCGGCGTCAAATCGCCTTTATACGGCGACAGCAACTCCTCCCTAATCCGGACAGCAGCAACTGTGGCCAGAAGAAGAGCAGTCTGGCAACTCTGCAGAGGCAATGCGATGGCAACTGCACTGAAATGTGCCACCAGAGACAGCACTACTGGCAGACGGCGACACCCAATTGGCGTCACTTTGCACACTGCGCTAAGTGGCTCCAAATTCTCCAACGGGTCTCCAGAATGCAGCGCGGGAATCCTGACGTGGAGATTGGGCCATCTCCTGGCCTCCTCCATGAATCCTGGGCCTCCTGGCGCAATCCTCGTTGTCATCCTTGGCAACAGCAACAACAGCAGCAACTAAAATATAAAAGAATTAATTTATTATTTCTTTTATATAACTCTCTTTTATATAATTACAGAAAAACTACTTACCTGACAATACTTACCTGCAGCAACTCCAATGATGTGATCCACACAGGCGATGTGGCAACGCTGGTGGCATAATCTTGCCATTGCGCACCTCTACCCAACTGGGCAGCAGGCGCCAATAAGAACTGCCTATACGTGCCCTTCACGGGCTCTATGGGCATGGCAAATCCTCAGCGAGGCCTTGGAGCAGCTGATGATGCAGTGCATCAACTACGGACCGTCTCCAGGTCCAGTCAACACCATCCTTGCCATCCAGCAGCAGCGTCACGCACTCACCCACTGCCCCGCGTCATCAAAATGCCGTTTTCACGGCTCTGCGGCGGCTTGTGGGTGCACTGTGCCGCTCCAGCATCCAGATGGGCAGTCGCTCATGCCATCCAGCTGCCTCGGGTCCACCTCTAGGGTCCCTAGGCAGCACCAGAAGAATCCACAGCCGACTACTCCATGCAGTAGCCGGCAGCAAACACGGCCAAAATGGCCAAACTGGCAGCGTAGCCCAATTTGGACGTGGCGACCATGGCCACGGGGTAATATTCAGGTGCGCATGGGCGCACTTGATGGCATCCTCCTCGTGGCCATGCACCTCCTGACGCTCAATAAGGGCGTGACAGCGGCGTGGGACTCCACATCGCCGTCTCCCCATGGGCGCAGCTTCAAGCAGCAGCAGCAGCAGCAGCAAATTCACACTCTGTCGCCAGCAGTTACATGGCGTCCCAGTCATGGCAACTGGCGGCAGAGTGCACATAGGAAGGCAACTAGAACGAAGAGAAACTAGTTAGTATCTCTTTAAGTACATAATAAGTTCACATACTTACCCATTTAGTGCATAGTTAGAATCCCATGAAATCTCTCTCGTACCTGAAAATAATGAAAATTAGTAATTAAGTATATATATTTGCTCTTAAAATTAGTATACTCACCGTTATTGACCACCTAAAAATCAATCTTGACTCACCTGACTCTTGATTAGCCATTAATCCTGAAAAGAAAAAGAAAATTAATAAGACACATGTTTTTTATGCAATCTGCAATTTATGTATTACAATTGTCAATTTTACCTGTTTTAATTGTCCCTTTGTCTATATGTAAATTTTTAATATTTCGTCCATGACTTGATGTAATTTCCTGTTTCTTGACCTGTAAAATAGCAGCAAATTTTGTTTATTAATTTTAAGTTTCTTTGTTATAGAAATGTAGGTAAACATACCCCTTCACAATAGGACAACATGCACACACACACGCACACGCTAGTAAGAAACACACACACACGATCGGTCACTAATAACTTCAGCACGAGTTGGCCGCGGTAACGATGTATCGATTGTTTGATAAAAATATCAACAATCGTTACATCGTATTGGGCGGTCGTGACTGCTCGGAGTTGGCAGAATTCTGTTAACTAACATTAGCAGAGTTCTGTCGCTCTGGGCAGCGCGATCGCTCTGCCGCGGCCAAACTCCCAACAACAATTCAAATTTGAATTTGAATTTAATGTTAATATCAACGGCAGGGACAGCTCTCTCTCCAACTGGAGTGAAAGTTGGTCTCTGTCGTTGTAAGTGGCAGGACGTGTCGCGCGCGCCTATCAAACTTAACTTGACTTGTAAATTATTGCAAGTTAAGCGACTTAGAATAATTTTTAATTTTCGTGTGTGCGGGCAGAAATATTTTTTCCGTTTTACGTTTTTATGTTTTCTGCCCCACCGTGTTTTCGTGTAGCGCGTTTGTGTGTACGTTCGTCGTCGGCAGCGCCTCTGTGTAGTGTCGTTTTTGATAGTTTTGTGCAGTTTTGTTGAACAATTAAAGCCCCTTATAATAAGTAGGCTAAATAGCAATTAAAATTAAAAATTGTACAACTTAAACTAAGAAAAATGTACACACCCACACCAACCGTGAACCAATAAAGAGGCCTGCCCCAAGCCGTGTGCACCAACAACACACGCGCGCCGGGTACGGTTCAAATACAAGAAAAAAAAAAAAAAAATATATTTATTGCAACTAAAACCGACAAATACCTAAAACGAAAAAACGAAAAACGAAAAATTGCCACTCAAATTCAACTGTGTGTGTGTGTGAAGAAAGTGAACTTTGCACACAGCGCCATCTTCAAGTGCTCGCTCTTTCACTCAATTACATCGAGTGAAAACGAACACATACATACACACACATAGACATTACTCAATACACTCAAGACAACTAAAACGGCCAACAACAAGTGACGAGCGAAAAGGAAAGTGAAACGTAACATCAAACTCTTAGCAAAGCATATATATTTTCACTCAAATATATATGTAATTTGCACACAGCAATTTCGCGAAATATATGTAATGATTGCATTGCACACTTAATGTGCAAGTGTCTATGTTTTATGCAAGAAATTAACGATAAAATATATAACGCATAAACTTAATGTTACATGTCTGTCCCAGTGAATGTAAAACTGTGTGACTTAATATTCCTTGTGTGAGTCAAACACTTGACAAGACTCACATATACTAAGTCAAATAGTATATGTGTGCAATTAAAACTACCCCTAAATTCAATAACTGTGATAACGAGCAAATAAAACTTGACCATAAAAATTGACAAGTGACTCTAAAACTGTCAATTAAATACATTAAAATACACATATAAAATGGCCAAGTTAAAAAGTGACAAATTAAAAAAGCAATTACTACAACAACTAAACCAGCAAATAAACCTTCAGACGAGAGAGACCATGTCAAACGAGATTCAACAACTACAACAACACCAGCAACTACAAGAAGCTACAAATATGCCTAAACGTAAGTCGCCTTCCCCGTCAGAATTAGCGCCTGGACCAGCTTCTAGCAGGCAGAAGCAGCGCAAAAATTCTGGCGCCAAGAATGCCGCCAATAATGCTGCAACAGCAACACCAGCAACAACAACATCAGTTGCTGTCAAACCGCCATCTCGCAAAGCCCACTCAGGACCAATGGAGAGGCCAAATTTCGCGCTAGAAATGGCGCCAAAAGCGAAGAGAGAGAGACGCTCTCTGGGCACAATGGCGGATACATCGAAACTCACTCAATTACAATTGAGTGAGATTGAATATCCGCCATTACCGACGCCGGCGAGCCCGCCAAATTCTACAAATTTTGGCGGCAACTCCGCATCACCGAACACAACCTGCAATGCCAGCCAAGGTATTGAGGTTGTGTTCACAAATTCGGATGTGGATGTTACAACTCAATCGACTTCTACATCGGCTTCCACTACTGGGTCCACAAACTCGAGCAGAGCTCGAGTTTCGCCAATAGTGTCGTCTTTCGGCATGGACTATGCCGAATCCTCAGATGGCACTGAGGAAGACAACTCCGATGAGGACGACGAGGAGGAAACAACATCCAAATCATCAACAACGCTCACCAATCGAGCGTCGCCAATAATGCAGCAACAGCAGCAACATCAGCAGCAGCATCAACATAAGCAGCAGCAGAAACATCAGCAACATAAGCAGCAGCAGCAGCAACATCAGCAGCAGCATCACCATCAGCAGCAGCAACATTTGCAGCAGCAGCAGCAACAACAGCAGCAGCATCATCTTCAGCAGCAGCAACATCAACAGCAGCTACAACAACAACAGCAACTAAGCTCAGCGCCTCTAGCAGCAACAGCAAGTAAAAATTCAGCAGCAGATGGTAAGTCGAATTTTGCATTCAACTACCCTGCCCATACTGTGCCATCTAAGCGCAAAGCCATTAACTCTGGCCTCAAGCGCAAAGCGAAAACGAACCTGAAGCGCAAGTCTAAGCGCAAAGCGAATAGCTACTGCGACGACGATGAAGACGACATCCCTCTCGGTGCCTCGCATGTGGAACGCATGTTCCGTATGCTACTCAAGCAGCACGAGTACCGAGACCCGTATTCGCAGTTCTATGCTGGCGATGATGATCCGGCATACGATCTCAGTGACTCGGATCCATTTGCGAGTGACAATGACTCCACTTGGCAAGCCGAGTCATGGGAGAGTGTGTCGGACGAGGAGATATTGGGGACATATACTCGCCCAATGGCCAAAATGGCGTCGAGGACTGCCACTGGCAATATTAATATTATGCCTACTCCCTTGCCCACGCCCCTGACCATGCCCACGAATATGTCTACCCGCCCCTCTGTACCTGCAAATAAAAATAATATAAAGAATGCTGTAAAAAATAATAATAAAAACAGCGCCATTAATGCTACTGTTGCTCCCACGCCCAACAACGAGAGCAGCAACAACAACAAAAATAGCAATAAAAATAATAAAAAATCTGAAAAAAATAAAAAGCGTAAGAATAGAGAGGATGACGACGATATTCTTAACGAACTTGACGAATTGCTGTCGTCAAGACGTAAAGAATACGAGGATCAGGCCCGCCATAAAAAACAGGAGAAGGAATGGCACCTCGTCAAAAGTGCCAAAATTCCGACGCTGTTTCTGTCTGACGTTAAGCAGATCCAGCCATTGCTGGAAAGGCTCAACAAGCTGCCAGGAGTAGTTAACGGCTACTCCATTAAGTGCACTCAAAACGGCGCAATTCGTTTGCAGTGCAAGAGTGCCGAAATTTACGAAGCTGTGGCAAAGGAGTTGAACACGGGTAGCACGACGATGCACACGCATCAAATGCGCAAGGATCGTGGCTACCGTGTCGTCATCAAACACCTGCACAGCACCACTCCGACTGACTGGATCAGAACGCAGCTGACCAACTTGGGCTTTACTGTGAGATTCGTTCGTGTCATGACACAACGTTTCTCCGGTAAGCCCATGAATCTGTTTGAGGTGGAGCTTGAGCCCTCAACAGATGGCAGCAACGAGGCGATCTACGAAATCGACAAGATGGGCAGCCAAGATGTAGTCATCGAGAAGCAGAGGAAGAGCATCGACCCTGTCCAGTGCCATAGATGCCAGGCTTTCGGGCATACAAAGAACTATTGCCGTCGGCAATTTGTATGTTTGAAGTGCGCTGGAGAACATGCTACCACATCGTGCACCAAGGCAAGGGACACACCAGCCAAGTGTGCCAATTGCCAAGGAGCACATGTGGCTAGTTATAAAGGCTGCAGGGTATTTAAAGACATGCAGTCCAAAATGTCAATAAATAAGGCGCGGTCTGAATTTGCGCAGTTAATGCAAAAAGAATGGCCGCTGCCCAAATACCCTCAGCCGAAGCAGCAGCAACAACGTCAACAACAACATCAACGGCAGCAACAGAAGGCGAAGCCAGCAACTACGCCCAGCAGGCAGCAGCGAAAGCAGCCAAAGCAGGCAACATCAGCGCCCAGATCCACCAAGAAGAGGCAGCCAAGAGTGCAGAAGCAGCAGCATGTTGCCAATAAGCAACAACAACAGCAGCCGAAGCAACAACAAAAACATCAGCGGCCTAATAGGAGTCAGATGGACACACCTGCTAGGAGCAGCAATAACAACAACAATGCCAGCAAAAGTAAGAAGAAGTCTTCTTACGCACAAGCTGTTAAAATGGACAACGCTACTAAGCCGAATGCGAGAGCCGAAGCTGGACCTGCAAGTCGACACTTGGGGAGACTTCAGGGAAGGCTTCGTGCCGAGCAGGAGCAGCAGCAGAAGCAGAAGGAGCAGCAACAACAACAAGCTACAGCCAGCCAATCCCAGCCAGATGCAGTGCTAATGGAGCTGTTGCGACAAAATGCCGAAAATATCAGTCAAATGGGCAAAAGGCTGGACGCCCTGACTGATATAGTCACAGCATTGCTAGCAAACTGCAACTTGACTAGCAAACAACAGCCAATGCAACAGCAGCAACAACACGTGGATGCAATAGTCCATATCCTCAGCCCTAATTCTAATGACATGTCAGTGGACAGTGTCAATCACAACGCCACTGACATGATCATAAATGGATAAAGCTGCCAATAAAATAAATATAAACAATAGCCCTATCCATATCATTGCTGCCAGCAATTCAACAAGAGCAGCAGCAACTACTAAATAATATAAAATAATAATTGCACTCACCCCACAATAAAGATGAAAGTGCAAGTAATGGAAACAACCGCCAATAATCTCGATGACAGAAGTACATCGTACGTTCTGGAAAATGATCCTTGGTATCCTTCCTCTCTAGACGGGCTGGATCCAACGAAAAACGTTTACGAAGCAAAAAACCTGAAATAGACAAATATAATCAGTATTTGTATATAAAAAAATCGATTAAAATAAACAAATCTGCAAAAAAATACACTGTCACCTTCGGACATGGATTACATAATTGTTTGCACTCGCAAACACCAGAAATTCCGCAGGAGCAGCTTCGTACCATCATATCGCCGGGACAGCGGCATCGAAAAGCGACACAACAACAATCTCCAAACAGGCGGTTGAATAATTCCATTCACAATAGTGGGAGTGAGGCAATCAAGTTGTCCGAGAGCATGCAGCTCGATGCAATGGCAGCAAAAAGTACCAGTCCAAATGATATGGAAAAAGAAAAGATACAAAATCAGCAAAAACAACAACAAATAAATGCAATAAACAATTCAGAGGATATACTCACCAAACATCAGCATCCATCTCGACGTGTTATTGGCATCCAAAATCATCCAGAAGAAGCCAATACCCAAACTGGCTCCTTTTGGACAGATTGGCTCCAGCGACGACAACTCGCTTTTAATCAGCGGCAGCAACTCCTCCTTAATCCGGACAACAGCAACCTGGCAACTCTGGAGGAACATTTCGAGGACAACTCCGTCGAGATGCGCCACCAGAACCAGCATTACCGGCAGACAGTGGCATCCAATTGGAGTCACCTTGCACTCTGCAAGAAGTGGCTCCAATTCTTACACTGGTCATCCAGAATGCAGCGTGGGACTCCTGACGTGGAGATTGGGCCATCACCTGGCCTCCTCCACGAATCCTGGGGCACCTGGCAGCTCCCACGAAGTCATCCTCGGCAGCAACAGCAACAACAGCAGCAACTAAAATATAAAAGAATTAATTTATTATTTCTTTTATATAATACTCTTTTATATAATTACAGAACTACTTACCTGACAATACTTACCTGTAGCAACTCCAATGATGTGACCACACAGGCGATGTGGCAACGCTGGTGGCATAATCTTGCCATTGCGCACCTCTCACCCAATTGGGCAGCAGGCGCCAATAAGAACTGCCTATACGTGCCTATCATGGGCACTATGGGCACGGCAAATCCTCAGCGAGGCCATGGAGCAGCTGATGATGCAGTGCATCAACTACGGACCGTCTCCAGGTCCACCCAACATGATCCTGGTCACTCAGCAGCAGCGTCGCGCATGTGTCCACTGCCCCGCGTCATCAAAAAGCCGTTTTCACGGCTCTGCGGCGGCTTGTGGGCACACTGTGCCGCTCCAGCATCCAGATGGGCAGTCGCTCATGCCATCCAGCTGCCTCGGGTCCACCTCTAGGGCCCCTAGGCAGCACCAGAAGAATCTACAGCCGACTACTCCATACAGTAGCCGGCAGCAAACACGGCCAAAATGGCCAAACTGGCAGCGTAGCCCAATTTGGACGTGGCGACCATGGCCACGGGGTAATAGTCAGGTGCGCATGGGCGCGCTTGATGGCATCCTCCTCGTGGCCATGCACCTCCTGACGCTCAATAAGGGCGTGACAGCGGCGTGGGACTCCACATCGCCGTCTCCCCATGGGCGCAGCTTCAAGCAGCAGCAGCAGCAGCAGCAAATTCACACTCTGTCGCCAGCAGTTACATGGCGTCCCAGTCATGGCAACTGGCGGCAGAGTGCACATAGGAAGGCTACTAAGAACGAAGAGAAACTAGTTAGAATCTCTTTAAGTACAAATAAGTTCACATACTTACCCATTTAGTGCGTAGTTAGAATCCCATGACATCTCATCTCGTACCTGAAAATAATGAAAATTAGTAATTAAGTATATATATTTGCTCTTAAAATTAGTATACTCACCGTTATTGACCACCTAAAAACAATCTTGACTCACCTGACTCTTGATTAGCCATTAATCCTGAAAAGAAAAATAAGAAAATTAATTAGACACATGTTTTTTATGCAATCTGCAATTTATGTATTACAATTGTCAATTTTACCTGTTTTAATTGTCCCTTTGTCTATATGTAAATTTTTAATATTTCGTCCATGACTTGATGTAAATTCCTGTTTTCTTGACCTGTAAAATAGCAGCAAATTTTGTTTATTAATTTAAGTTTCTTTGTTATAGAAATGTAGGTAAACATACCCCTTCACAATAGGACAACATGCACACACACACGCACACGCTAGTAAGAAAGCACACACACACGATCGGTCACTAATAACTTCAGCACGAGTTGGCCGCGGTAACGATGTATCGATTGTTTGATAAAAATATCAACAATCGTTACATCGTATTGGGCGGTCGTGACTGCTCGGAGTTGGCAGAGTTCTGTTAACTAACATTAGCAGAGTTCTGTCGCTCTGGGCAGCGCGATCGCTCTGCCGCGGCCAAACTCACAACAACAATTCAAATTTGAATTTGAAATTAATGTTAATATCAACGGCAGGGACAGCTCTCTCTCCAACTGGAGTGAAAGTTGGTCTCTGTCGTTGTAAGTGGCAGGACGTGTCGCGCGCGCTATCAAACTATAACTTGACTTGTAAATTATTTCAAGTTAAGCGACTTAGAATAATTTTTCGTGTGTGCGGGCAGAAATATTTTTTCCGTTTTACGTTTTTATGTTTTCTGCCCCACCGTGTTTTCGTGTAGCGCGTTTGTGTGTACGTTCGTCGTCGGCAGCGCCTCTGTGTAGTGTCGTTTTTGATAGTTTTGTGCAGTTTTGTTGAACAATTAAAGCCCCTTAATACTAAGTAGGCTAAATAGCAATTAAAATAAAAATCTGTGCAACTTAAACTAAGACAAAATGTACACACCCCACCATCCGTGAACCAATAAAGAGGCCTGCCCCAAGCCGTGTGCACCAACAACACACGCGCGCCGGGTACGGTTCAAATACAAGAAAAAAAAAAAATATAATTATTGCAACTAAAACCGACAAATACCTAAAACGAAAAAACGAAAAACGAAAAATTGCCACTCAAATTCAACTGTGTGTGTGTGTGAAGAAAGTGAACTTTGCACACAGCGCCATCTTCAAGTGCTCGCTCTTTCACTCAATTACATCGAGTGAAAACGAACACATACATACACACACATAGACATTACTCAATACACTCAAGACAACTAAAACGGCCAACAACAAGTGACGAGCGAAAAGGAAAGTGAAACGTAACATCAAACTCTAAGCAAAGCATATATATTTTCACTCAAATATATATGTAATTTGCACACAGCTAATTCGCGAAATATATGTAATGATTGCATTGCACACTTAATGTGCAAGTGTCTATGTTTTATGCAAGAAATTAACAATAAAATATATAACGCATAAACTTAATGTTACATGTCTGTCCCAGTGAATGTAAAACTGTGTGACTTAATATTCCTTCTGTGTGAGTCAAACACTTGACAAGACTCACATATACTAAGTCTAATAGTATATGTGTGCAATTTAAAAATATAATTTAATTCAATAACTGTGATAAGAGCAAATAAAACTTGACCATAAAAATTGACATATGACTGTAAAACTGTCAATTAAATACATTAAAATACACATATAAAATGGCCAAGCTTAAAAGTGACAAATTAAAAAAGCAATTACTACAACAACTAAACCAGCAAATAAACCTTCAGACGAGAGAGACCATGTCAAACGAGATTCAACAACTACAACAACACCAGCAACTACAAGAAGCTACAAATACAAATAAGCCTAAAAGTAAGTCGCCTTCCCCGTCAGAATTAGCGCCTGGACCAGCTTCTAGCAGGCAGAAGCAGCGCAAAAATTCTGGCGCCAAGAATGCCGCCAAAAATGCTGCAACAGCAACACCAGCAACAACAACATCAGTTGCTGTCAAACCGCCATCTCGCAAAGCCCACTCAGGACCAATGGAGAGGCCAAAGTTCGCGCTAGAAATGGCGCCAAAAGCGAAAAGAGAGAGACGCTCTCTGGGCACAATGGCGGATACATCGAAACTCACTCAACTACAATTGAGTGAGATTGAATATCCGCCATTACCGACGCCGGCGAGCCCGCCAAATTCTACAAATTTTGGCGGCAACTCCGCATCACCGAACACAACCTGCAATGCCAGCCAAGGTATTGAGGTTGTGTTCACAAATTCGGATGTGGATGTTACAACTCAATCAAATTCTACATCGGCTTCCACTACTGGGTCTACAAACTCGAGCAGAGCTCGAGTTTCGCCAATAGTGTCGTCTTTCGGCATGGACTATGCCGAATCCTCAGACGGCACAGAGGAAGACAACTCCGATGAGGACGACGAGGAGGAAACAACATCTAAAACATCAACAACGCTCACCAATCGAGCGTCGCCAATCATGCAGCAACAGCAGCAACATCAGCAGCAGCATCAATATAAGCAGCAGCAGCAACATCAGCAACATAAGCAGCAGCAGCAGCAACATCAGCAGCAGCATCACCACCAGCAGCAGCAACATTTGCAGCAGCAGCAGCAACAACAGCAGCAGCATCATCTTCAGCAGCAGCAACATCAACAGCAGCTACAAAAACAACAGCAACTAAGCTCAGCGCCTCTAGCAGCAACAGCAAGTACAAATTCAGCAGCAGATGGTAAGTCGAATTTTGCATTCAACTACCCTGCCCAAACTGTGCCATCTAAGCGCAAAGCCAATAACTCTGGCCTTAAGCGCAAAGCGAAGATGAATCTGAAGCGCAAGTCTAAGCGCAAAGCGAATAGCTACTGCGACGACGATGACGACGATATCCCTCTCGGTGCCTCGCATGTGGAACGCATGTTCCGTATGCTCCTCAAGCAGCACGAGCACCGAGATCCGTATTCGCAGTTCTATGCTGGCGATGATGATCCGGCATACGATCTCAGTGACTCGGATCCATTTGCGAGTGACAATGACTCCACTTGGCAAGCCGAGTCATGGGAGAGTGTGTCGGACGAGGAGTATATTGGGGACATATCTCTGCCCAATGGCCAAAATGGCGTCGGGACTGCCACTGGCAATATTAATATTATGCCTACTCCCTTGCCCACGCCCCTGACCATGCCCACGAATATGTCTACCCGCCCCTCTGTACCTGCAAATAAAAATAATATAAAAAATGCTGTAAAAAATAATAATAAAAACATCGCCATTAATGCTACTGTTGCTCCCATGCCCAACAACGAGAGCAGCAACAAAAACAACAATAGCAATAAAAATAATAAAAAATCTAAAAAATCAAAAAAACGAAAAAATAACGAGGATGACGACGATATTCTTAATGAACTTGACGAATTGCTGTCGTCAAGACGTAAAGAATACGAGGATCAGGCCCGCCAGAAAAAACAGGAGAAGGAATGGCACCTCGTCAAAAGTGCCAAAATTCCAACCCTGTTTCTGACCGACGTTAAGCAGATACAGCCATTGCTGGAAAGGCTTAACAAGCTGCCAGGAGTAATTAACGGCTACTCCATTAAGTGCACTCAGAACGGCGCAATCCGTCTGCAGTGTAAGAGTGCCGAGATTTATGAAGCTGTGGCAAAGGAACTGAGCACGGGTAGCACGACGATGCACACGCATCAAATGCGCAAGGATCGTGGCTACCGTGTCGTCATTAAACACCTGCACAGCACCACTCCGACGGACTGGATCAGAACGCAGCTGACCAACTTGGGCTTTACTGTGAGATTCGTTCGTGTCATGACACAACGTTTCTCCGGTAAGCCCATGAATCTGTTTGAGGTGGAGCTTGAGCCCTCAACAGATGGCAGCAATGAGGCGATCTTCGAAATCGACAAGATGGGCAGCCAAGATGTCGTGATAGAGAAACAGAGGAAGAGCATCGACCCTGTTCAGTGCCATAGATGCCAGGCCTTTGGGCATACAAAGAACTATTGCCGTCGGCAATTTGTATGTTTGAAGTGTGCCGGCGAGCATGCTACCACATCGTGCACCAAGGCAAGGGACACACCAGCCAAGTGTGCCAATTGCCAAGGAGCACATGTGGCTAGTTATAAAGGCTGCAGGGTATTTAAAGACATGCAGTCCAAAATGTCAATAAATAAGGCGCGGTCAGAATTTGCGCAGTTAATGCAAAAAGAATGGCCGCTGCCCAAATACCCTCAGCCGAAGCAGCAGCAACAACGTCAACAACAACATCAACGGCAGCAACAGAATAAGATGCCAGCAACTACGCCCAGCAGGCAGCAGGGAAAGCACCCAAAACAGGCAACATCAGCGCCCAGATCCACCAAGAAGAGGCAGCCAAGAGTGCAGAAGCAGCAGCATGTTGCCAATAAGCAACAACAACAGCAGCCGAAGCAACAACAAAAACATCAGCGGCCTAATAGGAGTCAGATGGACACACCTGCTAGGAGCAGCAATAACAACAACAATGCCAGCAAAAGTAAGAAGAAGTCTTCTTACGCACAAGCTGTTAAAATGGACAACGCTACTAAGCCGAATGCGAGAGCCGAAGCTGGACCTGCAAGTCGACACTTGGGGAGACTTCAGGGAAGGCTTCGTGCCGAGCAGGAGCAGCAGCAGAAGCAGAAGGAGCAGCAACAACAACAAGCTACAGCCAGCCAATCCCAGCCAGATGCAGTGCTAATGGAGCTGTTGCGACAAAATGCCGAAAATATCAGTCAAATGGGCAAAAGGCTGGACGCCCTGACTGATATAGTCACAGCATTGCTAGCAAACTGCAACTTAACTAGCAAACAACAGCCAATGAAACAGCAGCAACAACATGTGGATGCAATAGTACATATCCTCAGCCCTAATTCTAATGACATGTCAGTGGACAGTGTCAATCACAACGCCACTGACATGATCATAAATGGATAAAGCTGCCAATAAAATAAATATAAACAATAGCCCTATCAATATCATTGCTGCTAGCAATTCTACAAGAGCAGCAGCAACTACTAAATATATAAATAATAAATATATAAACAATAATTGCACTCACCCCACTATGAAGATGAAAGTGCAAGCAATTGAATCAACTGCCAATAATCTCGATGACAGAAGTATATCGTACGTTCTGGAAAATGTTCCTTGGTATCCTTCCTTTCTTGACGGGCTGGATCCAACGAAAAACGTTTACGAAGCAAAAATACCTGAAATAGACAAATATAATCAGTATTTGTATATAAAAAAATCGATTAAAATAAACAAATCTGCAAAAAAATACACTGTCACCTTCGGACATGGATTACATAATTGTTTGCACTCGCAAACACCAGAAATTCCGCAGGAACAGCTTCGTACCATCATATCACCGGGACAGCGGCATCGAAAAACGACACAACAACAACCTCCAAACAGGCGGTTGAACAATCTCATTCACAATAGTGGGAGTGAGGCAATCAAGTTGTCCAAGAGTATGCAGCTCATCGAGCAAAGGCAGCATAAATCACCAATAATCCAAATGATATGGAAAAAAAAAGTACAAAATCAGACAAAAGCAACAACAAATAAATACAATAAACAATTCAGAGGTTACACTCACCACAAATCAGCATCCATCTCCACGTAGCTGTTGGCATCCAAAATCGTCCAGAAGAGGCCAATAACCAAACTGGCTCCTTTTGGACAGATTGGCTCCAGCGACGACAACTCGCTTTTAATCAGCGGCAGCAACTCCTCCTTAATCCGGACAACAGCAACCGTGGCCAGAGGGCGTCTGGCACCGGCAGAGGCAATGCGATGGCAACTGCACTCGAAATGTGCCACCAGAGACAGCACTACTGGCAGACGGCGACACCCAATTGGCGTCACCTTGCACACTGCGCTAAGTGGCTCCAATTCTTACACTGGTCATCCAGAATGCAGCGTGGGACTCCTGACGTGGAGATTGGGCCATCACCTGGCCTCCTCCATGAATCCTGGGCCTCCTGGCAACTCCCACGAAGTCATCCTTGGCAGCAACAGCAACAACAGCAGCAACTAAAATATAAAAGAATTAATTTATTAATTCTTTTATATAACTCTCTTTTATATAATTACAGAAAACTACTTACCTGACAATACTTACCTGTAGCAACTCCAATGATGTGACCACACAGGCGATGTGGCAACGCTGGTGGCATAATCTTGCCATTGCGCACCTCTACCCAATTGGGCAGCAGGCGCCAATAAGAACTGCCTATACGTGCCTCTTCATGGGCACTATGGGCACGGCAAATCCTCAGCGAGGCCTTGGAGCAGCTGATGATGCAGTGCATCAACTACGGACCGTCTCCAGGTCCAGTCAACATCATCCTGGCCACTCAGCAGCAGCGTCGCGCATGTGTCCACTGCCCCGCGTCATCAAAATGCCGTTTTCACGGCTCTGCGGCGGCTTGTGGGCACACTGTGCCGCTCCAGCATCCAGATGGGCAGTCGCTCATGCCATCCAGCTGCCTCGGGTCCACCTCTAGGGCCCCTAGGCAGCACCAGACGAATCTACAGCCGACTACTCCATGCAGTAGCCGGCAGCAAACACGGCCAAAATGGCCAAACTGGCAGCGTAGCCCAATTTGGACGTGGCGACCATGGCCACGGGGTAATAGTCAGGTGCGCATGGGCGCGCTTGATGGCATCCTCCTCGTGGCCATGCACCTCCTGACGCTCAATAAGGGCGTGACAGCGGCGTGGGACTCCACATCGCCGTCTCCCCATGGGCGCAGCTTCAAGCAGCAGCAGCAGCAGCAGCAAATTCACACTCTGTCGCCAGCAGTTACATGGCGTCCCAGTCATGGCAACTGGCGGCAGAGTGCACACAGGAAGGCAACTAGAACGAAGAGAAACTAGTTAGAATCTCTTTAAGTACATATAAGTTCACATACTTACCCATTTAGTGCGTAGTTAGAATCCCATGAATCTCATCTCGTACCTGAAAATAATGAAAATTAGTAATTAAGTATATATATTTGCTCTTAAAATTAGTATACTCACCGTTATTGACCACCTAAAAACAATCTTGACTCACCTGACTCTTGATTAGCCATTAATCCTGAAAAGAAAAATAAGAAAATTAATTAGACACATGTTTTTTATGCAATCTGCAATTTATGTATTACAATTGTCAATTTTACCTGTTTTAATTGTCCCTTTGTCTATATGTAAATTTTTAATATTTCGTCCATGACTTGATGTAAATTCCTGTTTTCTTGACCTGTAAAATAGCAGCAAATTTTGTTTATTAATTTAAGTTTCTTTGTTATAGAAATGTAGGTAAACATACCCCTTCACAATAGGACAACATGCACACACACACGCACACGCTAGTAAGAAACACACACACACGATCGGTCACTAATAACTTCAGCACGAGTTGGCCGCGGTAACGATGTATCGATTGTTTGATAAAAATATCAACAATCGTTACATCGTATTGGGCGGTCGTGACTGCTCGGAGTTGGCAGAATTCTGTTAACTAACATTAGCAGAGTTCTGTCGCTCTGGGCAGCGCGATCGCTCTGCCGCGGCCAAACTCACAACAACAATTCAAATTTGAATTTGAAATTAATGTTAATATCAACGGCAGGGACAGCTCTCTCTCCAACTGGAGTGAAAGTTGGTCTCTGTCGTTGTAAGTGGCAGGACGTGTCGCGCGCGCTCATCAAATTAACTTGACTTGTAAAATTATTGCAAGTTAAGCGACTTAGAATAATTTTTATTTTCGTGTGTGCGGGCAGAAATATTTTTTCCGTTTTACGTTTTTATGTTTTCTGCCCCACCGTGTTTTCGTGTAGCGCGTTTGTGTGTACGTTCGTCGTCGGCAGCGCCTCTGTGTAGTGTCGTTTTTGATAGTTTTGTGCAGTTTTTGTTGAACAATTAAAGCCCCTTAGTAATAAGTAGGCTAAATAGCAATTAAAATAAAAATCTGTACAACTTAAACTAAGACAAAATGTACACACCCCACCATCCGTGAACCAATAAAGAGGCCTGCCCCAAGCCGTGTGCACCAACAACACACGCGCGCCGGGTACGGTTCAAATACAAGAAAAAAAAAAAAAAACGAAGAAATGGACATTCAAGATACTGACTCAGATGACAATGAATATACTGTAGCCACTCCAGTCTTAAGACAAAATGCTACTGTCGGCTCACAGTCAATTCCACAATCAACAGATAACTCAAATAGTAACAATAATAATAGAACAACTGAGCCAAAAACCCCTCAAATCTGGGTGAAATACACAGGTAATTTCGAAGAACTTTCGAACAAAATCAAATCATGTATCAACAATGACATGTACACAATCAAGCTAGGCGGTCCAAATCAAATTCGCTTTAACTCGCGCTCTTCCGACACATATCGTGCTCTAGTTACTTTCTTTGCCCGTGAACAGATAGAGTACCATACTTATCAGACCCGCTCAGAGCGTTCCCTTCGCATTGCAATTCGTGGAATTCATGCCTCCACCCCCACTACACGCATAACAAATGAGCTTACTAGCTTAGGTTTTTCGGTGCGAAACACTTTCAATCCCACTTTCAAAAATACTCGTGGTCCTGGTACTTTCTCTCCTAATCTCTTTTTCATTGAACTTGAGCCAAATAATGAAAATAATAGTAAAATCTTTGAATTAAATACCCTCTGTCAATACTCTATACGTGTCGAATGGCGTCGCACTAATGACTCCCTAGTGCAGTGCAAGCGCTGCCAAAACTTTAATCATACGGCAAAATACTGCCATCGATCGCCAGTGTGTGTCAAGTGTGGTCAGGGCCATTTAACACAAGCTTGCACCAAATCGAGAGATACCCCCGCCAAATGTGGCAATTGTAACGGTGACCACACCGCAAATTACAAAGGCTGCCCTCACTTTGTCAAATTATTAAATAGCAAAACGCAGTCATTAGAGAAATCTAATAGAACCATTCCTCAACGCCGTAATCAAAATCAGCCTCAAACCCAAAGTCACTCCATCCCGCAGCCAGCTCGTCCTCAAAATCAAAACCAGAACCCTGCCCGACCTGATCCATATCTGACCGACTTCAACAGGCTTCTAGACCAAGCATCAAACTTACCATCTCCTACTGGTACCTCTTCTTCCTCTTTCAATCCATATCCCCTATTTGTAAGAATGTTCCAACAGCACCAATCCTTAATATCTGGGTTACAAGACAACATTCGAACGCTCTATGATCTCTTTGCCCATCCAGACACTATTCCCACCACATATGCCTCTGTCGCAGCCAGAAATAGCACAAATAGGCCACAATCATTTACCATTCCTGCCCCCTCTGTTAGTGCAGGAGTACCTTCACGTCACTCAAATGTTCAATGATTGGAATCCGAATCAGTATTTGGAATGCTAACGGCATTTCCAGAAGAACAGACGAGCTCTATCAATTTTTAACCCTGAACCATATTGACATTATGCTTATAAGCGAAACTCATTTTAACCATAACTGTCACATAGACATCCCCGGCTACAGTATAATCGTAGCAAATTCACCAAACCGCAGACTTCGCATTGGCGGTGCTGCGGTCATCATTTCAAACACCCTTTCCTATCAACCTCTTTCTCCCATCTGTGAAACATACGTTCAAGCTGCTAGCGTCTCAATACCAACTGAGTTGGGTCCAATACGCATTACTGCATGCTATTGGCCACCAGGCAATCGACATACCCTCACAAAATCCATTTTGACTAATTTTCTAAATCAAATAGGACCAAATAGCCTCATTGGAGGTGACTGGAATGCGAAAGATAGGCTATGGGGTAACTACCGTAGCTGTCCACGTGGCAAAATTATATCAGAATATGTCCTGTCATCTCCCCACTACAATATTCTATCCTCAGCTGAGCCCACTCATTTTCCCAGCAATAGTAACATACCTTCTGTCATTGATTTCGCCATCTTTAATGGCATCTCCGCTCAACGCCTGTCAATCCGTCGCCAGATGGACCTATCTAGCGATCATGTTCCCTTAATAATTGATTTTGCAGTCTCTTCGCATTTTACAATTACCCAAAATCACCGGCTACTCACTCGTCACTCAAATTTGAAGAAATTCCGCCAGCAGCTTAACGCTGAAATACATTTAAATTCAGAAATTCACTCTACCGACGATGCAGACGATATATTGGAAGTATTCGTTGGCAAAATTTACAATGCAGCAAATAGGGCATCCTCTTCTCATCCATCCCACACCACTCAATCAGCTCTGCGCAACTCTCGCCCACCCCCTGACCTATCACGCCCCCCTTTAAAGGCAGAAATAATAGAATTAATACGACTGAAGCGTAGACTTCGAAAACGTTATTCACATACCAGACAGTTTGCTCATCGTCTAGCCTGGCAACAAGTAAGCCGTCAACTCTCTGAAGTCCTACAGAAAACCAGATCCGACCATTTCAATTCAATTCTATCCAATGCTGATCCAAACAAAAAGGGTGGCTTCAATCTGTGGCGTGCCTGTAAAGGCCTCAAAGAGCAACCCCATAAACATATGCCGGTCCGCAATCAGCAAGGCCACTGGTGCCAAACCATAGACGAACAAGTCGAAGCCTTTGCTGATGAACTCGAGAATAGATTCAAACCTTTCGATCTCAGTCCCATAGAACATGTCCGAGAAATACAATCTTCATTAAATAACCCAAATTTTCCAACCACAAACTTAAATCCAAACATTCGCAATGTCTCACCTTCAGAGTTAAACTCTCTAATTAAACAGCTCCAAACTAACAAAGCCCCTGGCTGCGATAAAATTGATAACTTTATCTTAAAGTCTCTCCCACAGCGTGCTATCCTTTTCCTAGTAAGCCTCTTCAACTCCCTACTTCGTCTACGCTACTTCCCTTTGGCATGGAAATGTGCCAACATCTCTATGATTCCAAAGGGAGGTGGCAATAGTCTATCCATCTTATCAAATTATCGCCCAATCAGCCTTCTTCCTTCTATCTCTAAACTATTTGAAAAAATCATTTATACCCGCCTATCAGAGCAAGTTGAGGACAAAAAACTCATTCCCGACCATCAATTTGGCTTTAGAGAGGGTCATAGTACCATCCAACAGATTCATAGAATAACCCACCATATCAACACTGGTTTTGAGAATGCCTTTAACACATCGGCAGTGTTCTTGGATATTGCTCAAGCATTCGACAGAGTCTGGCATGATGGCCTTCTATTCAAACTAAAATCACACATATCCCCTAACCTTTTTCAAATCCTAAAATCCTTCATATCAAATCGCTCATTCGTCGTTAAAGACAGAGGCATTTTCTCCACCAAAAGACCCATTCTTGCTGGTGTCCCACAGGGCAGCGTTTTGGCACCTTTACTTTACAATATCTTCACCCATGACATGCCTACTACATACAGTTCCTTCACATATAGTAGCGCTAACACCCTCACAGCTACTTATGCAGACGACACTGCCTTCCTTATCAGTGGCTTTATCCCCAATATTACCCAGCGAATGGAAAGACATTTATCAAAATTCCTATCCTGGGCAAACAATTGGAACATTAAAATTAACAGCAGCAAGTCAAAGCATATTATTTTCTCCCTTCAAAATCGAATTCTGTGGCCAGATGTCTCCATTAACAATATAATAATACCCTCTGCCAATTCTGTCAAATACCTTGGCCTTCATTTAGATAGAAAACTTATATGGACCCGACACACTCACATAATTAGTCAATCTATTATGACAAAAATCAAAAAATATCATTGGCTACTAAATCCTAGATCCCGCCTCTCCCAGTCAAACAAACTGCTCATTTATAGGCAAATAATAGCTCCCTCTTGGCAATATGGCATTGAACTGTATGGCTGTGCGTCTGATACAAACTTACGCAAAATTCAGATTTGTCAGAATAAGGCTCTCAGACTAATTCTATCTCCTCCCTACTACGTTTCGAACAAGACAATACATACGGACTTACAGTTTTCTTCAATCTGGGACGAAATTAACTTCTTTTCATCGAGATACTGGGAACGCCTGAGAAACCACACCAACCCAGCAATGAATCCCCTACACAGACACTATGATCGACATCTAAAGCGAACATGGCCATGCGAACTTCGCGACCGCAAAGCTCCTCCTCGGGCCTTTTAACAATATCTTTGCAGCCACCACCATCGTCATCATCACCACAGCTTTGTCACCATAGTCGTCTTCCATCCCACTGGCCAATCAAGGACAGCATCAACACCATCGTCTGCTTCTTCGCCCCCATCACGCATCATCCGTCATTCAATCACCATCCACATCAGCTGCACCATAGCTTCGTCACGATCATCACCTCATTCCAGTGACAAACAACTACAGCATCAACACCATTCGTCCGCATCTTCACCGCCACCATGCTTTGTCCATCATCATCATCATCATCTTCCCATACCGCTGGTCAACAATTGCTGCCCGCTTTCTTCTTCAACACCTTCATACATCGCCCGCCATCCAGTCATCATCACCAACACCAGCTGTACCACAGCTCTCAACGCCATCATCCCATTGGCACCCAACATCACCGCCTAAAAAACACCTCTTCCGTTCTCCGCACCGCTTCGCTGGACTACACACCAGCATGATCCAACATCATGCTCCATCATACTCCACACTTCGTCTACTCCATCACCATCATCACCCTGGCACAACACCATCTACCTCAAGTCCAGTTTACAGAGAGGGCTGGACACCATCCTCACCACTTCGAGACTGGTCGTTTTTCAAACATTGGTCGACCAGGACTCGAGGCTAGTTTCCTCTCTCCATCTGCAACTCCTCACCACACCTGTTGGCTTAAGGCGCCGTCCTCTACGTCACGCGCTGAAGCCGCACCCACCCACCTATAGTTAAGTTTCCCCAATCCAATGTATTAGTTCTATAAGCACTCCCACATCACCACTGTCACCCCCTAGAAACTTAACTATCAACGCCATACAATAAATCTTAGGTTGACGCCTCAAGGCTCAACTCAAATAAGAAAAACAACATGTAAAATATTATTAAATAGTATTAAGTATATATAAGTATATTATAACGAATAAAAAATTAAGACTTTAAAATGAAAATATTATTGTGTTTTTAATTAATATATATCATTATTGGCATATACAAAATTTAGCTGGGATGGCCATTATTTGCCTGGAATTTAATGGAAGGTGTTAGTAGTATTGTTATTCCATATATTTGTCATAAGAAATGTCGCAGTCGCTTATATATATGTTACCAGAGCTGAGAGCTGTCATTTGTATAGCAATGGCTACTTGTATTGAGTAATGAGAATGAGCAACAGAAATTGAGTAATGGGATTGAGACATTGGGTTAGGTATGTGTATATGATGTGAGAGTGACGGCCGTGTCAGGTACTAGAGTAGGTAGTAGAGTAGTGGTTGTGGTCATGGGTTATCATGTGCATACACCGACATATGCGGAGGAGTAGTTTCAATGAATGACCATGGGTCGGCATGTTATTCTACCTGCTAGCATAGGGCACGTGAAGGATTGTAAAAAATGACACGTGCCTTTGGTTTAACCCTTTTTTCGTTAGCCACCATTTTCTGTTTTATGGCCCTTGACCGTACTTTTTTATGGCCTTGTTTTCGCGATTAGTGGAATTTCCTGTTAGGGTCGCTTGTTTTATGACTTATTATGGTGAGTAATGATACTACTCGATTCTCAAATGTGGTAGTTAAGGTGTGTGATTTTTTGGCAATATCAGTTGATACCGTGTTGTGAAGACGTAACTTTGCCTGATTGTGTTAAAAATAAAAAGTCTTAATTATATTGTGCGCGTGCCAAATGAATTGGCTGTTAAACGTAAATGCCGAAGACAGTATAAACAGTTAACAAAAAGAGTGAATAAAATAAAGTGTAAAAAGTGTGTGATCGCCGTTTGTTTTGGCGATCGGTGTACTTTGCTACGTGTTTGTGCAATAGACATCAGGCCATCAAGGACTCACATTAGTGCATCAAACATCAGTGCTATGCATCACAGAGTCATCCTGATTGCACCAGTTGTTTATCATCTGAAACAATAACTAAGTGACAAAGTGACCAAGTGTCGTAGTGTTTGTACCTTCAATTCAGTTGCTGGTAATCTTATACACTTGAACTGTGAACCAATACGCGAATCAACACCCAGAATAGTGCATTAGACATCTGTGCATTAGACATCAGTACATAAGTGCATTAGACATCAGTGCATTAGTCCCATCAGTGCATTACACATTAGTGCATACTCACACAGTCGTCGTCATCATCGCTACATACACATCAATATTCGACTTCTTCATCATCACCGCATCAATACTCTATCATCTTTAACCAAAGTGCCAAAGTGTCAAATTACATCAACTCTATACACCTGAGCTGTGAATCCATACGCTTTGCCTTACAGTACAACAAAAACTCACACATGTGCAATACCTATCAGTGCATAATCACATACACATACACATACACATAAACGCATCTATTTAACGTCATCGTCAACGCTTCAAATCCAGACATAAACAATCATCGTCACCACATTGCATCACAATATCAACTTTAACTTAAACTCACACATCAATCTTCAACACCTTCAACATCACATCACCATTTTCGTCTCAACTTTAACCTGGAAACCTCAACACTCAACTCCTTCAGCTTCACCACATCACACCTAAGTGTCAAAGTGTTGGCCTCTCACCAGGTGAATATTCCAAGTATCTCTCTTCCTCTACTCTGTCTCTCTATACTCTCACTATAAATCTTCGTACGCTACTGACACTCTATTCTTACCAAAATGACAAAAAAGAAACGTAGTAAAGTGCAAAATGCAAATAACAACAACGAAAGTACGAAACAGAAATCGGACTGCGAGTCATATAGTAGCTCTTTGTCTGACATTTCAAATGAAACAATCCGTAAATTGTCCCCGCAAGGTCTTAATGCTGTTAATAAAATCATACAACTCTTGTCAAACAGCGACACAGATGAAGACTGCAATAGAATAATTGATATTCTCGGGGTTTCACAATCACCCAAGTCAGCTCATATAATGCCACTAGATTCTACTTTGTCAAACCTAGATCGGGCTCAGGCCTCTTCAGTTCCCAATGTTTCTCACGCAGCATCACCAGTTGTAGCTCAGCCTATTTCTCTATCTGTCTCCTCCCAATCTGTAGCAACCTTACCATCAAATGCTAGCAATGAGCAGCAAACTCCATCAATTCTACCCAATATCTCATCTGAACATCCATCATTACTTGGCCCAGTGCCACAAACACATCAACTAACACCATATACTACTGCAACCTTACCATCAAATGCTAGCAATGAGCAGCAAACTCCATCAATTCTACCCTATATCTCATCTGAACATCCATCACTACTTGGCCCAGTGCCACAAGCACATCAACTAACACCATATACTACTGGTATAATAGCACCATCAACTTCGGTAACACTGACACCTTTGTCAAAAATCCAACCTCTAGTCTCTAGAGCGTCAATACCACAGCCCTCAAATTCCCTGTCTGAACTAGCAAAGAAACCAAGTCACACCGCTTCAAGCTACAGACAGGTCTTCCCAAATAGCGAATCAGTTAGAGACGCGCGTCGCAATTCAACTCGCAATAAGATGCGTTCAATCTCCGCTAACTCACGTTCTGAGCAGCAGGACGCCACAAGAGCAATAAATCGACTTAATAGACCATTAAATCTATTGCGCGACAGTGATTTTGAGTCAAGCGAAGGTCATTTAAGAAACGAAGAAATGGACATTCAAGATACTGACTCAGATGACAATGAATATACTGTAGCCACTCCAGTCTTAAGACAAAATGCTACTGTCGGCTCACAGTCAATTCCACAATCAACAGATAACTCAAATAGTAACAATAATAATAGAACAACTGAGCCAAAAACCCCTCAAATCTGGGTGAAATACACAGGTAATTTCGAAGAACTTTCGAACAAAATCAAATCATGTATCAACAATGACATGTACACAATCAAGCTAGGCGGTCCAAATCAAATTCGCTTTAACTCGCGCTCTTCCGACACATATCGTGCTCTAGTTACTTTCTTTGCCCGTGAACAGATAGAGTACCATACTTATCAGACCCGCTCAGAGCGTTCCCTTCGCATTGCAATTCGTGGAATTCATGCCTCCACCCCCACTACACGCATAACAAATGAGCTTACTAGCTTAGGTTTTTCGGTGCGAAACACTTTCAATCCCACTTTCAAAAATACTCGTGGTCCTGGTACTTTCTCTCCTAATCTCTTTTTCATTGAACTTGAGCCAAATAATGAAAATAATAGTAAAATCTTTGAATTAAATACCCTCTGTCAATACTCTATACGTGTCGAATGGCGTCGCACTAATGACTCCCTAGTGCAGTGCAAGCGCTGCCAAAACTTTAATCATACGGCAAAATACTGCCATCGATCGCCAGTGTGTGTCAAGTGTGGTCAGGGCCATTTAACACAAGCTTGCACCAAATCGAGAGATACCCCCGCCAAATGTGGCAATTGTAACGGTGACCACACCGCAAATTACAAAGGCTGCCCTCACTTTGTCAAATTATTAAATAGCAAAACGCAGTCATTAGAGAAATCTAATAGAACCATTCCTCAACGCCGTAATCAAAATCAGCCTCAAACCCAAAGTCACTCCATCCCGCAGCCAGCTCGTCCTCAAAATCAAAACCAGAACCCTGCCCGACCTGATCCATATCTGACCGACTTCAACAGGCTTCTAGACCAAGCATCAAACTTACCATCTCCTACTGGTACCTCTTCTTCCTCTTTCAATCCATATCCCCTATTTGTAAGAATGTTCCAACAGCACCAATCCTTAATATCTGGGTTACAAGACAACATTCGAACGCTCTATGATCTCTTTGCCCATCCAGACACTATTCCCACCACATATGCCTCTGTCGCAGCCAGAAATAGCACAAATAGGCCACAATCATTTACCATTCCTGCCCCCTCTGTTAGTGCAGGAGTACCTTCACGTCACTCAAATGTTCAATGATTGGAATCCGAATCAGTATTTGGAATGCTAACGGCATTTCCAGAAGAACAGACGAGCTCTATCAATTTTTAACCCTGAACCATATTGACATTATGCTTATAAGCGAAACTCATTTTAACCATAACTGTCACATAGACATCCCCGGCTACAGTATAATCGTAGCAAATTCACCAAACCGCAGACTTCGCATTGGCGGTGCTGCGGTCATCATTTCAAACACCCTTTCCTATCAACCTCTTTCTCCCATCTGTGAAACATACGTTCAAGCTGCTAGCGTCTCAATACCAACTGAGTTGGGTCCAATACGCATTACTGCATGCTATTGGCCACCAGGCAGCCGACATACCCTCACAAAATCCATCTTGACTAATTTTCTAAATCAAATAGGACCAAATAGCCTCATTGGAGGTGACTGGAATGCGAAAGATAGGCTATGGGGTAACTACCGTAGCTGTCCACGTGGCAAAATTATATCAGAATATGTCCTGTCATCTCCCCACTACAATATTCTATCCTCAGCTGAGCCCACTCATTTTCCCAGCAATAGTAACATACCTTCTGTCATTGATTTCGCCATCTTTAATGGCATCTCCGCTCAACGCCTGTCAATCCGTCGCCAGATGGACCTATCTAGCGATCATGTTCCCTTAATAATTGATTTTGCAGTCTCTTCGCATTTTACAATTACCCAAAATCACCGGCTACTCACTCGTCACTCAAATTTGAAGAAATTCCGCCAGCAGCTTAACGCTGAAATACATTTAAATTCAGAAATTCACTCTACCGACGATGCAGACGATATATTGGAAGTATTCGTTGGCAAAATTTACAATGCAGCAAATAGGGCATCCTCTTCTCATCCATCCCACACCACTCAATCAGCTCTGCGCAACTCTCGCCCACCCCCTGACCTATCACGCCCCCCTTTAAAGGCAGAAATAATAGAATTAATACGACTGAAGCGTAGACTTCGAAAACGTTATTCACATACCAGACAGTTTGCTCATCGTCTAGCCTGGCAACAAGTAAGCCGTCAACTCTCTGAAGTCCTACAGAAAACCAGATCCGACCATTTCAATTCAATTCTATCCAATGCTGATCCAAACAAAAAGGGTGGCTTCAATCTGTGGCGTGCCTGTAAAGGCCTCAAAGAGCAACCCCATAAACATATGCCGGTCCGCAATCAGCAAGGCCACTGGTGCCAAACCATAGACGAACAAGTCGAAGCCTTTGCTGATGAACTCGAGAATAGATTCAAACCTTTCGATCTCAGTCCCATAGAACATGTCCGAGAAATACAATCTTCATTAAATAACCCAAATTTTCCAACCACAAACTTAAATCCAAACATTCGCAATGTCTCACCTTCAGAGTTAAACTCTCTAATTAAACAGCTCCAAACTAACAAAGCCCCTGGCTGCGATAAAATTGATAACTTTATCTTAAAGTCTCTCCCACAGCGTGCTATCCTTTTCCTAGTAAGCCTCTTCAACTCCCTACTTCGTCTACGCTACTTCCCTTTGGCATGGAAATGTGCCAACATCTCTATGATTCCAAAGGGAGGTGGCAATAGTCTATCCATCTTATCAAATTATCGCCCAATCAGCCTTCTTCCTTCTATCTCTAAACTATTTGAAAAAATCATTTATACCCGCCTATCAGAGCAAGTTGAGGACAAAAAACTCATTCCCGACCATCAATTTGGCTTTAGAGAGGGTCATAGTACCATCCAACAGATTCATAGAATAACCCACCATATCAACACTGGTTTTGAGAATGCCTTTAACACATCGGCAGTGTTCTTGGATATTGCTCAAGCATTCGACAGAGTCTGGCATGATGGCCTTCTATTCAAACTAAAATCACACATATCCCCTAACCTTTTTCAAATCCTAAAATCCTTCATATCAAATCGCTCATTCGTCGTTAAAGACAGAGGCATTTTCTCCACCAAAAGACCCATTCTTGCTGGTGTCCCACAGGGCAGCGTTTTGGCACCTTTACTTTACAATATCTTCACCCATGACATGCCTACTACATACAGTTCCCTCACATATAGTAGCGCTAACACCCTCACAGCTACTTATGCAGACGACACTGCCTTCCTTATCAGTGGCTTTATCCCCAATATTACCCAGCGAATGGAAAGACATTTATCAAAATTCCTATCCTGGGCAAACAATTGGAACATTAAAATTAACAGCAGCAAGTCAAAGCATATTATTTTCTCCCTTCAAAATCGAATTCTGTGGCCAGATGTCTCCATTAACAATATAATAATACCCTCTGCCAATTCTGTCAAATACCTTGGCCTTCATTTAGATAGAAAACTTATATGGACCCGACACACTCACATAATTAGTCAATCTATTATGACAAAAATCAAAAAATATCATTGGCTACTAAATCCTAGATCCCGCCTCTCCCAGTCAAACAAACTGCTCATTTATAGGCAAATAATAGCTCCCTCTTGGCAATATGGCATTGAACTGTATGGCTGTGCGTCTGATACAAACTTACGCAAAATTCAGATTTGTCAGAATAAGGCTCTCAGACTAATTCTATCTCCTCCCTACTACGTTTCGAACAAGACAATACATACTGACTTACAGTTTTCTTCAATCTGGGACGAAATTAACTTCTTTTCATCGAGATACTGGGAACGCCTGAGAAACCACACCAACCCAGCAATGAATCCCCTACACAGACACTGTGATCGACATCTAAAGCGAACATGGCCATGCGAACTTCGCGACCGCAAAGCTCCTCCTCGGGCCTTTTAATCAATATCTTTGCAGCCACCACCATCGTCATCATCACCACAGCTTTGTCACCATAGTCGTCTTCCATCCCACTGGCCAATCAAGGACAACATCAACACCATCGTCTGCTTCTTCGCCCCCATCACGCATCATCCGTCATTCAATCACCATCCACATCAGCTGCACCATAGCTTCGTCACGATCATCACCTCATTCCAGTGACAAACAACTACAGCATCAACACCATTCGTCCGCATCTTCACCGCCACCATGCTTTGTCCATCATCATCATCATCATCTTCCCATACCGCTGGTCAACAATTGCTGCCCGCTTTCTTCTTCAACACCTTCATACATCGCCCGCCATCCAGTCATCATCACCAACACCAGCTGTACCACAGCTCTCAACGCCATCATCCCATTGGCACCCAACATCACCGCCTAAAAACACCTCTTCCGTTCTCCGCACCGCTTCGCTGGACCACACTTCAGCATGATCCAACATCATGCTCCATCATACTCCACACTTCGTCTACTCCATCACCATCATCACCCTGGCACAACACCATCTACCTCAAGTCCAGTTTACAGAGAGGGCTGGACACCATCCTCACCACTTCGAGACTGGTCGTTTTTCAAACATTGGTCGACCAGGACTCGAGGCTAGTTTCCTCTCTCCATCTGCAACTCCTCACCACACCTGTTGGCTTAAGGCGCCGTCCTCTACGTCACGCGCTGAAGCCGCACCCACCCACCTATAGTTAAGTTTCCCCAATCCAATGTATTAGTTCTATAAGCACTCCCACATCACCACTGTCACCCCCTAGAAACTTAACTATCAACGCCATACAATAAATCTTAGGTTGACGCCTCAAGGCTCAACTCAAATAAGAAAAAAAAAAAAAAGTGCCTGTGTATGGGCATGGGCATGTGCATGTGTATGTGCCTGTGTATGGGTATGTGTATGTGCCTGTGTATGGGTATGTGTATGGGTATGGGTATGTGTGTGTGTATGGGTATGGGTATGGGTATGTGTGTGGGTATGTGCCTGGGCTTGACAGCAGCAACACCAGCATTAACTGCATCAAACAGCAGCAACAGCATCAGTAGCAGCAGCAACACCTATCATAAATGTGTTGTATACACCAGCTATTTCCTGGAAGTGTTCATTTCCCCGAAATACCCGACGCTACACGCTACATGCCCGCCATGCCCACATACAAAAGTTTGCTTACTCAAGGCTACTTGTGGCGAGTCGTTTGGTTCTTATTTCCTAGAAGTGTTCATTTCCAGGAAGTGCCCGACGCTACACGCTACATGCATGTAAGCTTAACCTACGCACACACCTTATCACATCATTCACATATGCATACACACATACACTACACACATCCATAACAGCAGCAGCATCCAGCAGCAGCAGCCAGCAATCAACGGCCAGCAGCGGCAGTAACAGCAGCAGCAGCCAGCAACCAACGGCCAGCAACAGCGGCCAGCATAAGCCTGCGTTTGACAGCAGCAACTGTGCCTGTGTATGTGTATGTACCTGTGTATGTGCCTGTGTATGGGTATGTGTATGGGCATGTGCCTGTGTATGTGCCTGTGTATGGGCATGGGCATGTGCATGTGTATGTGCCTGTGTATGGGTATGTGTATGTGCCTGTGTATGGGTATGTGTATGGGTATGGGTATGTGTGTGTGTATGGGTATGGGTATGGGTATGTGTGTGGGTATGTGCCTGGGCTTGACAGCAGCAACACCAGCATTAACTGCATCAAACAGCAGCAACAGCATCAGTAGCAGCAGCAACACCTATCATAAATGTGTTGTATACACCAGCTATTTCCTGGAAGTGTTCATTTCCCCGAAATACCCGACGCTACACGCTACATGCCCGCCATGCCCACATACAAAAGTTTGCTTACTCAAGGCTACTTGTGGCGAGTCGTTTGGTTCTTATTTCCTAGAAGTGTTCATTTCCAGGAAGTGCCCGACGCTACACGCTACATGCATGTAAGCTTAACCTACGCACACACCTTATCACATCATTCACATATGCATACACACATACACTACACACATCCATAACAGCAGCAGCATCCAGCAGCAGCAGCCAGCAATCAACGGCCAGCAGCGGCAGTAACAGCAGCAGCAGCCAGCAACCAACGGCCAGCAACAGCGGCCAGCATAAGCCTGCGTTTGACAGCAGCAACTGTGCCTGTGTATGTGTATGTACCTGTGTATGTGCCTGTGTATGGGTATGTGTATGGGCATGTGCCTGTGTATGTGCCTGTGTATGGGCATGGGCATGTGCATGTGTATGTGCCTGTGTATGGGTATGTGTATGTGCCTGTGTATGGGTATGTGTATGTGCCTGTGTATGGGTATGTGTATGGGTATGGGTATGTGTGTGTGTATGGGTATGGGTATGGGTATGTGTGTGGGTATGTGCCTGGGCTTGACAGCAGCAACACCAGCATTAACTGCATCAAACAGCAGCAACAGCATCAGTAGCAGCAGCAACACCTATCATAAATGTGTTGTATACACCAGCTATTTCCTGGAAGTGTTCATTTCCCCGAAATACCCGACGCTACACGCTACATGCCCGCCATGCCCACATACAAAAGTTTGCTTACTCAAGGCTACTTGTGGCGAGTCGTTTGGTTCTTATTTCCTAGAAGTGTTCATTTCCAGGAAGTGCCCGACGCTACACGCTACATGCATGTAAGCTTAACCTACGCACACACCTTATCACATCATTCACATATGCATACACACATACACTACACACATCCATAACAGCAGCAGCATCCAGCAGCAGCAGCCAGCAATCAACGGCCAGCAGCGGCAGTAACAGCAGCAGCAGCCAGCAACCAACGGCCAGCAACAGCGGCCAGCATAAGCCTGCGTTTGACAGCAGCAACTGTGCCTGTGTATGTGTATGTACCTGTGTATGTGCCTGTGTATGGGTATGTGTATGGGCATGTGCCTGTGTATGTGCCTGTGTATGGGCATGGGCATGTGCATGTGTATGTGCCTGTGTATGGGTATGTGTATGTGCCTGTGTATGGGTATGTGTATGTGCCTGTGTATGGGTATGTGTATGGGTATGGGTATGTGTGTGTGTATGGGTATGGGTATGGGTATGTGTGTGGGTATGTGCCTGGGCTTGACAGCAGCAACACCAGCATTAACTGCATCAAACAGCAGCAACAGCATCAGTAGCAGCAGCAACACCTATCATAAATGTGTTGTATACACCAGCTATTTCCTGGAAGTGTTCATTTCCCCGAAATACCCGACGCTACACGCTACATGCCCGCCATGCCCACATACAAAAGTTTGCTTACTCAAGGCTACTTGTGGCGAGTCGTTTGGTTCTTATTTCCTAGAAGTGTTCATTTCCAGGAAGTGCCCGACGCTACACGCTACATGCATGTAAGCTTAACCTACGCACACACCTTATCACATCATTCACATATGCATACACACATACACTACACACATCCATAACAGCAGCAGCATCCAGCAGCAGCAGCCAGCAATCAACGGCCAGCAGCGGCAGTAACAGCAGCAGCAGCCAGCAACCAACGGCCAGCAACAGCGGCCAGCATAAGCCTGCGTTTGACAGCAGCAACTGTGCCTGTGTATGTGTATGTACCTGTGTATGTCATGTAGTATGCGGCATGTGCCTGTGTATGTGCCTGCTGTCATCGGCGCATGCGGCATGTGCATGCGTATGTGCCTGCGTATGGGCATGCGTACTGTGCCTGTGTATGTGGTATGTGTATGTGCCTGTGTATGGGTATGTGTATGGGTATGTGTATGTGTGTGTGTATGGGTATGGGTATGGGCATGTGCTGTGGGTATGTGCCTGGGCTTGACTGCAGCAACACCAGCATTAACTGCATCAAACAGCAGCAACAGCATCAGTAGTAGCAGCACCCTGTCGTAAATGTGTTGTATACGCCTGCTATGTGCCTGGATGTCATGGCCCCGAAATACCCGACGCTACACGCTACATGCCCGGCATGCCCGCGTACAAATGTGTGCTTGCTCGCTACTTGTGGCGAGTCGTTTGGTTCTTATTTCCTAGAAGTGTTCATGTCCAGGAAGTGCCCGACGCTACACGCTACGTGCCTGGAAGCTTGACCTACGCACACACCTTATCACATCATTCACATATGCATACACACATACACTACACACATCCATAACAGCCAGCAATCAACGGCCAGCAGCGGCAGTAACAGCAGCAGCAGCCAGCAACCAACGGCCAGCAACAGCGGCCAGCATAAGCCTGCGTTTGACAGCAGCAACTGTGCCTGTGTATGTGTATGCACCTGTGTATGTGCCTGCGTATGGGTATGCGTATGCGCGTGCCTGTGTATGTGCCCGCGCATGGGCATGGGCATGTGCATGTGTATGTGCCTGTGCTCATGGGTACTGTGTATGTGCCTGTGTATGGGTCGTGTTGGTTCTGGGTATGTGTGCCTATGGGTATGGGTATGGGCATGTGTGCGGGTATGTGCCCGGCGCTTGACAGCAGCTACACCTGCATGTAACTGCTTCAACCTAGCAGCAACAGCATCCGTAGCAGCAGCAACACCTATCATACATGTGTTGCATACACCAGCTATTTCACTGGACAGCGTTCATTTCCCGAAATACAGCGACGCTACACGCTAGCATGCCCGCCATGCCCACATACAAAAGTTTGCTTACTCAAGGCTACTTGTGGCGAGTCGTTTGCAGCCAGCAGTCATCCGCCCGACGCTACACGCTACATGCATGTAAGCTTAACCTACGCACACACCTTATCACATCATTCACATATGCATACACACATACACTACACACATCCATAACAGCAGCAGCATCCAGCAGCAGCAGCCAGCAATCAACGGCCAGCAGCGGCAGTAACAGCAGCAGCAGCCAGCAACCAACGGCCAGCAACAGCGGCCAGCATAAGCCTGCGTTTGACAGCAGCAACTGTGCCTGTGTATGTGTATGTACCTGTGTATGTGCCTGTGTATGGGTATGTGTATGGGCATGTGCCTGTGTATGTGCCTGTGTATGGGCATGGGCATGTGCATGTGTATGTGCCTGTGTATGGGTATGTGTATGTGCCTGTGTATGGGTATGTGTATGGGTATGGGTATGTGTGTGTGTATGGGTATGGGTATGGGTATGTGTGTGGGTATGTGCCTGGGCTTGACAGCAGCAACACCAGCATTAACTGCATCAAACAGCAGCAACAGCATCAGTAGCAGCAGCAACACCTATCATAAATGTGTTGTATACACCAGCTATTTCCTGGAAGTGTTCATTTCCCCGAAATACCCGACGCTACACGCTACATGCCCGCCATGCCCACATACAAAAGTTTGCTTACTCAAGGCTACTTGTGGCGAGTCGTTTGGTTCTTATTTCCTAGAAGTGTTCATTTCCAGGAAGTGCCCGACGCTACACGCTACATGCATGTAAGCTTAACCTACGCACACACCTTATCACATCATTCACATATGCATACACACATACACTACACACATCCATAACAGCAGCAGCATCCAGCAGCAGCAGCCAGCAATCAACGGCCAGCAGCGGCAGTAACAGCAGCAGCAGCCAGCAACCAACGGCCAGCAACAGCGGCCAGCATAAGCCTGCGTTTGACAGCAGCAACTGTGCCTGTGTATGTGTATGTACCTGTGTATGTGCCTGTGTATGGGTATGTGTATGGGCATGTGCCTGTGTATGTGCCTGTGTATGGGCATGGGCATGTGCATGTGTATGTGCCTGTGTATGGGTATGTGTATGTGCCTGTGTATGGGTATGTGTATGGGTATGGGTATGTGTGTGTGTATGGGTATGGGTATGGGTATGTGTGTGGGTATGTGCCTGGGCTTGACAGCAGCAACACCAGCATTAACTGCATCAAACAGCAGCAACAGCATCAGTAGCAGCAGCAACACCTATCATAAATGTGTTGTATACACCAGCTATTTCCTGGAAGTGTTCATTTCCCCGAAATACCCGACGCTACACGCTACATGCCCGCCATGCCCACATACAAAAGTTTGCTTACTCAAGGCTACTTGTGGCGAGTCGTTTGGTTCTTATTTCCTAGAAGTGTTCATTTCCAGGAAGTGCCCGACGCTACACGCTACATGCATGTAAGCTTAACCTACGCACACACCTTATCACATCATTCACATATGCATACACACATACACTACACACATCCATAACAGCAGCAGCATCCAGCAGCAGCAGCCAGCAATCAACGGCCAGCAGCGGCAGTAACAGCAGCAGCAGCCAGCAACCAACGGCCAGCAACAGCGGCCAGCATAAGCCTGCGTTTGACAGCAGCAACTGTGCCTGTGTATGTGTATGTACCTGTGTATGTGCCTGTGTATGGGTATGTGTATGGGCATGTGCCTGTGTATGTGCCTGTGTATGGGCATGGGCATGTGCATGTGTATGTGCCTGTGTATGGGTATGTGTATGTGCCTGTGTATGGGTATGTGTATGGGTATGGGTATGTGTGTGTGTATGGGTATGGGTATGGGTATGTGTGTGGGTATGTGCCTGGGCTTGACAGCAGCAACACCAGCATTAACTGCATCAAACAGCAGCAACAGCATCAGTAGCAGCAGCAACACCTATCATAAATGTGTTGTATACACCAGCTATTTCCTGGAAGTGTTCATTTCCCCGAAATACCCGACGCTACACGCTACATGCCCGCCATGCCCACATACAAAAGTTTGCTTACTCAAGGCTACTTGTGGCGAGTCGTTTGGTTCTTATTTCCTAGAAGTGTTCATTTCCAGGAAGTGCCCGACGCTACACGCTACATGCATGTAAGCTTAACCTACGCACACACCTTATCACATCATTCACATATGCATACACACATACACTACACACATCCATAACAGCAGCAGCATCCAGCAGCAGCAGCCAGCAATCAACGGCCAGCAGCGGCAGTAACAGCAGCAGCAGCCAGCAACCAACGGCCAGCAACAGCGGCCAGCATAAGCCTGCGTTTGACAGCAGCAACTGTGCCTGTGTATGTGTATGTACCTGTGTATGTGCCTGTGTATGGGTATGTGTATGGGCATGTGCCTGTGTATGTGCCTGTGTATGGGCATGGGCATGTGCATGTGTATGTGCCTGTGTATGGGTATGTGTATGTGCCTGTGTATGGGTATGTGTATGTGCCTGTGTATGGGTATGTGTATGGGTATGGGTATGTGTGTGTGTATGGGTATGGGTATGGGTATGTGTGTGGGTATGTGCCTGGGCTTGACAGCAGCAACACCAGCATTAACTGCATCAAACAGCAGCAACAGCATCAGTAGCAGCAGCAACACCTATCATAAATGTGTTGTATACACCAGCTATTTCCTGGAAGTGTTCATTTCCCCGAAATACCCGACGCTACACGCTACATGCCCGCCATGCCCACATACAAAAGTTTGCTTACTCAAGGCTACTTGTGGCGAGTCGTTTGGTTCTTATTTCCTAGAAGTGTTCATTTCCAGGAAGTGCCCGACGCTACACGCTACATGCATGTAAGCTTAACCTACGCACACACCTTATCACATCATTCACATATGCATACACACATACACTACACACATCCATAACAGCAGCAGCATCCAGCAGCAGCAGCCAGCAATCAACGGCCAGCAGCGGCAGTAACAGCAGCAGCAGCCAGCAACCAACGGCCAGCAACAGCGGCCAGCATAAGCCTGCGTTTGACAGCAGCAACTGTGCCTGTGTATGTGTATGTACCTGTGTATGTGCCTGTGTATGGGTATGTGTATGGGCATGTGCCTGTGTATGTGCCTGTGTATGGGCATGGGCATGTGCATGTGTATGTGCCTGTGTATGGGTATGTGTATGTGCCTGTGTATGGGTATGTGTATGGGTATGGGTATGTGTGTGTGTATGGGTATGGGTATGGGTATGTGTGTGGGTATGTGCCTGGGCTTGACAGCAGCAACACCAGCATTAACTGCATCAAACAGCAGCAACAGCATCAGTAGCAGCAGCAACACCTATCATAAATGTGTTGTATACACCAGCTATTTCCTGGAAGTGTTCATTTCCCCGAAATACCCGACGCTACACGCTACATGCCCGCCATGCCCACATACAAAAGTTTGCTTACTCAAGGCTACTTGTGGCGAGTCGTTTGGTTCTTATTTCCTAGAAGTGTTCATTTCCAGGAAGTGCCCGACGCTACACGCTACATGCATGTAAGCTTAACCTACGCACACACCTTATCACATCATTCACATATGCATACACACATACACTACACACATCCATAACAGCAGCAGCATCCAGCAGCAGCAGCCAGCAATCAACGGCCAGCAGCGGCAGTAACAGCAGCAGCAGCCAGCAACCAACGGCCAGCAACAGCGGCCAGCATAAGCCTGCGTTTGACAGCAGCAACTGTGCCTGTGTATGTGTATGTACCTGTGTATGTGCCTGTGTATGGGTATGTGTATGGGCATGTGCCTGTGTATGTGCCTGTGTATGGGCATGGGCATGTGCATGTGTATGTGCCTGTGTATGGGTATGTGTATGTGCCTGTGTATGGGTATGTGTATGTGCCTGTGTATGGGTATGTGTATGGGTATGGGTATGTGTGTGTGTATGGGTATGGGTATGGGTATGTGTGTGGGTATGTGCCTGGGCTTGACAGCAGCAACACCAGCATTAACTGCATCAAACAGCAGCAACAGCATCAGTAGCAGCAGCAACACCTATCATAAATGTGTTGTATACACCAGCTATTTCCTGGAAGTGTTCATTTCCCCGAAATACCCGACGCTACACGCTACATGCCCGCCATGCCCACATACAAAAGTTTGCTTACTCAAGGCTACTTGTGGCGAGTCGTTTGGTTCTTATTTCCTAGAAGTGTTCATTTCCAGGAAGTGCCCGACGCTACACGCTACATGCATGTAAGCTTAACCTACGCACACACCTTATCACATAATTCCCATATGCATACACATATACACTACATACATCCGTCTCACATACATCCGTCCCACATACATCCGTCACACATATTATCACCACACACGATCACAACACTACTGTACACAACACACTACTAAAATTATACACACAACGCATATATGTGTGTATAATCCAGACCCTAATGGTGTGGATTTCTACTACTATGACTAAAATCTAAAGAACTACATACATTCGGTTAGTCCGAAGTTAATGGAGACTGGCTTATGAATAATGAGTCCACGATCAGTCTCAACTCATAAGCTGCCATCAACCGGCTCCTCATAGCAGACAAGCTAGAACCGCTTGCGAATTATTAGGCAACAAATGTTAAAAATAAGATAATAAAATATGCAACATACTTTTGCATGTCACCTGATAAAAATATGTAGCATACTTTTTCATGTCTGCGGATAAATGAGGAAAAATATGTAGCATAGTTTTGCATGCCATAGCATAATAATAAAATATATAGCATACTTTTACAAGACACTGATAAATTCGATAATAATATGTAGCATACTTTTACATGGCGACTGTTATTTTATAATATGTAGCATACTTTTGCATGCCAACTAATAAAAATATGTAGCACACTTTTGCATGCCAACATATAAAAATATGCAGCATACTTTTGCATGCCAGCGCTTTAAAATATGTAGCATACTTTTACATGCCAACTGATAATATGAAAACAATCGGTAGCATACTTTTGCGTGTCAACTGATAATTAATGAAAACTATGTAGCATTCTTTTTCATGTTAACTGATAAAATAGTAGAAAAGTATGTAGCATACTATTGCATGTCAACGGATAAAGTATTACAAAAATACGTAGCATATCAATGCGTATGGACATTTAATATATTAGGGATAAAAGTTCAAACTTATCCAAAATGTTAGCATAGTATTTGTCAGCAGCCAATGAAAATTAAAATATTTAAGAGCATGGTAAAATCGGAATATATTGCCTTTACAAAAATTTAAAGCCACTACTTAAACTTTCTTTGGAATATGTTTAATTTTTATATTTGCAAATATACCGATTTTTCATCGATACGTGAAAAGAGTCAACAAGTTAAAATTGGAAAACATCGAATCTCAAATATTGAAACTACGACGTTTTCAATATCAATAAGTATCGTTGACTTATCGATGAATTAAGCTACCAACAAATTAAAACTTTTGTAATAGAAATTCACACCACTAATACATATAGCGTTAAAAACTTATTGCAAGAGCAGGTAGAAGTCGTAGCAGACCCTATAAGATATATATATTCTTGATTAGTATCAGCAGACGAGTCGATTGAGCCATGTCCGTCTGTCTGTCTGTATGAACGCGTCGATCTCAGAAACTATAAGAGCTAGTAAACTGGTTTGGCATGAATGTTCCCCTAAACAGATCACAGATCAACTTTATTTCAAAATTTTGATAACTCCCCCATTTCACAAATCAAAAAATTCTCAACATAGACACTTCTAACTTAACAGGTCATTGACAAATACCATTGAGAAGTACTGTTGAAAGTTTTATCAAAATCGGTCTACAAATAAAACAGATAATCGGAAAAGATAGATATTTGTGATTGACGTTTCTCAGCTCTGGCGCGTATTCAAGCGTAATGAAATTTGCTGACATATATTGCATGAATTTCCAGCCCTGATTGCTCAGCTTAAAATTTGCGTTTGATTTTAGAAATTGTCACTAAAAATGTAATAAGATATTTTTATTTGTTGTTTGTGATTGCGATTGAGATCCAGGGTTGGTGTTTTGTTTAGTGACATAAGTGGCTATTGAATATTCTTACTCTGAGATGCTTTTTCTATGATGACAACATGGTAGCCACGGTCTTTACGCAATGAATAATAGTTTAGCGAATATTGATCAGTGATAAGTATTGTTAAAATAATGCACGGTGCCATAAATGTATTGGCCGTTTAAATGAGTCATCGTTTTTCAATAAATAAAAAAGGTTTGAAATAAAAGTCTAGAAGCTAAGAATTGGTTACAAAACCTTACAATCATATGTACATTATCATCACTGTCTAACTCCCACATACACAATCAAACATAAATACCATTGTCACACATAGTCATAAGTTAGTATTAAGCCTATCTGTTAACATATATACGCAAATAAAATTGTCTAGCTGCTGCATTTGCATTTGCCCGAGTAACTAGTTGAAGGCATGCAAACGCAGAAATGACAGCAAAAAAAGCGGTAACAAATGGACCAACTCGAACCACAGGAACAATAGCCATTCTCATTCTGTGTTCATCAGCGGCCTGTGGACGGCCGAATTGCAGATCATATGCTTGTTTTGCTAGCCTCCTCGCTAAAACAGCGACCTCAAACAGCCTCAGAGCAACAATGTTCGTACATTCTGACGCCTGCAAAAAATACATTTAGCTCCACAACATTGAATCCAAAACGGTGAACAAATTTACATGCACATACTCAAACAACTTTGATGACAATCCAGTTACGTGTAAGGTAGCGTTTTTGCACCACACTCTTCATGCTACACCAGCAAAAAATGGCACCAGTGGCTCTTTCAAAGTTGGCTTGTAAATTTGCGCCATAAGCGGAAGGTGCTGACGACATCCACTTGGTTGCAACATCAGCAACTACGCCCGATTCCTCTATTCCAATGCAAGTGCACTTTCTCATTTTTCATCTGGTTACGTACGCAGAACGTAAGCGAAATGCACACCGCAAAACACGTCCCCTAGTTGTATCATTTGAATCTCTGGAAAAAAAATACGGTAGATAAATATAAAAAAATAATTATTTGACAATTTCATTTTTTTTTTCACTTATGCTTTACTTGAATTTATTTAAATATTGCCAGACTGTTCAAAAGACAACAAATCTGTTAACTTACACTGTATTCTGTTAAATTCTAACAGATGCAGAGTTGCCATATCGCATTCTCTGTTCGCCCAAAATATTTATAAATGCTGCTAGATAAAAAAGTAACGAGTTAAATAAAACAAGTAATTGGTCGACCAGTCGACGTTGGCCCACACTGTGCACGCTTGCACTCAACTTAAAAAAGGAAAAGATTTTCAAGTTTTTTCAAAATGGAAACAATAAACTTTTAGTATTAAAAAAATCAAAGTCCTAGCCGATATAGCCATGTCTGAACGAACTAACTGATTTTAGATATAAAAAAAATGTGCAGGCAGGTCAAGTTTATTTTTAAATTCGAACACCTCTTATGCTCCTATGCATATATACTACAAACCCAATTCTGGATCAGACCCGCATTTCATGCCGATTATAATATGACCCCAAAAATAGTAGAAGCACTGACGCTACTATTTACATAACTTGTGTATAATGTACATATACATATATACGCTTGCGGCTCTGTTTTTTTGTCATCATCTGCAAACTGCTTGAGGTCACGTACATATCTAGTAAGAAGTGAAAGAAAAAACATTTTATGTTGTGCCAAACTTAATGAAAAAAATACCAACGCGTCATCTTGGAATTTTCGATTTCAGTTTCCTTTTTTTTTTAGATCTGTGTCATTTTTCTTGTAATTTGCTGTAGTTACTGTCGTATTTTATTGTCAAAATTGTATGTAGAGCACATTGTTTACTTACTATATTCATGCACTGGTTTATTTTAGTTGCTTCTGTTTTTTTTCGACATGGAATCCATGTTTTATACATTAGTCCTTTGTTATACGCCAAAGTTGTTTGGGAAATTCTAGTGTCCTGTATACGAATTTGGGATATCATGTAAGGATGTCGCACATTTATGTCGTAAACCTGTTGAGAATATTCATTTTATTTTTGGTGGCATTAAGCTGTGTTTCAAAAATGTCAAAAAACAATCGTTCTGTTCATGCTCAAATTTATATAAATAATTGGAAACGCGATTGCTCAATATAAACGCTTACAGTTACATAATTTAAATATATAAATATACATGTACATACATTTAATTTAAATGTACATTTAAGAGCTTCTTTTCAATAAACTATAAATCAAAATTTAAAATACTAATATGAAATACAGATTTAATTTATCTCCGTATTAAACAGTCGTCGTTAAAAGCTGCGTACAACGCAGCAAATATTTTCTACAAAACAATTCTGTATTTGTTGATTTATTTAAGTTTCTCTCTTTGCGGTGGTTGCTTTTGCAAAGACAAATTAGAACAACAAGTTTAGAGCAACAGAGCAAAAACAAAGCTGCCGCCGGCTGTACAGCCATAGGGAGTAACAATCAGACAGAACACTCAGTGAGTACGGCACGCAAAGTCAATTCTGCTTATGCCTTTGCTCTCATTCATGTTAAACTCTCTTTTGCTCTGCCTGCCAACAAACAAACAGAGAGAACAGTCAGTGCGGCCCGCAAAGTCAATTCTGTTTTTGCCATTGCTCTCATTCATGTTGACTCTCTTTTGCTCTGCCTGCCGCTTTGCTTTTTTCATTCACCACATTTCGCGAACATTTCGTTTCGTTTGACTTTAGGTTTGTGTGTTGCACTTTTCGTTCGCTCGCTGCGCAAGATATTTTGACGTTAGACATTTTACATAAATTAAAATTCATTACGCACCTCGAATTATAAGATACAAATTTTTGTTTGCCCAAAACGTATTAACAACAACTAAAAAGCAGCAACAGTTCAGAAGTAACGCGTGTCAAACGCAAAGTGCGCGGTCGGGTAGTTACTTCTGAGTCCGGTTGTTATAAGAGTGGGAGTTGCTGTGTGATTGTGTGTGTGAGAAAAATTTTAGTCTTGTAATCGTAATCTACTTGAAAAGCGACAAACGCTCATCAGAGAAACGCACAGCTGACATTTAATAGTAAGCATATCAACCAATAACTAGGAACACACTTACTTTCGCCTATACTAATCAACGCAGTATTTGCTGTCGTAACAATTTTTGTGCAGAGAAAAATAAACAGCTCTCAGCTAATTGAAAGAGAGTGCAAATTTTTGCAGTTGTTTCATGTCACATGTCATTGCACTCTATAGCCGTAATAGTCTTTTTTTATCCTATAAGTATTTTTTTTTTTATTTTATAAAACTACGTTCTTACATATGTACATATATAATAAACAATAGCGAATAGTGAAAAATAAAAATGAAAATCAGGTATATATGATAACAATCACAAATGGAATGAACATTCCGTTTTTGCCACCGCATACACAATAAAGTTGCTTGACAGTTTCGAATATTTATTGTGTATTTAGATTATTCAAAATAGTTTATGAAAATATTGTTGTTTATATCCTCATCAAATGGGACGTAATGAAATGCAGACGTGTTTTTGGTCACTTGTTGTGTGCTTTCCATTTTGCTCTCACTTGCTCTTACTCTCACTACGCTGTCTCATTCAGCTGCAAATGGTACAATATGTCCTACGATTTATCTGTCTTGCATTGCTGTTGAACTTTTTAATGCACTGCAGTTATTAATCAGACAATAATAATCAATACAATAACGACGAATATGGAACACCCATCAAACAATAACAATAAAAGCGATAAATAAAAGAAAAGTGATGCAAAAGCAAGAAATATATAATATAATATTTACACATAAACTTTAATGTATTGAATATTTTCTTTTAGTTTGACTTAAACACGGTCATTTAAAGTCTGAGCCAATTATTAATTTTGTGCGGTGGGTGGTACAATAAACAAAGATAAATTATATTTAGTTTTGTGCTATTTTTAGTCTAGGCCGTGCAGCAACAGTGGTTCGTAAGAAAAATACTAACAAAGAAATTCTATAATTTTACAAAGGCGTTATGCCAAACTTTTATGTAATAAAGTTACTGTTGCTGAGCCTTAGAAGTTCGTTTTGGTTATTAAAGTAAAGAAATAATAACAAAGCCTTAAAAAAATAACGCTTACATCAGTAATTAGCTGTTAAATTATTACAATTTTAATATTCTTTTTCGACCAATTTCCGATAACTTAAAGGATTTGTAATGCATCCACACTACGGTCCAGCATCCTTGTATCAGCAACAGCCACAACGGATGGAGGGTTCCTATCAACCGACTGTTCAAGGAGGAGCTGCACATTGCAGTGCTACTGGTCATATAAGGACACTATCAAATTTACAGCAATTACCACCGCAGAGGCCACGCACACAGAACTATTCAAGTGTGAGTGATACGATGCAAAGTTTAAACTTTATTTAGGCCAATTATAAACCAATTTGATGAGGATATATTAAGAAAAACATAAAAGCATTCATAATCTAAGTATAGTTATAAAGTGTGAGTGTCATTCTCATTATTTCTACAGTTCTTTCCATCTATCATTTTATTCACAAAATTAATTGAAATGGTAGTATTCTAATATTTGGCCAATACAATATTATAAATTATTAAAATCACACAGCATTTTGATCCCAATAAATATTACAAAGTAGGAGTGAATTTATCAAATGCATCAATCAATCAACCCGACCCGACCCGACAACCGCACAGTTATTCGTTATTCAATAATTATCAAAGTTTAGCCTAAACTGGTGCCTTTGTAATTGACCTAACTACGACATAAGAAGCAATAGTTTAATTGTGCACAAAATTGCTATCGTATATTGATTTCTAATCTGCGTACATTATTCAAGTGATAACATCATATTGATTTAAGGCTGGATTCAGAGTCTAATCTTGAGCAGCCTTTGGTTACCTGCACTCAATGTTATAAAAAAGATATTAAGGTAATTGGGGCCTCATGAACAAACATGCATTTGAATTGATTACGTACACACAACTGGACATCAAATGTTGGAATTCTAAAACTGTATAGTTTTAAGGGTTTTCACTACCACCGTAAACTCTATTCACAAGTTTTTCAACATGCCATGCAACGCTGAGTAACTACCGGCAGTGTTAACGCATGCGCTAGATTGTGGATTCTGCAAAGTACTTACTTTAGCCGGCTGCTACGAATGCATCATCGTGAGTTGCCGAACACTGTTACCGATTGCCAACCAAGAGGTAGCACAAGTTGAACATAAAACCATACTCAATGAGAAATTCAGAATCCATTCAACGATTGTCAAGTTAAGTTTAATTTCCCCCTTTTTGCAAAAGGAAAGCAACTAGCAGCCAAGCTAATGCTAAGGCAACTCAATCTAAATCTAACTAACCGAGTTAACAAGCAGACGAGTGTCTTAATAAGCATAAAAATTTAACAAATAGTCATTATTTTGTGTCGCGTCACACTTATAATATAAAAATAAAAATAAAAATAGTTAAAACAATACTAACATAAATGAATGGCTTTGAATTTGTTTTAATATTGAGTGATTTGTTATTATTGTGAGACCGTTGAGTCATTATAGTTATCAAGTGAATTAAGGCAACAGAAATATATTTTCTCTGGGTATTGTAAAACTTAAATCTCTACCAAAACTGCTCAATGTAATACCCTACAATTAACCAGGAGTAAAGTCCGCATAGAAACAATTGTTACATAAAAATATAAAAAAATACAAAATTAAACGGTTAGATTATTTACAACAATAACAATTTAATAAAGAAATAAATATAATAATTTAGATGCAAGTCTAACAGAAAACATTGGTATTTTTAAAATAATTGTCTAAACGTAACTAAAATGGTTCAAGGCCTGGACAAATAATAATTAAAAATGACAATAAAATAAAATTTTAATTGAGAGCGAAGAAAAAAAAAATAATTTTAGTTAACGGTCAGAATTTATCTTAATTTTTTTTTTTTGACAACAAGCTTAGCTTACAAAAAGTTTTAGATTTGAGTAAATAAAACAAACCTTTAATATTTAATGAATGCTAAAATATAAATGTAATGTAAAAAATAAATGTATGCTTCAAAAGACAAAAACTATAATTGCAATTAGAACAAGACTTTGGAAAGCAATAAGAATAACGAAAAGCAGTTGATAAAAGGTGCATAAAGGCATCACATTAATTCACAACCAACATAGCCGTCAAAAACCATTAAATTTGCGCGAATCAAGAGAAAATCTTGATAAAAATAAGAATAACGAAAAGCAGTTGATAAAAGGTGCATAAAGGCATCACATTAATTCACAACCAACATAACCGTCAAAAGCCATTAAAATTGCGCGAATCAAGAGAAAATCGTCTCCGCCGCCTATAACATCTTTTACACAAACGAATTTCAATCAGCCAGAGCAGCAAGAGGAAGAAGAGTATCAGCAGCAGCAAAACTCGCAAGAGCTTCAGATATTTAAGGCCTCAGTCGCAAGACAACAGTTGGTAGGAAATAAACAAACGGGTACAAAACTAGAAGTTACAAAAGAATCAGCAACCATAGGAACATCAGCAGCGGCGGCAAACGAAATAACAACAACAGCAGCAAGCACGTCAGCAACAACAAAAAATACACAAGATTGTCCTGTAACAAATTCTAAGGCTAACGCCTCGGTCAGCGTAGACACAAGCTCCTTGGCCCTAATAGCCCCTCCGCCGACAGTACCAAGTACAACTAAAGCAAGAAAAGTAGGAGGGACAACAGCATTCACAATAACTACTTCAAAAATCGTTGCCAAGCAGAAGGAAAGAACATCAACATTAAATTTAAGAACCACCAGCGTTAATTTCGCCACGACGTCATCCACTTCTCTGTACAGTTGCTCTAGCGCCTCATCCTCACTGACTGCGCAGCCACCGCCAAACAAGATATTCAAGACGGATCATCTTTGTGTAAACGCCGCTACTCCTGCAGCCTACGGTTTGCCGCCTGTCTCTGCCGCCGCTGCTGTTGGGCATCCCTGTGTCTATTGTGTGATACCAGTGCCATTGGTACGTACTCTTCATGTTCCATTTTGTCAGCTCATTTACAAAATCTTGTTTCTCTGTGTGTTTCGTTTAATCTACAAATTTTCATTATAAAGTTTTGAAGAAATGTATAATATTTTAAGGAAGTCGTGGAAGCAGAAGTACCTCAAGAATATATGAAAATTGTTAAAAAATGTCAATGAGAAGGATAACATCATATTATATATGCAAAATTAAAGCTTAATTGTGTGCATGTAGTACACTGGAATTTACTCTAACGGCAAAATCATCTTTCGAAATAATTAATTACTTTATATTTAAACGACAATAAACCGCAGTATATTTTATTGTATTAGATAAAGTGGGAATATATTATCTACTACAAAAAGAAGACTCGACTGTTCCTTTTCTGACTAGTTTTCTTATGCTATTTATCATAGCAGTTTCTTGGTATCCAAGTATACTTAAAATGTACAAAGGGTCTATTCAGTTTGTCGAAGCGTAATATGCGCTGTAAGTACAGAATTTTCCACGGTCGACAAAGCTCGCTGTTCAACTAGTTAGGCATCTTCTTATTACGTAAGGCGTTGCTTGTCACTTTTAACATAACATTTTTTAAATAGCACAGTTAAGAAATACCTGCGCCGACAATGTTTTGTATTGAGCTTAAATCTGAAGTAGATGCCCGAGAGAAACGTGAAGAACCTTGTAGAAGCTTCATAACTTGTTCTGTACGACGACAGAATACATTTCAATTCAAGCATACGTAGTCTGCCAGGATGGCTATCAACCCTAATTCCTTATGTGTTCACGCATGCGCGGAAAGGTGCACTTGAACTATAGCATATGGGTAAGGAAATTTCCATCTACAAACCGACCTAAAGGCCATGAAAAACAGATTATAATGCAAAATAGATTTTGTTGCCGCATTTGTGGTGTCAAAAACAGCATTAATAATCGATACGATTCTATAATAAGCTTTTTATGTCAATGACTTGGTTTACTGTAACCTTACCTAACAGTTTAGTATGTTTTTACCTCATATTATGCAGTAAAAGTTTATATTTCTTTTATTAATTGTGTCATTATATATATAGTTATTATAGGTCTGATTAACAGAATATCACAATCGAAATTGCTTAACAGATATCTCAAGGCCTATAAGCGATAAGCTACTAATATTGTTATGCCGGTTCGGTATATTTTATATTTTGAAGTGTGTAAATGTGTAAAAACTAAAAGACCGAAGAAAAATTGGTACTTACACCTCTTTTTCCCTTCAAACCTTTTTGACAAGAATCCTGTAAGCAGCTGTGTTCACAGCAAATGACATCTTGAAGTTGCATTGAATTTCCCGAGGGTCGACATTTGAAACATTAAAATCAGCATTAGTATCAGCAGTTCAAGCATTGTGGAGCATAGGAAATAATAATTTCGAACATCGCAGATTGATTTAATTGACTTCTGTAAATTTATTTGATGCTATCAATTTCATAAAGGGTCAAATCGACCGAAATATTAAAATGGACATGTTAATACTTATAGCTAGCTTTACTTTTTACTTTCAAATATTAAACAGGTCACATCAAGAAGAACGTAGGCATAAATTTGAGTGTGAGAAACATAACATAGTAAGTGGATTGCGGGAAAAGGAACCAAGAGCCGGAAATAAAATATTACATATGAAAGAGTGCGGCAGTCGTGGAGTGAGACGAACGGTGTACAATGTAGCTGTGGTAACACTTGTCAAGAGCCCGTTAGTATATGTGAGAACGTTTGTGTGTTTGTCTATGTAATGAGGGCAATTTAAGAGCACTTGAAGCAATCCAATTCTCACACACTCTCAAAGAATCCTACATAAAAGATAACAGTAAGTCCGTTCAACTATCCAACTATCCTTCCAGTGAACCATCGGCTCCTCAGCCTGTCCCGGTGCTTGAGTGGCCGTATAGCTGCTGATGCAGTTTTTAGTTTTATTAATATACATGCAATGTATAAGCTGAACGTCGACGTTGTCATCGTCCTGCTTCGTGCCTAATGTGCATCATGTGACAGCCGCCATTTTGCATTTGCCACCATCGTCGACGCCATTGCAGTCCGCAGTGCTTTTCCTCCGGTAGCAGCTGCATCGAGTGGTGCTTGTAATATTAAGAGGTGACTCCGGCTGGATCCCTCCATTCGCCGATGCTGTTCACAGGGTTATTAACCTATAACTGGAATACATGTGGTTAATTTCTTATTTCGTTTCTAGTTATATATATTAGGGATATATTAAGTTTATGCAAAAGTGTATACAGAGAATACAAATTTTTAATAAATTTCAATTTAATAGTTTTAGAAAATAATTCACAATTCATTTTATTCTTATCAATTAATATAAATCACATGCTCATGCTTATGTGCAGACCATTTGCTATTGCCCTTGGCCAACAATTGTACGAGCGAGCAAGACCGATCAAGAGCTACTATATAACAGAGTTTATGCTTACATACAATGAATGCATATGCTGCATGTTTGCACGGTAATATATACATTATTTATTATAAAAATATTTTGCTTAAAGTACTGTTACAGGGTATCATGGTGTGCGCTAGCCCTTGGAATTTCCAACTTGTTTTCTGTTTCTTTCTGGTCATAATTTGTGACAGTGTAGCTACTGTTTTACATGAGACCTAACTTAATTGCTTATAAACTGTCTGCTGCATAAAATGTATCTGCAGCATAGTCACAATCAAAACTACCAACAGGAAAGTCTAGATTCTTTGAAGGGAGAGCTTTGCCATGCTTTTCCAATAAATTTGACTATATTCCTACTACCCGTTCAACATCGCTACTTGACGCTGTGTCACTGCCACTTGTCAAACAGCATTCCAATATTGTTGTTGTTGGAGTAACAGTCAGGTTTTGCAGCTAGCAGATACAAATGTATCTCTGAGGCAGCACGTTAAACACTAAAATATAGAGAGGGCTTAATGGGCCATTTTAAGCTACTCGTTTCACTAATGTTGTAGTCCCTTTACTATTGTTAGTTTCCAGTCTGAAAAACGGACTTTGAAGGCATTTGATAAAAAAGTTGTTGGACATCCTTCCACCGAATTCACTGCTGAACATGGCGGTCTTCTCGAACGTGCTTTCTATTTTTTTACATTTTTAGCTTTTTTCGTTTGGTTTTCGTTTCACCGTCGTTAGCCTTTGTTTTCATTTTTCTATCTATTGAAAATTGTCCAAAATGATATTGCAATGTATGTAACAATCATAAAAATTATTTCGGACATTGTAATGTAGGTACTTATTCTTAATACGTATTAACGATCGTCCTTTAAACATCCATTTAAGTATTGCTTCTATATCAATTTTAAATGCATCACCTAATTTATCTTCAAATGCTCTGTGCCAGAGATTGAGTACCCATAAAAACTGTTTTAACAACAGCTTATTAAAAGCAGACAAACAAGTGCAATTCAGCTTTGTGCAATGAATGTGAAAAGAGGCGTGGCAGAATCTCAAAAGTTGATTTTCAAAAACTTAATTTTCGGTCGACCGTTCCTATGTTATATTACATACGTCCGAGCTTGATCAAACGTGGTAATCATATATGGAACATATTAAAGATCAGATTTGGTACACTTACACTCACATTTATATAAAAACCGAAGTAAAGTCACATAAACATTCTGCGCTTTTGGTCTTCAGCAGCTTCCACAGCACAGAGAATATATAAGTGATATGGTACTGCATGAGAGGAGCAATGCAACGAGCAACAGCCATGCTTCATAGAGTCGGACGTCGACTGGGGGCGACAAAATAAAATCTTAGCTAACCGGGCAAAAAGAGCGAAACTTTTGTATATACATAGAACGTACGGAAAACTAAATTCGCAACGAGTCGGGCAACAAGAGAGCATCTTTCATGGCATAACCAAGATAGATAGGGAGTGACGTCTGATTTGTCTAGCCCTCATACTACCTGCTATTCAGTTGGATTGCCAGAGAGTCGTTTCTCCAACAATAACAGTAAAAACCAACAGTGAGGTCTAAGTCTCACATGCACCGGCCGAACGGTATTGAGAGAGGTGATTTCGACGATGACTGCGCCGGCAGACACTGCCTCGGTAACTTCAGCTTCGTTCAGTTCCAGCCAGTTTACGTTCGGCTATTAGTTGAACTTCATTGCTCGTGTCGACGAGACGAACCCAGTAAGACACCATCCAAAAAACAATCGTCACTGCCGCGCAAGTTTATTGGTTTGCATCTTATTTATCGTATACATTTCTCTGACAACAACAGCAGGTCGTGATAAAGTGAGAGAGCGCAGTTGGCGCATGCAAAATAAATAATTACTAATAACTATAACCACAATATTATTGTTTTTATACTGTATTAAAAAATAAATTAATATTTTTGCAACGCTTAACTTCAAAAGACAGTTTTCCGAGCAGCAACAACAATAATAACAGCAGCAAAAATGGTAACCAGAACAGCAAAAGAACAGCCGGCAATGTTTGGCAGCAAACCTTACTGCGCTACAATGTCTGCCGGTTGTGCGTCAGCGCCGACAAATGTATCGATTTTTGCAGGGGTTCGCTCAACTTTGTTGTCGCTGCTGCTGCCTTTTTTAGTATCTTTTAATTCTCCTCACTTTATAACTTTTCCTATGTGAATTAATTAAATTACAAAAATATATCCACTGTTGCATTAACAAGAACGACATGAGAATATAAAATATTGTTTAAAAATTTAAAAAAAAAATTGGTATACAAAATATTTCTTGTGTGTTGTGTTTGAGTTCGTCTGATAACATTCCCATATATTTTAACAAAAAATATTTCGGTTACTCTTAGCCAAGTTTGAGGAACTGTAAACAACAAAACGTGCTAGAAAATCCAAAAGGAAAAGAAGGCTGTTCAAATTTGGGTAAATATTTAGTTATTAAACTAAAATCAAGACTATTCGACAACGCCCAACGGGACTCACCTGCTATCTGTCCCTAAATTTTTTATTTCCTGCTGGCATGTCTGCAACGTAGTGCACGAATTCTAGGCTTTTCAGGAAGTTGCGATAATTTTATACAAGTCTATTGCTAGATTCACTATTTGTAATTTTCCTCATTCTACCCAGATTTTTACATGAATATATAAAGTGTTTTTGAGTGGAAAGCATTGCACTGAAAATTACTTTTTGTGCCTTACATTTAAATTCTCAATAATGTTATATTTATATTATAAATAGTATATGATTGTTTAGATATAAAAGCTGGTTCTTATACTGTGGACCTTTTGCGCTTCTTATTTCTTTCTATTAACTTAGCTATTGGTATTGGTCAATATATTTATAAGCTTCGTTGGGTCTGCCACGCCACCTGACCATTTGCAAAAAGCTATATGCTCTGGCCCTTGGTATAAAAAACAAAATTAAAAAATGCCGATAACCGATTTTAGGTAGTCGAAATCTTAACAAATCAAATTTATTTATCCAAATATGAAAACTAAATATCCTGTTTGCCTAGTCCTCGTCCTCCTCATTTTCGGCACCTTCACCAGGACCTGCCTCGCCACCTTCTTCCTCCTCGACCATTTCTTCAGATGAGCTAACCTCCTCAATGGGCTCGATTTCGGAAGCCAAGTCCTCCTCATAGTCACTAATAGCGCCCAGTTCCTCAAGACATTTGTCATAGTTTTCTTCGAAGCGGATATTTTCATTGAGTGAAGCAACTTCAACGTCCTGATCGGGTGGTAGCAGCATTGGTGCAGTACCAGGTGGACATTCCGTGATATTGCGTATTCTTAACGTGTGTATATGAAATATTGCTGAACGATTTGATTCAAGTAGGATTTGATGAAACACACTAAGAAGTCGATCCATATTTCCAAACATGCGCACTGAGGCACTTTTTGGATCCTCGCCCTCCTCAAGAATGCGGCCAACAATGTGGTGGCGATAAGGATCCATTAAATAAATGAAGTCACCTTTTTTCCAAAGCGAATACATTTGATTGTTGATCTGAAAGATTATGTAATCGTTTTCAGACAACGCTTTTTCAAGCATTAAATGGAAGTCATTATATTTGTACATTGGTACACATTTCCACCAGCCCTCGTAGGCATTTGGCGTAAGCAGCACCTCAGCTACAAATTGACCCAAGCGAATTTGACGCGGAAATGTATCCAAGTCCATTGGCTGATTAATATCCGTACATGGCTCCCAGCAATTTTTACACATGTTGACACCATAGCAAATAACTTTGTCGTAGGTTTTCTCGTCCCAAGTCGCAGGATGGTCTATTTTGGATGCCAATGCAGTGGCCACAGCAACAGGTAAAGCGCTGCGATTACGAAGCGCATCTTTTGGATTAAGCGTCAAATGCAGATTGGACTTGAGATACGCATAGTCTGAGGCAATTACATCAAATTCACTCATGCGAGGTCCAAAATCGCGTTCCTGACTACGTCCATTTGGACCCGGTGTTACCAGTCGAACAACCAAGATATCGCGCAGCGTAAATGGGTCTATTTTGTCTAGATTACTCTCCTCCTTGATCAAATGTATGACATTATCCAGAGATCTCATGGCTAGTAGTATTGGGAATCCACCGTCATAATTGGGTTTTAACGTATCCTTATCGCGACCGTTTAAATCAAGTACCATCCAAACACCGGTATCTTTCCATATAAGCAAATACCAATTTGGTGTCCAAAACACAGCAGACTTGTGTTTCTTAAAGTACGCAGTCAGAATACGCCGCAAACGACCAATAACATTTTGCACTCCATACAATTCAAATGGTGCATCCAATTCCAATGCAAACTCGATGTCATTGACCTTAAAGTGCCTGGTTACTGCTTGTTCATTATCATCATAAACCTCTGGATACACATTCGCATTGGGGAAATCCATGGCTTCTGAATCGCCGAATAATACTTGGCCCTCGGTGACAATCTGATCAATCAAATCTGGATTCCATTCAGTACGCTTTGTAAAATAGGTTGTGGCAAATGCCTTTAAATTGCTTGCAAATCGTATTGATTCTACATTTGTCGTGCCAGATTTCGTTGTAACAGTGCCAGACACTATGCCTAGTGGAAAACCCAAAGATTTGTCAATAAAGGATCGACGACTAGTTTTACATTCCTTGGGATCAAAGGGTCGTATATAAGGATCATCATGAACACCAAAGATTCTACAAGTTTCATGTGAGCACGTATTAGTGTTATTGTTTTTAATCACTTGTTGGTTGCTGGAAGCAAAATAATCAAAGTTAGATACAATTTAGCTTAATTTGTAAATGTGCCGAATTCTCCGCTCACCAAGAATTGCTGGGGGATTTGCTTGGTGCGGGCAAACCTGTGCAGCAGGCACATCCGGCCTCTTGGCGCTTCTTATTCGCCATTTAAAACAAAGATAAATTTAACTTTTTAATTTCATAAACAAACAAATTTCTAGCACGTTTGCAAGCTTGTTTGGTAACTGAATGAATAGCACGTACATTTTTTGTTATTGAATTGAAAGGTCAAAGCACACTTCATAATACAAATACAAAATTGTTGAAACATTAGAAGCAAGTCTGAAGATTTCAGAAGTTCTTCACTTCAAATATTCAAAGAAATCTGAAAAGATAGCACTAATTGAATATATATTCCCACAAAAGGTGAGAAAATGTCTTCAAATGGAATATGTAAATTTTTTTTTGCGAATATGCAACAAACTCTTAAAAATTCTAGCACTTTATTCTCCATTTGAGTTTAGCTTCCTTTATTAATTTAGTCTTAACTTCAGTACTTAAAAAGAATATTTACCCAAGATTGGCAACTTACATTATATATTTATATATATATTTTTTCATACATTTTTTTTATAAAAAAAAAGTCGATTTCGACATTTAAGCAGAAGCATCTGAAGCTTACGTCATAAGACAGCTACAGCTTGCGTCCTGATTTATCAGGACATGTACGCCGTTGTTTGCCTGACAACTTATTGGCCCTGATATTTGTATACCCTGTGCCGAGGGTAAAAAAGTTTGTGCTCGTAAAATATATATACATTCTTAATTAGAATCAAAAGTTTAGTTGATTTAATCAAATCCATTTGTCATCTGTGTAAGCAACCCTATCTCAGACAATAAATAATAAACATCTCGCCTATAAATAGAAAAAATACGGAATGACAAGAAACTCTACAGTAATAGCCTTAATCACAATCTGAATTTATTCAAAACTCAATTTCACATAGCTTCGGGTCATAGGAAGAAAAAGAGAACATTGACGCGTTTATGCATTTTAATATGATGTTATATGTTTTTATCTATAAGCAAATATGTGTTGATATATTACGATCCTGAGCCCAGGGTATCTCAAAGTCATGCTCTCTCGGGACTCTCTAATCTGCCCTTACATGTTAACAAAATTTTTCAACTGTAAATTGAAAATCTGATAAATGATTAAAAAGCTAGGCAACTGAAGCTTACGAACTTAACAAACGATATGCTTACAAGAAAGGAGAGTGATCAGGGTGAATATGACACGCGCATACCACACTTTCAACGTATTGTCATAAATCATTTTACGTCGAGCAAGTCGAACGCGTTGGCTGCCAACACCGTAGGCGAAACGCCTTTTGTTGAGCAATTGAAGTGGGTGGCAGCTGTTAAGTTGCATGCAGAAATGTCAAAGTTGAATTCCAGGTGGCAAATTGTCATATTCTTCTTTCTTACTTCTCGTGACGTAGGGAATGCAAACTTATTTACAAGTACTGGTATTTGGCAGGACTCATTATTGGCTCCCTAAAAGTAATGTTTATGACAAAAATAAGGATTATAACAGTATCAACCACCGAGACATATTGGCCTTCACTGTCTGTCCACAAAATTATAATATCGTTTGTTATTCTCACATTAATTTCCGTTTTTTTTTTTTTGTTACCTCTAACGTATGGAATTAGCTTCATTATTTTAATTATAACCAATTTCATAGTGTCCTCTGACATATGGAGCACTCTATAATACTTTGTTAGGTATAAATCCCTGCGCCTCCTTAACAAATTATCTTTATTATAGTAGAAAAATGTATATATTATATTTGTATATATATCGCTGCTCTCTTTTCCATACATTTAATTCTTAATGGTATTTCCTCATGCGTAAATTTGACCATTTTTACATGTTACAAATATATACTTATCATATGCATGTATGCACCGGCTGATGTTCGCTCTGTCTCGCTCTCACACTAGTCTCTCACAAGTGTTGGCTTTAATGAACAAAGCTCAAAAGATTTCATGTAAAAGCTTAATTTATTTCTTTTCTAAATACTTTCTTATTTGAGTTTAGGTCCAGAGCTACCGTAACAGACAACAGTTTTAAAAAGAAACACCGACAACTTTCAATGTAAAATACGAACGCCACAGATTCGTAGCAATATGTATATAATTGCTAAGCGTTGTATGATAACTGCTTACACATTCATATAATAGACAGAGTGAGTCGACCCCGGTAAATTATAAACATATCTGTAATGATATAATAATACATTGCCTACATTTTCGCGTTTCTAGTTTACAAGAAAACGATAAGCAACAAAATGCCTTTTCAATTATTGGACTTTATTTTTTAAAAAATTTATAATTTTGTTAATTTTTAGCTGCCCACTGTCAATAACGAGTGCATCAGTTTTACATGCTTTGTCATCTTATTGTTCTGTGGATTTAAGTTTAAATACTTTTAGTTGCACATATACTATGCTAAATTACTTATGGCAGGGGTGTAGCATAATTCTAAGGCATCTGAGATCTATGTAGTTTATAGATCCTGCCTACGGCGTTTAAAAAGCGTCTTTAAGAGAAGAGATACAATTACAGGAAAACTTAATACTCTATACTTACTTCATACAGTGGAAAACAATTTTGCGCTTGAAAGACAAAATGTTTTTCTTTTTGCTCTTACCCCTTTACAACCGAGCTTACTTCGACTGAGGCTTTTAGACATCCCTAAACTATGATAGGGCTGACTTTCTGCACGTTGCCGTTGGTTTTAATCATGGAAAAAGTTTTTCCTTTATTTAGCGTAAACAATAAGTGGATGAAAAATATGAATTACGCAAACACCCACACTTCCTGACAATGTATAATGTATGTATTGTGTATTTTTTAAGCACAATGCAAATTTTATGCATTCCACTTTTGCCCTGCGCCGGTTTTAAGCTTTTTATTGTCAAATAAGATGCTTGCCTTGCAGATTTTTTTAACTGGGTTAGCATAATGTGATTTAAAATTTAATCCACAACTTGGATTGTGCAAGAAATGCCATAAGTCATTTTAATTATTGTAACAATAACGAAGTATAAGTAGAAGTTTAAATAGTAAAAAAAAATTTGTTTAATGAACCTTTTAATATTAAAGCAATTACCAAAGCTCACATATTCTAATATTACTATAAAAAATAAGGTAAATAGCTGTCATTAAACGCAGCGTCAGCGCCGAAAAAGAAAATTAACATTAACAAAATGCTTATATGTGGTATGGGTTTGACAACGACAACTCAAAAATAGGAAAAATCCAACTCAAAAGTAGAACAAAGAAAAGAATTATTCGATAATGGCTGCAAATTAGATAATTAATAACGTCTTTATTATTCTTCGCGTCGTGTCGTTCCTTTCGCCTCCTACTGCCACATTAAACTTCACAGTTTGTATACCCTTGCATGAGTATTATATTTTTGTTAACAAATATGTAACTATTTCAAGGAGGCAAGCGTGCAGAGTGTAACATATGTATTTAAATTTATTTAATATTTAAATTCAAGCAAATGCAAACTAATCTCACAGAATTTGTATTAGGCATTGCTATACATAGCACCATATATCAGACGAAATTCAATGCACAGCTCTGTAAGAGTATCATATCTTCGGCATGCAGGGAATAAATATTGTTTCTTATTTTTCTTCAAGCTTAAATTTTGCCACTTTTAAGAGTCGATAGATAATTACCATTATGATTTGTTTTGGCGCTATGGTGTAGGCGAACGCAGTTGGGACCTTGAATATTTTGTAGTACCCACAATGTGACAAACGGTCCTAATGTAGTGACCATTTGATCGCAATTGATTGCTTAAAATTTTAAACAGTTAAACGGTTTATGATAGCGGTAAGCAAATGTGGTTCCGTAGCTGGTGTGCTGCGGTTTCTATTTATGACAAAATCCAAACTCATGCATTGCATTATTTATATGTACTCCATCACTTGTCTCTTCGCAGGGTTCATCTAATACCGCTTCCATCGTAACAGCACAGACAACGCCACGCAGTGCATTTTCCGGCACACCGTTGAGCCCTTCAGCCGTAACACTCAAAGGCTTTCCACAGCGTCCCTCGGCTATGACTAGCCCAGCTGCTGCTGCTGCTGGCGCCGCTTTAGCAGCCGGCGCTCCCTATCGCGGTGCCACTAGTTGGACACCACAGGGCTACGCCCCGGCCGCTGCTGCTGCGGTCGCTCAACAGGCCTACCGTTATACGACTCCAGTGCCTCAACCGGCATATGCCGCTTATACACCGCACACAGCCACCACACCTGGCTCTACCACGGTGAGTACAATAGTGTCGATATGGTGAGGGCCCGTGATACTTCTTAGATAAATATATATTGTAAATATATAATGACTCATGATAGCTACCACTGTTAGAATCAAACAGAACCTACCACTCCTTGCTGCACTCTTAAGTGGCTCATCCCAACCGCTCTTCGTCATTCAATCGCTAAAACCGCAGGAACCATGAAGAGTACAACACAAAAAAGTTTTGCATTCGGAAAAAATCAACTTCACTGTAGAATGTGTTATTTGAGTACGAGTTTGCCAGTCGAAGGCTTTTGCATTTCTATCTACATGTATTTCCTTAAGCAATTTATTGCATTACGTAAACCCCAAACATTGCTCAACTGGCAATCTTCCTTCCTCGTCTCGAGCAACACATAAGTTACATGAACATGCATGCATGTTTTGTCGTGGTTTTGTTCAATGCTAACGGTAACTTCTACTATAAATGCGTAGAAAAATGATGAAAATAAATAAGGAAATAAATAACCGTACCGGGTAGCGTTTATTTTTATTTCTGCCTGTTGGCTTGTATTGGTTTTTGCTCCCTAATGTCGCCCGCAGGACCCTTTTGCGTTTTATTTTTATTATTTGGTGTTTCCGCCGTTCTTAGTTCGTTCGCTTACATTTCATTCATTTACTCATTCTTTGATTCAACAATGTTTCTTCGACTTTCGTACTTATCAGTGTCCTAACAGTTGCCAGAAATATATTTTTGTAGGCGTCGCCGCTCACCACCACCCACTAACAGCCGCATTTGTCCATTATTTCTGGCTGTTATTTTGTTGTTCAATTGGTCAGGCAAACACAAAATGCGGTTACCTATTCCTCTTTTCTTTTTTCGATTAATTTAAACTCTTTTTTGTGCGGTTCTCCTTAGCCACAACCCTCTAAGTTGATGTTCGTTAAGTAAAAGCTTTTCAATTGCTATACTATGACTTACTTTTCTACTAATTTTTACAATGGCTTATGGCGAAAAATTTCTTGTTCAAATTAAAAAAAAAAATATCGTGCACAATACCAAAAATATGAATTTTTAACCTCTCTAGGTACCGTTGAGGCAATACTAGCTTGGTTAATGTGAACTGCAACTAATAATGGTTTCCCATAAAAAATATGCGCATTTAGACAACAAACCTCTAGAGCGTTAACGTAGGCGTTGGCTGACACTTGGCATTTGCCATGTCTTCCATTCGACAACAAAAAAAAGGTTAGATAGAAAAAAGATAGAGAAAATGGGGAAAAACGAGCAAGCACAGTAAGAAGATAAGAATAAATGAATAAGTTAGACTAACAGAACGATAAAACAAAGAGATGAAGACGAAATAAAATCGCTTTTAACATCGATGTGTTTCGTAAATTAATCCCAGTACCTAAGAAGTACAAATTACAAATCAGTTTGTGACAAAGTATATAACTGTCAAAATGTGCCACTTCCATTCTACGAATTGTAGAATAAATATAAAAGATAATAAAGATAAGTTTATTATTTAATTTAGTTACTTTGGTAAAAAATGTTGTATCTCTTTTACATTTCATATATGTGGTTTCAGGTTCAAACCTTGTTAGAGTCGTTTATATACATTTTTTAAAATAATTTGTATTACTTCTTTAAATGTATTATTATTAGGCGTCTGTTTTCCAACTTTTTGAATTTGTGAAACAATTACATAGTGTCATGTCTTTGCCTGGAAACGCACATTTTCAAACAAGAGTCACAAGCGTTGCAAAAGTTAAAGTTACAGCTTGTTGCAAACTGTTGTTGCATTTTTAGACCCGGTACCCAAAGAGTACACCAGAGACTATACAAAAGTAATTTAACAATAAATATTGTATACATACATAAATGGAGCACATGGAATTATGCCACTTTTTTATTTATAGATCGATTGTACAGAATCGTTTCAGTTTAGTATTCTTTAATTAATAAATTGAATGACTTTGCCAAATTTGTGCTCTATACATCTTTTATTGTTTCTAAGATCGACGCGTTTTTATAGGTATAAACTAAGAACAAAATAAGACAATTTAATTATGAGTAATTAAAAAGATATAAACGCCGCAAGTATTCATAAATTCTTATTGGACGTTGATGTAACTTTTAAAGTATCAGATGGAATAAAAATGATTCTGCTTTACTTGTCTTGAGGGGAAGCAAAACAGAACTCTCATATTGTATTAAAATGCCAAAAAATATTGTAGTGTAGATTTGACAAAATTTCTTCAAGATAAATGCGTACAGTCTTTTGAAATATATGCTAATATATGTTTAACTAAATCATCATCATTAAAATTCAGCAGCTGGAGATATGTTCATATACGACAATGTCAGTGACAATGTATAAAGTAAAAATAAATGTCAATCGGATCTTGTGGTTCTCCAAGAGCTGTAGCTGTAGCGTTTGTCCAAGCACTGGAAGCAATTTTCTTTACAAGCCACGCGATTTTTGGATGTATTTTTATTTATTCCATTTTCACTACGAATGACCACACGAATTAATTGCCGGCATGTTAACCTCGAAATTTTTCTTGTACAAAAATAACTCGTTGCTAAAGTTGACGTTCGTGAGGCATTCCGCGTAACTGCGCAGGCGCAAAAACAGCTCCCACTGACATCAAAAGAGAACAATAGGAACCATCTCTTAACTCAGAGCTGAAAGAGCGACCATTATAAGGGGTGGAGCCATGTGAAAAAAATTGACTTGTAATTTAATTAACATTTTTATTTTGTAATTAAATTAGCTACACACTGCATCCTTTCGCAAAATCTGAAACTGCAAGTATATATATAAGTCTTATAAAAGTGTGAATTTCTCAATATTGTCATTTATATGGTTAACAATTAATTTAAACTTATACAGGTCTTGTTAACATTTCCAAACTTTCAGTAACTGTAACTATAACTATTCAAAAGTGACACGCATGTAAAAACAAAGGCAGAGATGTAAATAATTAAAAGGTGTATTAAGTAGATTTGGGTAAATTTATAGAAAAGACGTTGTATATTAATTCTGTTTATTTGTGAAATGCCGCACTTAAATATATGCACACATCCACATATACAATGCATACATGAAATGAAATGGAAATAACGCAAGTGCTACTACCACAAAGTAATTTTCCTACTGTTTCTTTTCTTACTTTACGCCCCGTCTGATTCTTTCTATATTTGTATGTATGAATGGGCACGTATGTGTACGAATAGAAATTAAAAACGATGTGTGAGATTATTAAGTATACGCATACATATATTCCTTATCAGAGTGACGAAGTGAACCCATATATCAATACAATCGTCTGACGTTTCTGCTCATTTAAAGTGCCGCGTCATGGGGTTTGATGCTGGCAAACCAAAAGACGGCAAGAAAAGACTACAACAAGAATAAAATATGTATGCATGTTTGTGTTCGTGTTCGTTTTCGTTTTGCCAGTACATAAGTACATACGTTATATATATATAACAGCTACAAAGCTAAGTTGAGTCTTACGCATATGCGCTCGTTTATAACTGCAACGTATGACTTAAACTATGTGGAATTCAATTATCTCAAGGCACAGCTAAAATAATGCCGGCTTTTTGGATGAGGTTGCCCTCTGGTAACAACTTAGCGGTTGGCCTGGATGCTTACAGTTTCAGATATGAGTCGTACTTTACTATGTTTGTGAGCTTATTTGATTTCTTTGAAATCTATATTTGCTGCTCAGGGCATTATATTCCCAAGGTTTGCAATTAGAAAATTATACAAAAATATTTCACTAATGTGAAGTGCCCCATATTTCCAACAATACAATAATTAATATTCTTCCAATAGTTGTATCCTTGGCATTTCAAATGCTTTACTCTTCGTATTGTCTATTCAAACAGAAGTTAAATATTGGCCCTGATGGCTAAAAAGAGTGTGTTTGTTTGCTGCTGCTTTTCTCTGTGACGTTGACCACAATTTCGAAACCGTAGTCGTCTCATTTTTTGGGAATTTTGGGTTGTATATGTGTATCTGTATTTAAGTGGGTGGCTGTCTTGGAGAGCAGTTTCTCAAAGAGAACAAAAGAGAGCGTAATAGAATTGCTGGTTGCGTCACAGTTGTTGGTCCGCAAAACATACCCTCGCACAGTGGTGCATTTCTTGTGGTCAATGGACGGGATTTTATTTTACACGTGGAGCAAGATCTATATTCATATTATTTTTTAACTTTCTACTGTCAAAATCTTTGAAAACATTTGTGTCTAAAATAATTGTAAATTATCTTATCCTATTACCATTTGAATATTGAGAATGCAATACAAAATAATCATAAAATAAAGCTAAGGACAAAACTGAAGTGAAAGTCAGGAATATAAACTTACCTGCCCAAATTCTGTCTATCCTTAGAGGTAGATTTTCTAGCACATCAGAATTTAAACTTCAATACACAGTCATACAAAGAGAGCTATAATCGAGTCCTTGGCTTATTTACTCAACAGGTAATGCTTTTACCTTCAGTTGAATATTCTCATGTTTTTGACGTGCCGAGCACCTTTTTAGGTTCCTGTTTTCAATTATGAACATGGACTACTGTGCTGTCGTCGGCGTCGTCTTCATCGTTATTCAGCCAAAAGCTAACGTTGGCAAGCTCAGTTATCAACTAACATCGTTGCGAGCATAAAGTTATTGCGCTACTGGAACAAATACATAGAATCAGAAAAAATTCAATACACGTATAAAACCATACTTGCGTATGTGTGCAACAGCTGTCGAAAGAACACACGTCAAACTAGATAAACGTAATTTGTTATAACGATAACATGTATATACTAAAAATCGCCAAAAAAAAAAAAAAAGTAACAAAGTCCTTGCTTGACATTTAATTAAAAAACTTTTCAATAAATATTCATATTACGAAAAACAGCAACAGCGAGAAAAACGTTATAAACGGTATAAAAACTTTCCACGTTCAAGGGATATGTAACGTTTTTATATCACTTTGTCAGCATATGGCAGTAGCTTAATTTCAACTTTATTCGGACATACCGTTGTGTTTGTGGAAGGCTCATGTTTGTCTTTCGTGCTTTTTGGTTTCTCTGCTATCCTTTATCTGCTAGCATCATTGTCAATATTGATTTTGGTGTGATTGTTATTTATTTTTAATTTTAAGAGCGTCACAAAATGTTGGTCGATATTGTGCATCATTTTAGATTTCTATATGTTTTTCACTTGATCCTTCTGAACCTTATTTATGTATGTGTAGTTCTAAACTGAAACCCGACGGGTAGAATGATAACAATTTTAAATAGACCCATAATTATAGGATTGGAGAGTCTTCTTTTGATCTAATTCACACATTTAATTTAACAATAATTGCGCACCAATATTTGACCTTTAAATGAAATAAAATTTTCTGACAAATTAGGTAAGCCCCAAAAATTCCACAATATAATATTCAAATAATAAACCAAAAACAATATATGTCGAGACTATGAAAAATCTCTGCCACTTCGTTTTTCACTTGTCAATTTTTAGTTCTGGTACTCGAAGCGCATTATAAGTTGATATTCTATGATTTTTTAGTCATCTGATTAAAAAGGAGCTAAGTTTTCTAAAAAAGGCGTTTAGGAAAAGGGTAAATGTTATAAGCAGCCTCCTTAAGTACTTTGCGAAAATTTCTGCAAAGATTTGGACATTTTTGAATAATGTTAAAAAATCAGCAGATACATGGGGAAGTTAGATCTAATCGACACACTACCCTTACGGACAGAAATTCTACACATTCCATATTTTGTATCTTTTATCTGAACTGTTGCTTACTTCTTCTGTACTAAACTAGGAAGTTAGCTATAATTAAATAGTCATTTGCCAGACACGGTATAAAATAGTGGTATTTATTTTTGACACTTCTGCCCCCAAACTCTCTTCCTACAATTCATTTGCTGGATGCGTTGCGTTGCTAAGCTTATACTTTAGGTACATTTAAACTTCCAGCGTGCCGCAGAAAATTAAGAAATTCCTTCAGGATAATTGCGCTGCCTACGTGCCTAGAGCCTTTGTCTATTTTTTTTTCCTTCCCTTCTCTGTCTTTATCTGCTTCCCTATCTTTCTCTTATTTTGTATGCGTGTCTTTCTCTCATTTTCCATCTCTTTAAATTCGTTACGATTATTTTCTCACGTATTAAAACTGTGTGAGCCTTACAACGTTTTTGCAGAACTTCTTAAGTTTTCCCTTATAACTTTCCTTCTTATAACTTTCAATACGCGCCCCAAATGCAGTTTTGAATATTTATAATATGTGCTTCTGTTTTCTTTTTTTTTTGCTTACCCGGCTTACAGGTGCCTAAGCAACCGCTAAAAATAAGTATGTACAAAAGTATGTTAAGAGTTTATTTTACTGTGGCTGCGATATATACGAAATCAACACTGCTCTACATCCTTTTAGAGAGCATTTCAACTTTGTAACAGACTTAAATTTTTTCTAATGAATTTTAGTTCAATATGAAATTACCTTCTTAAGCTAGAAGTTAAAATAAATGTGTCCCAATCGAAGTAGCGCTATGCACTCTATCTGGCCATACAAAGTCGAAATGAGTGGATAAAACTCAAAACACTAAAATGAAAACGCAGATTTAAATAATGATATATTCTTAAGCTAAACAATATGACCATATTGTGAAGCTTACTTGAACAGGGAATAATGCATTAAAATTAAAGCAAAATTGTATAATAAAACGCTTCATGTATTCGATAGTGGCATTGTAGCCCCACACTTCCGTTGTCGTTTTCCCTCTGCTGTCACAGCAACAACAATAACAAGCAGCAACACATGCATAATATTAAACAAATATGAATGTCAAACGTGACTGAAATTGAAAATGCAAATAAGAGCAAAATATCTAAATGGTAAATAAAAATTCATCAAGGCTCGTTCTGCAGAGAAGTACTCAGGAAGGAGTTTTCCGTGTACCTACCGTATAGGTTTTATTTCAGGTCTCCATACAATACTCTCTTTCTGAACCGCATCATTTTCAGTTTTTAAAACTATTGTCAAACCTCCATCCCTCTTTCCAAATAAAGTTCTCAAATGTATGCAGAATGGCGTTTTAACTCCGAATTTCATTTATGCGTCAACGCAGTGTCTGAAATACAATGTTTTTTTGTTGCGTTTTTGGAATTCAAGAGTAACCTTTAAATTTACATATCTCAACTAAAATTAATATCTGTTAATATCCTATATTTATTTGCTCTGAAAAATTGTAAATATTCATATGACATTATCAATCTGTATGCGACTTGAGGTTGACCACTACTATCTACTTTAGGTTACATTGAGATTTGACTTTTCTTTCGTTTCATTTAATTTCTTTGGTTTTCTTACCTTGTAAGATTAATAAATAAAATTCAGTAAAGGATTGTATTTCAACTTAAAACAAAAGGTTTATTTAGTTGTTGTAGTTAGGTATGTATGTACGTGTAGGCGTGTAATTATAATTATTGACGCATACACACATTAGAAATTCGAGTTTACAGGAGCAAAAGTTTATATATACTTATTATATTTTTAATCATTATAAAAAACATGGAAGCAGTGCAATTTAAAGTTAATTTATTAAAGAGGACGTTGCATAACTATTAGCTGAAACATCTTTAGAAGGCAGCAACTCTGATGCGCACACACGAATCCAGAATTACTTTGTTTGCTTGGCACTTAATCGGCTCAAAATAAACTTAAAAAAAAAAAAAAAAAGCAAAGCTTTCGAATTTACGGAAGAGGCAGCGTGCCCAAAGCTTGCGGCACGTTTTAATTGGCTATTTTGCTGAGGACTAAAAAGTAGCTGACAGGCGGCAGCTCCAGCTCCAGCTTTAGAAGCGATGTTAGCTCCTGTATGCGTAACACAATAAGCCCCCAATGTTGTCGCAGCTCTCATGACATCGACATGAACCAACACCTCTTCCTCACAACACCTCGAGACCCAGTCAAACATTCCAACAACCACCTCCACTTCAGTTACACAGTAGAAGCACTGGTCTTGTCCACATTCTCGTCTTTGTGCTGTTCGTACCTTGCCTTTTATCAACCTCAGTGCCAACCCCCTTTTCTAGGCAAGCATAAGCAAACTTGTTCTGCTCTTTCCTCTTTTTTTTAGCACCCACGTGTCATAAAGCTAAAATTGACACTTTTAACAAGTCGAGAAACATAGTCCTGCCATATAACGGCAGGTCGCAGTGGAGCTGCCATTAAGTGGCATCTCGGTTAGCAAGAAGACAAGCGAAAGGCTGCTGTTACAAAGACCCCCCTCCCCCCTTTCTACAGTCAAGTTCTCTCCCAATTTCTGCGCAGCTCGACTTTTTTTGAGAGCGCATTGCACCGTTCCGTCTTTTATAACCAAAATATTTTCTTTTTTAAGGAAATATCTGCTGAAATTTAAATATTGACTTAAAAGGCTGTAAATGTATAGGTGTTATTTATAAAAACAAAGAACATGCCTTGAAATATCAGTCTTTTTGTACATACCACTTGCATTGTGAGTGCGTTCATCCGTATAGTGCTATGAGTAGTGTATATATATAGCGTTTATTTTTTACATAAAATGAAGCTATATCCATTTAAATTAATAACAGATCTGACAGAACATTAATTTCATGTCAGCCGAACATAATTCTCACTTGAAATTATTAACTGAAGTACTTATAATACACTAATATTACCTTAATTATCCCAAGTAAGCTCCCTTTGCGCTTGACTGGTCGTTGTGAAATATAAATTTCCAAAAGCGACCGCAAAATCAATAGAAAATACACGTCAAAAATCGATAAGCGACTAATCGCCCACAAAATTATTCCATTACATATAAAGTTTATTTTAATTCAAGAACTTTTGCAATTCTCAACTCTTAAATAGATATAATTAAATAAAGGCATACTGATGCCCCACAGCATTGTTACAAAATCATTTCATTGAGTACAAATTTATATCCTGCCTATTGATAATTTTTTTCCAACCGCAGTTTGTAAGATCCCCATAATATAACGACTTACAAACGACTTATTTTTAGCGAACTGATATTTGCTGCTTTGTAGTAAATGCCAATGTTGGGCGTCAACGTCGACGCTGTTGTTGTCTAAATCCACTGACCTCAGATAAAAGCAAAAGACGGATTTCGCTTTAAGTGCGTGGATTCTTTCAATGTATACCCTGTACTATTCATTCGAAAATAACTTTTGTTTTATACATTTTAAAAAATCCTACTTATATAGTAAGCATGTATACATAAAAGCCAGAGAAGTCTGCCTGCTGGGCTTTCCCAAAATTGACAGCTTCAAACACAATGTATTACACACATGAAAATTTATATTTTTAAGTTTCAATACCAAAACGTCACTTCCATGCAATTTTCTCAAATCAGACCACTTTTGCGGTTGATTCAATACTCTTTTTATATCATCGCCCCCTTTAAATTCACGTTTATTCGTTTTTGTATATGTGACCGAAAGTGCTCAAACATTTATAAATTTGTGTACACAAAAATCATAACAACAAATAGAAACATTGTAAAATGTGTTTGTCATTAACCGTTTTATCTTTAATTCTAATAAAAATCATTTATTTACACAACGCGTAAGTTTGTATACATGTACTTGTATGCTTACTCATTTATTGGGACATGTATGTAGGCATGAACACTTACAAGCACTTGCATATACATTCAGATGTGTATGTAGTATGTTCATATGTATTTATTTCCTTTTTGCGAAAATGTTGTCGTACGACGCCGACGTAGAGAAAAACAACAATTGTCGATTGACGAACAACATGCTATAAATGTTTGTATATATCTGCGTACGGATATATGAGCTGCTGCTTGTGGTGCAGTAATAACATGACAGTACTTCGGGAGAGGTGCATTTGCGTTAAACAATCAAATGGTCAGCCTGAATTGGATTTAGAAATTAAAGGGAACACAAGCTAATGAGTCGCCGAATCGTTCGGTAAATCTAACTTATTTGTGAACTACACAATTGCAACTCCACAATAAGAGAAAGAGTGAGATAAACATATGGCAAAGAAGTAAAAGTGATAAGCAATAACAATGATGATGGGCAAAAAAGAATAGAGTTCTAATATGCACTTAAGTGCATGACCGCCTGTATCCGACATTAAATTAAATGAAGTGAATTAAATTAGTATGCACATAAGATAATAGCATACATGTGTATGCAGGGGTTGAGTGGGAAGCAAAAGACCCTGACTCTGTCTGCCTAACTGTTAAACAAATAGTCAAAGACACACAGCATCAAATAATGACGCTCTGTGACGCTGACGTCACTGCCAACGACAACTACTGGCGAGCAGATAAGCAAACTCAAAGCCGAACGTTCTATGAGAGGGTGGCTTAGCATTTACGATGCTTTCTGCTCTACCTATTACTATAATGTGGTAAGCAGCGCAGGCGCTAGTTGATACTTTTGACGCATTCACACCCTGAAGGCAACTTTGAGTAAGACGCCGGTGTCGAACCAGCATTAGAATTGCAAGCAAGAATACTATCGATAAGCATGTAATGTAGGCATCGCGATGCAGAAACATACATATACACATCAAAATAGCAATTTTCTGCTATTGTCGGTCCCGTCCCACACATAGTATAATAGCATAGACACAATACATCCTGTCATCGCCGTGAATTGTGTTTTCCATATGGGCGCATTTATACGCATTCGTTTTCAATTGAGAATTTCTCTTGCCTTGCCTCGCCCTCGTCAAATGCTATTTGTTCGTTTGTATTGTTATTATCGTTGCTTTTGCTTTGCTTTTGTATGCTGATTCGTCCAAAACCCCTATCACATACGATTTTTTTCTGTCTTTATATGTATATTGAATTCTTTTTTATCGTGGCGTATAATATGCATATAATATGTAATTCGAATTGGAAATTTCGGAAGCGCAAGTCTGTGATTATACTACATTAAAAGTTTTCATACCAAAATAAGTTTTGAAAACTAGCATACAAATTGGCAAAGTCCAGAGACAACACCAACCTGAACTGCGATGCCGAAGGCATCAAACAAGGCTTCAAGCCGCCAGCTGTCTCCGTTAGTTGCGTACATACAAATGTGTATACATATATACATATGTACACATACACATGTAAATGGTAAATATGGGTGCAATACCATGTGGATGTTGACGTCGCGGTTTTCAATCTGTGAGACCTCAAATTTGTTTCTCACGCGTTGACCAAATGCCAAAACCACTTGTTTTTTTCGTCAAAAACAAGTGGATGACGCTAGAAAAAGCGAGAGGGTCGTAAAAAGCGACGGTACTCAGTTCAAATCATGACAAATATAACGCCTGCCTCGACGCCAGGGGCAATTACCGTCATTTACGTGCAAACAGCAAACAAAATATGCCAAAAGCGAACGGCTGAAAAATTGATGAATGAAGCAATAATTGCCTCAATATACTTATCTTTTGTTCCACTGTGCGAATTCGGGTGGTAACGATGCGGTTGAGTCAGACGACGACAACGGCGTTGACGTCAACATACATACATAGCTCCATCGCTCTCTCCTTCTCTTTTTAGTGCTCAAAGCGCCACGAAAATGCGAGAAAACACCCCAATACAATTGCTTTTCTCTAGTGGCAGTATTTTGAAAAGGTGGGGTTAGAGAGCGTCTCGAACAAAGAGCAATAACGTTATGTATATACATAAGAATATATGTACATAGAAAAATTTATATATATATATATATATATATATATATATATATATATATATATATATATATATATATATATGTATATATATATGTATGTATATACATACATATATGCATGTGCAGTTCATTTGCAGTAGAGACGTCGCCGCATACCGGTGCTTTTCTATAACATTTGTATATTCTGCTACTTCGCTCTTACGACCAGTTCGGCTAGATATCCACCCATTCATTCGCATGACGCACTCTCACTCGCAGTTGAATATACGTTCTCTATCTCGTTTACTCGTGCTCTCTTGTACTTGCATACTGCGCATGAATCGCTCTCTTGTGCCGGTTGGCTTAAGGTTTGTGTTTCTCGTCACTTGCCTTTACATTCAGTTTCATTTTAATTTTTGTCGTGGCCGGTCTGCTGTGCGCGTGCTTCAAACATAAAAATTCAAACCAAAATTGAAATCAGCTGGGCTGGATACTGTCACAGTTTGTTCGTTCGTTTTATTCGCTCAAAGCTCGCAAAATTCAGCTACGTGTACGCGCCGACGACAACAAAAACAACAACGGCTCTATTTAACTAACTGTATTGGTGCATACAGTTTCTCGTCTCGCCATATATATGTATTTTTGTGTATGTGTGTACATATGTATATAATTTAAAGTCGACATCTTGTCATCATCCTCATTGTCAATAATAAAATAGCTAAAACGAAACGGCTTATAATAGTTATTGCAAAAATTATAAATTATAACAATAAGGTAGTGAAATATCGTATGTGCGGTTTTTCCACAGTTTTCTCCGTATCGCTATCGCTATTCGTTGCTGTCTGTCATTGTGTATGTGGATATATGTATGTGCGACTGTGAAACGGCATTAAAAAATTTAAAAATAGCAATAGAAAGTTATTAAAGCAATTTGCAAAAAAAGAAAAAGCAGCAGTGTGCAAAGGCAAGCGAAAATACATACATACTTATTTTTGCTATACATCAAAACCGAAAAGAGGCATTCAAGAAAAATAGTTAAAGCTTACGTTGCCGCTCCGACTTTGTACTCGCGGGCTCTCTTTCCCTCTCTCTCTCTCTCTCTCATAACTTTATTGTCTACGTCCAGGGGCGCACTTGAAAACGTCGCAAAAGTTTGTAAACAGCAGAAAGCTTTTTGCGGCTGTGTTCGTATGCTTTTGCGAGAGTGTGTATGTGTGCAATAGAAAAGTGAAGAAACAACCGCAAAAAGCAAACGCCGTCAACGTCGTCATTCTCCAGCAACATTAGAAGCAGCAGCTGTCAAACACAAAACAAAGTAAATAAAAGCAATTGTCCAAAATGATTTCCATTCTACATAGATTGCGTTTCTTTTCTCTTTTTCTTCTCTATTTCTTTTTTTGGTTGTGGCAAAGAATCTCACAATTGAACTCAACTTGTAAATACACATGTATGTAGATAAGACAATACTATTATAATTTAATTTTTTTTTGCATTTCGCCCACACATCCGCATTCGCTGCAAAAAAGTTCAATGTCTGCCGCAGCAACAGTTAAAGCAACAGCATAACAAAATATTTGTACTGAATTTCGTTTAAATACAATTTATTGCCTTGCTATTTTTTTCTTGTGTGAAAAATTGAATGAGTCGCAGCCGTCACCTTATGTCTGCAAACGTCTGTACATGAGCATGTATGCGTATGTATATGTACACGTATCTGCGTTCGTATGCGTGGATGAAAATGAGGAATCGGCTTGTTAGTTTATTTTTCTATATTTTTTTTGCAAATGCTAATATTGAGAATAGAAGAATAAAACTAAAATTGATAACTCCAATCTATATTTTAAGCCCCTCTCTAAAATTTGGCTGATGTGTGGAATATGAGCACTGACATATATATCGAATAATTAAATTGTTTTTAAACAATATAAATTAGTTGATTTTTCACTACTACCTCTTTATATTTATGGTTCTTTTTTATGTCTGATAAGAATATTCGATTTGCATTTGTTTTTAGGCTTACCAGTGGGTTAATCAGCTCAGCACTTTGGAGGTTAGTACAAATAATTTCAACAGTTAACACTTGTAGACTTAAAAATATCAGCCTCAGAAAGTGATTTTAATCCAACAATTTACATGTGGTTGCCCTTTTATTTTACTGACTTTTCAGCAAATTTCGAATAAGGAAATGTTTTTGATTAGTCAGCGCACGAATAATGCACTAACCATAACCGTATGTACATATAATAGCCATTTCATTCTTCGAAACAAAAGAAAAAGATTGTACTATACATATTTGCGTATTTGCGTGGTACATTATGTGGCAGTGTGAAAGATTAGCTCAATTTTAGTCTGCAATCTGGCATCCAATAGATTTCTCGCGAATATTTAGTGCATTATATCTTTGTGTCTTCGCAGCCCTTGCAAAACTTACTCCTTAGTTAATAATTGGTGATGACAACAAAATGGTACATGCTCTTTCACTCACTTTAGAGTTACATTCATTGCATTCTCCTCTTGTAATGTTGCTAATGCTCACTTGCTTGGTTTAACTCTCCTTTTTACCTCTTTATTTATGTATTTGCTCGTTCTGCATAAGTCTCACCTATCCGGCATTGTTAACCTGCCTGTGTAAACAAATACAACCCCTATGGGCAACCGCCTTTGTTATATTTCGATAACAACTTAAGTTGTTCAATTGCTTCATGATTTCCTTTGCCTGTATGCCGCTTCTTTTTCGTTACTCATTTATATACTAGTTTTCCTTAGATTTGAAGTCCTGGACAATAACTTAACGGAACCTGTCAGAAATGGAATACAAGCCAATTTAGAAAAGTTGGCTTACATCTTTACCCTTACGACAAAGGAGGTTGATTTGCTTGCTATTGTTTAGACAATGTCTCATTGTCCGTGTTTAAAAATGCAAATCCAGGGAAAAAAATAAATGAACACAAAAAGCTGCATTTAATAAAATAATTTAAAAAAAAGTAAAATTTGCAAAGAAAAGTTTTCTTAAAGATTCAGTTTTATTTTCATTAAAATAAAACTCATTAAGATATGCATATGAACATTTGTACTAGCTCCCAAAGTTGCTAAATTTGTAGATTGTAGTTGAAAGGACGCAATTGTTTACAGAAGAATTCGCAAAAGATTTTATACATTAGAAGAAGTAGTTAATAGACAAAAAACCGTAGACCAAATCTAAGCGCATAATGGAGATTTTTATAAATAAATGGACATTTACACACACGCCCATAAAATGCAATTCTTATCAGCCTAAAATTTGTAGATACCGTTACACGTTTATTTACAACAGACAACAGACCATTAAACAAACTGTGCGTTTTTAAAGCATTTTTTTTTATCAGTAAAGGGGAAAAAAAAGAAAAAATATGTCAGCTGTTCTTTGTATGGCTATTTGTTATCCACATATTCAAGTAATACTCGGAATTCATACTAAATTGACCAGTACCAGGCACCAGCATCTCGGCAATACGATCTACTATCGTCTGATCGAGTGACGAACCGTCACTGAAAAAGACGAGTTGCGTTTTTTCTGTTGAAGTAGCTAGCAATGGCGATGGTGAATCAGCAATGTGGAATAGCATTTGCCATTTTTCCCTATTAAAAGAGAACAAACAAAAATGCGAAGTAAAAAGAAGTTATTCGCTGCAATTACATGTAAGGCATATAACAGTTTGATGATGTCATCAATGTGGAGAATATCTTTATTGATGTTTGTGTTATAATGTGGGCCTTGTTTTTTAACGTGGATAACTTTCGTATGTCAAGAAATTCGAAGATGGTAATTAATTTGTCTTTAAAACCTTTTCCAATGTAAGGCATATAACAGTTTGATGATGTCATCAATGTGGAGAATATCTTTATTGATGTTTGTGTTATAATGTGGGCCTTGTTTTTTAACGTGGATAACTTTCGTATGTCAAGAAATTCGAAGATGGTAATTAATTTGTCTTTAAAACCTTTTCCAATGAAAAAAAATTTTGAAAATTTGCGCAAGATTCACATAACAAGTAAAGGTTAATTCGCTTGCGTTTTATCTTCGTATGTTGCTATTTGAAATGAGTCACTTTTAATTAGATACATGCAAGCAGACACATACATGTATATTTGTATAAATACTTATGTGTATGTGGCTCAGATTACGCTTGCGGCTTGATTTTGTTGTTTTTTTTTCGTTACTGTCAACGTTGCTCGGGGCATATGCAGATATATGCATATGCGGCGTATGAATGATAATATATTTTGCGGGCTTTCCCTTTCCTCGCTTATTGCGTCTATGTGCGTTCGTATTTGGTGGTTAGAAGTCTAAATCAATGTTCGTATGCAATATAGTTCATTATTTTAATTTGTATTTTTTTTTTTAAATTTATTTGTATACCCTGTAACAGGAATATATTAACTGTATGCATAACTATGAGGCAGAACAAATAAAAATTTCAATATAACCACAAAAGTTGATTGGGACACGACATAAAAAACGGGTCAGAGTTTTTACGAGCACCTATTAATTTATTGTGTCTCCTTCAAAATATTTTATTTGGGTCGCCTGCTGTCATTAGATTCGTAACAGCTAAAAAACCATCTGAAACTTTTAAAGCATTTTGGGATAAAGGATGTCTAAAAAGAATTTGAGAATTGTCCACTTGCCAATTAAATTCTATACCAGCGTTTTCATATAAACTCTTATTTTAGGAACGTGAGGAAATAAATGTATATGCACTTAACAAGGTATTCTTTCGCCATGCTTTTGTTGGGCTCAAAACGTGATATCTTCGATAATTTGCCATTGTGTGTATACTCCGTTGTGGGTTGTTTTGAGTGCCAATACTAAATCAACCCTATGCAACCCAACCTCCTAATACTAAAAGCGTTCCTCCGTGTATTGTGCTAACCATTTTGAGTTAAATGTTTCTTCCGCTTTTCACACATTCAAGAGTCATTCGTTACATCCATCCATTTTGTAAGCATTTTGTGTCATAGCAAAATGTTAAATACTTACTAAAAGGGTGGCATATTTATAACCTGTATGGATATAAAATTTAAATAATTAAAATAATCTAAATAAATAAACATTAACATTTTTAAGTACGGCTTAAATAAATTCTTGAAATTTTTATATTTTAATTTAAACATGTTAGTCAAATTGTGATACCAAATGCCCCTTTATAACCTAGCCAGAAAGGGGAGGTAGTCTTGCTATATTGAGCACCTTTTCCAGCTTTCCGTGGTTACCGATCACGTTCTGTAACTTTATTTGATTGTGCAATCTCTTTGGAGGCTCTTAACGCACATAAAATTACGGATGATTCGCACGTGTCACATAAATTATTTGGCCACTGCAGAACTGTTGCTGTGATTAGTGGTCATTGGTAATGTGGAAACGATGCTAAATATCATGTACCATATACATACATCATGCAAAATATAGCTGTACAAAGTCCTTGATATATGTGCATATATCCGTTTGCAACATTTTATGATAAATACTCGTATGTCTTTGATTTTTAGGTCAGAGCTGGATGACGTATGTTTATAATACAAGAACAAAACAACACTCGCTTAAACCAATTATTATCCAAACTATTTACGGCAGAGGAATATATGAAGTTTGACTGAGATAATAACTAATCGCTTAAAAATGTTTTTATCGTTTCATCCGCACTCTCTCTACACCTCTTATGGTATTCTTTAATGCTTATTGCCTTGTTGATATTAAATTTACAATTAAGAGTTTTTTTTAACAAATCATAAATAAATTGGTCGACGGATAAAATGACAACCTTGTAAATTGAAAACAGCATGATTCTTTTGAAAATCAACAAAATATTTGTGTATATTTATAAAACAGATAACTAATTTGTTGGCTTATAGTTGTTCTGCGACATAAATCAAAACACAAAAAAACACACAGGCTTCCACTTCTCAGTTCTGTGCAGCAGATGCCCTGCCCCCTTATTTCATTTCGGGAATTGTCCATTTCCTTTACTTATCGGTAATTTTATCTGTCTCGTTTCTTCGTTCTTTAAATGCAGTGAAGTTAAGCTGGTCGCGTACTCAATTGCGTCTTTTATTAAATAAATTTTTTTTGCAATATTTTTCTTTTGGCGATGACAACTACTTATGCATGCTAACCGCATGAGTTAATGTATACCGACACATTTACTTATCACGACAAGTTCAAGAACTTATCAAATAGAAGCCACTGTTTCCGTTCATATATATATGTAAATGTGTGTATCTGTAAATTGTATTATTTTTTCTGAAATTGAGATGAAATTAAAAGTACTGTTGTCTGAAATCTTCCAAAATACACTCCTATTACAATTTTACCTTTTTTATTGGATCTACAAAGACTCATGAACATTATTGTTAAAGCCCAACGCGAGAGCTTCATTTGGTAGTATTCGAAAACAATATGACACCAATCGTGTTTTCAGCCTCAAATATTTCGGACAAATAATAAGTGTTCATACATTTTTGGTTTGAATTTTGGCCCAAGTAATGTTTTTCAGGGAAATACTGCAATAAGGAATCGGATAAAAGCTATAGTTTTAGTTGGTGTGTGTTTATCATTATGTTGGAGAAAAATAATCATTTTTCAATTTAATTGAAAATTTAACTTCGACTATGATGTATAAAGATATCAACTGTATTTGTATTCGTTTTGTACCTCATTTGTACATCTAACTTATTGTTAAACATAAATATTTATTCTTATAACTTTTGCCACTATTGATATTTCTCGGAATAAAATTAAATTATGATATGATGCTCGGTCGATTATCTTTTGATATTTCAGTACGTTAAATACTTCAATTTGTGATAGGAATTCTTTACAAAACTTTATATTATATATTTTTTATATTTTTTTTTGTCCCTAGTACGGTCAGCGTGTTCCAACTGCAGCCTCACCGAGCAATACGAACTCTAGCAGCTCATCGAATACGGGCTCCCAGAGTGGCACATTAAGCACCAGCCTGAGCAATACTACAAACACAAACATCACAATGGGTCCCAACGGTACGGCACAGAATCAAAATCAGCAAGGCGGTGAGCAATTGTCTAAGACAAACCTCTATATACGCGGACTTCAGCAAGGGACAACCGATAAGGATTTAGTTAATATGTGTGCACAGTGAGTATAAACAGAATAGAAAACCATAGTAAAAAATCATTGCAATTTCAACTATAACAATTATAAACTATTTTACATTTATGTAAATGCAAATATGTAAATTTTTAATAAAGAAAAATGAAAGTATAGGCAACTCAATTTTATAATTTACCTATACAAAGTTGAGAGAAATTTTTCAGCGTTTTTATACATTTCTCCCCATTATACAAAATCTAAATTCATTTAAAATTCTACTATCAGTAAAAGTACATATCTAAATAATGGAAAAGTTCGAAAAATCGTTTAAAAGCTTTGTAATGGAAGGAATATATTAATTAAAGAACATGAAATGTTTATAAATATGTTTGTAGGCATATGAACAAGTCATTGATGCCTGTTACTATGCTATTATTGATTTCATTTGGTAGCAGTCTAAGGTTGTCTTGTTTTCTAATTGAGAAATTTAAAATAAAACATACAAATTCATCAAAAATTCTTGTAGGTTTTAATGACTATTTAATTACTTACTGTATCAGGGATTAGGGTAATGAAACCCTGTTTTTATGAATTTTATATATTTTTCCTTATTAGCAACACCGTTAATTTTTAAATTTCTTTATTATATTTCTCTTCTGCAGATATGGAACAATAATATCAACCAAGGCTATTTTAGATAAAACAACAAACAAATGTAAAGGTATTTTTTTCTTCACCATTCTCATCATTATTTTATTTATGTGTGTTTTTCGTATATATATTATTAGTATGTGTTATGTAATTAATATACAAATACGGGAAAAAGAAAAGAAAACAAATATGAATTGGGGAAGATTTCCTTAAAGTCTTCCTTTCTTTTTTCTTCTTTGAATATTTATTATTATTTAATATGCGCAGTACTCAATGTATATAGAGCGGCCCCTTTCGAAGCTGGGTGTTTTTAGTGTCAATATAACTTTGGATCTACTAGTCAATTATATTTACCAATATTCAAGTTATACCGTCTTACCACTACAAAGTGTAAAGAGCGTGTTGTTAATCCGACTACTTCTAATATACGATGTAAACATGCAGTGGGAACATACCACCCAAATGCATTCAGTACTAAGCATATTTAAAATGAGAGTTACATTTTACACTTTTGTATATGATTTTATTTTTGTATTTTGAAATATTTTTTTCAAATTGTATTTATCATTTTTTTTTTGTATCTTGATGTATTTGCTCATAGTCGATTGGTTGTTATATTTTTATTTCTATGTTTGAACTTTTCAGCCTTCTTTTCATTACTTTAAATTATAAGTTTATGATTAATTTCATTTCGTAAATTTTCATTTTGCTATCGTATCATCCATGCATTCATTCTACTGCACTGTAACCCTAATCTTTCTACTACTGCAACTGATATATTAATAACTCTAACAAAAACAAGCTTTACAAATGATTGCGTATTTAAGGCTAATTTTTGTTTTTGTATGTCGACCCCTTTGCCAAATATTTATGTATATTTATTTTCTTGATTTAATTAACTAGAAACCGTAAAGAAAATATTTTTTTTTAATTTGTGTTTTTTTTTTTTAATTTTGGCGGCGCGGTCGGTATATTAGTACTTTTTTCTTAATTATTAGTTATTCTTTTAGACTAAGCAAATCTTATGACAACAGATTATTAATTTATTTCTCTCTTTTCTCTTGTTCTCCCACTGTATATTTCTATATTTAAAACTCGAAATACATTTCGAAAATATTATGTTTTTGTTTTGTTTTCCTTAATTATATCTAAACTTATTTTGCACGTACAATATTACCTCTTTTATGCTTATTTAATGGTGCCAAATAAAAATTATTTGTGTTCATATTTGTACTATTATATATACATATATATATATATTTAAATATGCAATTAAAAAAAATTCCACTCCCCTATGTAAAACGAAACACACAAAACGAAAAACAAAAACAAAACAAAAACAAAATATGTTTCTTACAGGTTATGGCTTCGTCGACTTTGAGCAGCCAGCCTACGCTGAGGGTGCCGTCAAGGGACTGCAGGCGAAGGGCGTTCAAGCTCAGATGGCCAAAGTGGGTATCTGGGTGCTTCATAGGCCGGCCATTGTACGTTTGTTTGCATGCAAGTAATACTCACTCCTCATACTGCAAACTGTCCCCACCAAGACCGTGACTTCGTGCCACATAATCCGTTATCCCACCTAACCTCAAACTAATACCCATATCCAGCCAACAAATCATTATTATTCGTTTACTTTTGTTTTTCAAGTAGGATACATATTTTACAAGTTTTTCTTAGATTTTCGTTTTGTTAAGTTATATATAGTTAAATAGTTTTTATTGTTATTATATATTTTATATATTAAACAAAAAATCTTGAAATTGTACTAAGTGAATGGAAAAATTCATTCCAATACGATTTCACTCTAAAAATGATATTTCTTTGATGCTATTTTGAAACAAAATCAGATTCTTATATCGCAGCCGTTTGATAGTTATAGTTAAGTATAATAGACAGAACGAGCATATGCGACACTCTAAATTATAAAGATTCTTTATCAGGGTTAAAAGCTGAGTTAATTTAAAATTTATTTCATTCAAATTATGTATTGCGTTGTTTCAAATTTTTATTAAAATAACTTTTATTTAATTTGAATTCATTTTAATTTAATTTAAAACCAAATATATATCTTAACTAAATCGAAACCAAATGCCAACCATAGCGATTCCCCTAAATCGTAGTGTTGTTATATCGTAATAAGTAATATAATACCTAATAATTCGAATCCTTCCCTGAAAACACAAGTATTATAGTACATTTTCGAAATTTATTGGTATTCGACTCATTTTTAGCGTAGTTTAAAAGATTTTGTAAACTGAAAGGCTTGAAATGGAGTCACATGAAATTGTTTAATTTATTTCTAATGTCGTATCGTATAGTCGTATCCTTTCGACTATATTATATTATAAAAATAGGAAATTCGTTATTTCGCCAATTTATAATCCTTATATTGTAGCAGAAAAACAAAAATAAAATTTATTTAGTTTAGTTGTTGGTAAATTTATTATATAAGATTTTTAATTTTGAACCTTTTTAGTTAATTAGTTAACAGATATTCATTTAGTGTAATTAATCAAACTAATTAAATAGTTACGTATATATTATATACTTAACAATCACATTGAATATGTTCAGAATTATTTAATTAACATTAAGATGTAAAATATATATGACGACATATATAAAAAACTATCTGAATTCAGAAGATTAGGTACCACAGATTCACATCAGAATAAAGAAATCGCATTCTTATTAAATACAAGAGAATACTTTATTGAAGTACATATGTTTCGATTGATTATTTATAATTAACACATCATTCATAAATATTTGGTAATGATTCAGGTGGTTCTGATATGAAATAAATGTATAGATAAATATAACAAAATGCTACTGTTCAATCTAACATATGTTTAAAGATTATATTATTTATTGATATTTTTAGCTTCCAATATTATTTGTTAGTAGTGTTCGTATTAGTAAAGTCATAAATTCCTTTTACATATAGTTGTGACAATAATTTTACAAAAATCTATATAAAATCTGCAAATAATTTAGAATGTTGTGTTTATTTAGTAGGTATCTTAATGTGAAAAATTGCTTAACTGCAATATAGCCCTCCCCATTTTTCAAAATGATAGACTAAGTACATTAATAGTCGAAATGAAATTTAATATTAAACAAAGATTATATTTAAGCTACATAGCTCCAAACGGAAAATTAGCTGGTAATATGGTACAAATAATTTTTATGGAAATCGGTATGCATTTCAAAACTCGTAAATAAATTAAAACAAAATTTAGTTGAATGAACACAGGTAATAAACTTTTATCACCAATTCTGTAATTCGGTTGGCATAGCGAGGTACCTTATTAAATAGTTATTGTGTTTGTACAAAATTCTAGTATCAAACGTAACGTAATATCTTAGTTAGTATAAATATATACACAAATTAATGATCATTTAATCCATTTATAGCTCTATGTACTCTATATCTCAAACTGTATAAATTAAATTCGTATATTTGAAGTTATAGCCAGCCATATAAACCGACCTACAAAGTTTGTTGTTTGAATACGCAAAATGCTACAAGCCTGTGCCGGCCAAAATCTACCTAAGAAATAAAAAACCAAACTAAACTCTAAGTATAAAGCTCACTTAAACTAAGACATACATATGTGACCAGGTATTTAACTTAATTAAGTACAGTTGTAGGAAGTTCTACATTTACATTCATATACCATAATCTAAATAATCAGACATGTTTATATTATGCATACAGAAATACTTTTATTAATTCTACTAAAGTCTTCGTTTAAAAATATATTAGGTATATTTAAGCAAAATTTCAAGTCATCAGAGGCAGTTCATACGACACGTCATTCCACATTTGAAATACCCATTAAGTCAGGTACACTGAGACATAAACACAAACACTCACTAACAAGACCAACAAAAACCAGAACACCAATAAGAGGAAATGTTTGAAAATTAAACTAATGACGAAAATCCCACGTTTTAATTTCTTTCCTTCTCTTTCTCTCTCTCTTTCACACTTTTGAATCTTGTCGCGTCTGTAACGCTGTTTTATATACATACAAATACATACCACAAAACTTTATTCACACACACGCATACAACACACGCTTATGCCAAAAATGCTTTTGTTTATGTATGTTTAACTTTTGTGTGAAACTCTCAAACAAACAAACTAAACTGATTGATTGATCCTTGAACAACAACAAAATACACATATATAAATTGTACACACTGCTGTCCAATGCATCCAACAACTACACAGCAACAGGAACAGGATCCCACAAATTTGTATATAGCAAATTTGCCGCCACACTTTAAGGAAACTGATCTCGAGGCAATGCTAGCTAAATATGGGCAAGTTGTTTCCACCAGAATATTACGTGATCAGCAAATGAACTCAAAGGGTAAGAGAAAGCAGACAGATACGGAATTTGTTTTATTTTAAAATATTTACTTTGTCAAGGCGTTGGATTTGCACGCATGGAAAGCCGCGAGAAATGTGAACAAATTATTCAGATGTTTAACGGTAATACAATACCTGGTGCCAAAGATCCGCTGTTAGTGAAATTCGCCGATGGCGGTCCCAAAAAGAAGAATCTCTTTAAAACTCCTGATCCCAATGCGCGCGCGTGGCGTGATGTTTCCGCTGAGGGGATACCCGTTGCCTATGATCCAACCATGCAACAAAATGGTGTCAGTGTCAACGTTGGTACACCAATTGGAGTGCCATATTCTCGTTTTGGAGCACCACAAGTGGGTGGCTACCCAGTAGCTGGTTCGCAATGGATACCCGGCTACATGATGACCCAGCCGATCACTCAGGTGGATGATCAGGTGAGTGCAGTAATTATTAAGCCCATTGCATATGCCCAACATTTATCAGTATTCTTCATCTGCTCTGCAGTATATGCAAATGGCTGCTGCTCCACAATTGGGTGTTACCTCATACAAACCGGAGGCTGTTAATCAGGTGCAACCACGTGGCATATCGATGATGGTCAGTGGCGAAACGGCTGTGCCTTATGGAACAATGATGCCGCAGTTGGCCACACTTCAGATTGGCAACTCTGTAAGTGCTAATTGGAGACCAATTTAATCAGAAGTCCATTTAAACAAAACTAAAAAAACATGTGTATATATCTATATATTAAAAGCTTCGTAGTTTCTTTTAATGACGAAAGTGAATCATAAAAAAAGAATACATTTTCTACAAACTAAGTTTCTTTTGCCTTCACAATTAAATTCAATTTGATATTATTGAACTGTAGATAAGCTGGAAATTGACATAAATTCTATTGGAATTCTGACAATTAAAATCTAGTTAATACGGATTTGTTATTGGCAGCTGATATAAATATATATGTATGCACATATAACAGTTTGAGTAATGTCGATATCATAATTGCATTTGGAGCTATTGGAATATCATTAACAGACTTTTGAAGATTTGAACGGTCTTCTACTTAATGATTTGTTTTAAATAATAATAAGTGTGTTGTGTGTGCTTGAAATTTTGAATGATTTTAATATATTATTTTTATTCTATATCTGTTCTTATTTTAAATTTTTCCGTTCCTTTTTCGGTTCCTTTATAGAATTTTTCTCCATCGTTACAGTATATTAGTCCAACTTATCCATATTATGCACCACCAACTATTATACCAACAATGCCAATGACAGATTCCGAACAGGCTAGCACAGCTGCATCACCCGACGAGGCATACACACAGTATGCACATCAAGCTGCTCCCAAATAGGTCTTCGCGAGGTGAGTGATGTATCTCTCTCTCTCTTCTCTGTCTATAACTCACTGTCTTTCATGTTGATGAAATGTGGGTCAACCTTTCAAAGCGTTTTCTGATCTCTCTAAGTTCCTTATTCAGAGCTTCTTATATTCACCAGGCACTCATTGCACCTAAACACTCACTTATAGCGCTGTTGCCGTCTTGCGTCTAACACCATTGTTTGCATGTGCTGTTTTTAAAGCTTTTCCCCATTTACAACAACAACTACAAAACGATTTTCAATACTCACTCGCCTCATTTCATTTCGCATTAATTTGCATCTGTTGCAGATTTTCAATAATTATAAACATCATAATTTTTAAAAACAAACCTCTACACACTTCTCTTCTCCTATTTTGAGTGCTGCCTGTTGCTGCTTGCCTGTTTGCTTTCGATCTGTTCGTTAACTTTAAACTCTCATAACTAAACGAAATTCTTTTATTTCTACTTTTTGATTCCTGTGTGCTACAACTACAACAACCACCAAAACATGTTCTTTTCTATATAGTATAGCTACTAAGCAGCATAAATACTGGTAATTTATACTAGGTAAATATCATTTAATTCGAAATACATAATTTAAAAATGATGCATATACGCATAATGTATCAATTTTGAATACTTCAAGGGATAAAGGGAATAAAACTTGCTAAGCATGACCTGATTTAAAATAAAAATTCGTTCAGCTTTAGAAGATCCATCTTTGGATATAATCAATATACTCATATTTATTTATAACTAAAAGTTTTTTTCTTTCAGGTGTAATATTTTAGTACCCGATTTGAGTACTTTGTAATAAAACCGCTGGAATAACAACATTAGCAACAACTACAAATTAAAAACACGGAAACAATAAAAACTATAACAACAAATATGATCCGCGAGCGATCACAGCAGACTGGATGCCGGTTGATAAGAAAAAAATGCGAACAACAGTCAAAAGAAATGGTGCTGTTCAAAAAAAAAAAAATGTTTACAGATAAAGAAAGGAAGAGAGCCAGGGTTATTTATAAAACAAAGTAAAAGCAAAGATAAGAAGTATAATGTTTGGAGAAGTTAAGAGCAGGAGCGTAAAAAAGTGAAGAAAAGCAAAGACTAAACTTAAATAATAATAATACAATATAGTTAAAAACAAAATATAAAATGGCTAAGCAACAGCAAAGAAAAGTAGTAGAAAGAAACTAACTTAAAAATAAAAAAATTTCATTGAAAGAAGGAAAACACCAGAAATTAAAGGTTGCCATATAATTCTGCAACCAAACACTTGAAGCATCAATTTGCTACAAAAATAAAATTAAAAAATTTTCTAGTAAAGTAAATTTACTTAAAAAAAATAATTATGAAGTACAGCAAGTCAACAGAGAAAGGCAATTAAAGTAATTAAAGTAAGTGACTGTTAAAACAAACCAACTAAACAATTTGCTAATTTTGACCGTAAATCCAAAATGTGTGCAATGTATGCTAGAATTAACAGAACACAAGCAAATATAAAAATTAGAATTTAAAAAAAATTAACTAAATTTAAGTGAAAACCAACAACAAAGTTAAGCAAAAGAGCAAACATTAATGTTTACTGCAACATTATTGTTTTTGTTGTCTTCTATAAAAAATGAATTAAAACCAACTCTGTTATTTATATTATGTTTATAATTTTAATTTGTATTTATATTTGAAAACGAAATTGTTGTTAAATGGAAGCATGAAAGATATGAGTTTATAGATTATAGTGTTTAAGCTAATTGAAAGCACAAAACATAGAAGATTGAAAGAGCGATGAAATTAACAATAAGATAACTTAATTATTTTTGTTTCTCCAGTAAAATGCATAAAACAAATTAACTACCCCCAAAGCGGAAGTTACAATTCAATATATTTTTGGTTTTTTTTCAACGTTCCATTTGTTCGCAAGTTTCCTTTGTACTTCTTCAAACTTATAAAGAAGAAGCAAAAATTAAACGAAAAATGAATTAAAAAACCATCTCTGAAGAGAAGGGAAGGTTAGGTTTAAATATTAGCAAAAAGTGCAGTAAACAGTAAATTTAGTAGTTTTAGAGTTAAACAAAGAAAATATGTAACAAGAAAAAACCGATGATGATAATGTGGATGACGAAATAGGAAGAAAAACAAATCTTGTACTAGTTTTTAGCATATTTTTGTGCTCATCAGTCGATTTAATGAATTTTTTGTAGCTGTCTACAGTTTTTATGTTTAACAGTATGTGTTTTGTGAAAACTACATAAGTACATACATATGTAAAAGGAGAAATAAGGACAACAAAAATAAGAAGTTATAGAAGAAATAGCATAGCGTATTTTTTCGGCAAGCACTGCAGTTTAGCAAACAGTCGATATTGATGATTATGGGTAGTGACGAGATACGAAAACAAAAAGAAATGAAGAACTGAAGCCAATCAATGAGGCATACGCGAAAAAATGATAAAAGAACAAATGAACAAATCGGAAAAAGGGAAAATCGAAAAGAAGAAAATGAATGAAGCATTCTTAGTTTCAAACAGTAGTAAATTTCTCAGATGAAAAGGATGCAAAATGTTTTTTATTATTACAAAAGAATCAACAACAAGTAATAGTAGCCGGCACAGCAGTAGCAGAAATAAAAGCATAAGAAAAAAAAACAACCAATTAATGGTTAAACGTAAAAAAAACATATGATTAAAAAATAGAACTAAGAAAATAACAAAACATTAAGATTGGAAAAATATTCGATTTTTCAAGTTTCTAACTATAAGTTTAGTATTCAACGAGTTAGCAGAGCAATGGAAAAAGAGACAGATAGCACAGTGTTTAAAATTAAAGCTTAGTGCATTTTTTTTTTTTTTAATTCAGATTCACACAACACGCCTATGCACAGATTGTATTTGTGATTTTATTGAACGGAATATTAACGGACATTGAGCGGGAACGATAATTTCAGGGAAAAGTGGGTTAAAAATTTAGAATACAAAGAAAATGGGTGAAACGTTTTTTTTTTAAATCCAGTAAGATCCCAATAAGAATATATTCTGACACTCTTTAGATCATCTCTCACTCATAGTCCACTTACACTCACACAAAAACAAACATTCCTGAGCAAAGTCTTTGATTTTCAAATGTTATCTATATGATTAAAATGAATGGATTGCCATTTTAAAAACCGTTTCAAACAATCTATGAATAATATATAAATACCAAAAGAAAACACAACGCCAAAAGTCTTCCTAAGCCTAAACCAAAACAAAAGTGAAGTGTATGTTTTCTTATCAATATTAAAAAATAAAACAAGTCCTTTTCGTTTATTAAGATGAATTTTTTTTAAATTCTTTTAATTTATACATAATGTAATTTGACTGAATAGCAATGGAAACAATAAAAAGAAATGCAATGAGAACAAATCGCTAAATTGATAAACATACACACTTACACACAAAAACTAACTTAGCTCCTACTAAAATTAGGTTAGAGTATTAACCAAGCAGAGAATCTGAAGAAAATAAGGCAATGATTTTGCAAACATTCCAATCGCAAAAACAATGACATAATTTATTGAATACACATAAAAATTTTTGATCAAGAGACGTCTTTATAGGAAAGAGTTCAAAACAAATGCCGAAAAATCACAAATACATCAACAGATACCACGTATATAATTTGAGTTACCATTTTCATAATGTTTCTTCTTAGCCCTCTTCTACACTCTATACTACATAAAGTGCAATTTAAAATTTTTTTTTTGTAATCGTTTGAAGTTCTTGTCTTTGTTTAGCAAAAAAACATAACATAAGCAACATTTTTGAGCTGTTTTAGGCAGAAAAACATTAGAACTTAAGTTATTTATAGCGAAGGACAAGTAGAAACAAGTTAAATCTTAAATGCAAGAGTTTAGCAACATATGTCTAAAGAAAATTAAAAAGAAGCATACTTGACTCCGATGAAAAACACACACATGTTGTTGATGAGTATAAGAAAAATGAAAGAAATGATTCTAGAGAAATAATAAAAGTTGAATAAATAACAAAAATAACTTAGAAAATAAGATCAAAGTATTAGGGATTAAGTTTAGCATTACTAAGTATACATAGATTGACATGATGCATTGCGACGGAAAACAAGGAGTAGGACATATGTTTTTTAATTGGTAGAAACGCAAACGCGTTCGGATAGAGTTGGCTTGAGTGAAATTTCACCGCCGAACGGATGGTATACATTTTTAGTTTTTGTGTAGTTAGATCAGGGGTAAGATACGCACGATGTAATGGTAAACGACATGTCGGATTAATTTTAATGTATCGATGACTTATCGATTGGCAATTAGTCCAAATGAATGTTGCAAAAGTTTTTTTAATTTAAATCTACTTTGTCAAATCAAACTTAATAACTATTTGTTTTGCGCCTGTATTTTGTTTTAATTATGTTTAATATGTTTACATTATTTTTTAACTAATTTTAAGTAGTTAATTTATTATTTGTCTTAAACTAAAATACCACAGACCCAGATAAGAGGAATACCCTCCATATTGCTTGTTCTTATCTTGAAACAACTTAACAGAACAAAGCATAACGGAACAGAAATTAAAATCGAAATTGAAGAATGAGTTGAAATAATTTTTTAAGAAAATCTCTAGTGTATAGAATTAAAAAGTAAAATTAAATAAAAAAAAAATTAAAATAAAGATTGAAAGTAAACTGTTTGTTTTTCATTTAACATTTGTGTTTGGAATTATTTTTCTTTTGGCTTTGATATTCGTATGTAATTATCTATTATATATTATAGTTAAATGTTTGTATAAATTGAGAGTAAAATTTCCGCACACCAAATAAATAGTTCCCAATAATACTTTTTAAATTAATCGGATTGAGTTTTATACAAAGTGCAAAAGTCGTTGTAGAGAGCGGCCAGAAAGAAAAATGAAAAGAAAATCATAATTGAGAAAAACACTTTTAATTAAGCCAATTTAAGGAAATAATAAATATATATATATATATTTTTTTGAAACTTTTTTGACAAAAACATAATAAAACGAAATAAATAAATGAGTAAATACAAGAATATAACACAGATTAATAATGAAATGTAATAAAACCAGCATATTAGGCAAATCGGGCGAATACAAGAATAATGACATCACAATGAAGTGAACACGATGAAAAGTCAAGAAACAAGCTCATTATATTTAGTAAGCAAAAAAAAGAAAGAGAACAGAAAAACAAAGCATAAAAATATATATAAGTAATCATAAAAGAATAGCTAGCACAGAAACGCAGCTAATTAAACATAGAAACAAATAAAATAAATTATAGAAAATGAAAGAAAACTAATCTTAAACAAATTATCAGTGGTCAGCCGAGCGCAAAGTAATGTAAATTTTGCTTGTTGCTATTTTTAGGTTTTAAATCAAAGTCTTTTAAAGAACTTTATTAATTTTCTTGTAAGCGATAACACCGCGTTAACTGGTAACTAAGTATATCTCTATCTCTTTATGACTCTCCGCAAAAATCCTTTGAAATCTCTGTATATTTTTTAAGGTATTATTTTTTGCATCAATGTGACGCTTTTAAGCATTTTTTATATGCATATGGAAAAGAATTGTATTAAAGTCTAGCAAAATCAGATACCAAATAAAATAAAGAAAAAACAAATGAAATATTTCATATATAATAAGAAACAATGCAAAAACTTTGCTAAAACTTTCAAATTTATATGCGTACGTTTTGTGCGCTCAACCTTAATGCAAAAAATCTTACATTAAAAAAAATTGAGCTAAGAAGCTAAGAAGGTAAATTTAAATAAAAAATGATTTATGAAAACAAAAAATAAGTTTAAGCAAACATTTTGCAGCTTTTGTGCTTATTTCGCTTAAGAAAAGTAAGACTAGTTGAAAAACCGGAAAAACATTATATTGTAAGTTTAATAAAAAGAAATAAAACAGTGCGTTGAAATGCGAATATCTGCAGAACATAAAATTTAAAATAGCAAAAGATTTAACAGAAATACGAAAAATATACAACAAATGTCTCTTTACAAAAACTAAAGAACAAATGGTGTCATAAAAAAAAAAAATAAAAAATACTGACCTTTTTCTGAATCAATAAAAGACAAATTGATTTTCTGTAAGAAAACAAATATATTGCGTTTTCTTTTATAAGAGGGTTGTTGGGATAACTATGCGAATAAATTTATATTGAACCGAAAATAGATGTAAATAAAACATTTATATTTAAATTGTACAAATTACCAGCGAGCAAATTGAAAATTGAATCTTTGGCTAGTATTATGTTTGGCAACTGTTGCTACTACTACTTTTGGCAACTGTTGCTCCTACTAGTTTATTACATAATTTCTTTTTAAGTTTTATAAAAAAATTTAAAAGAATGGGTACATGTTCGCTTTTCATGATGCACAAGTGCAGTAGTAAGTTGCAATTCTTGCTAAAATAGACAGCATGAACCAGAAATGAAAAGTACTAGATACCTAACGCGCATGTTTGCGTGTGTATACATGTGTGGCTGAAATCGTCACGCTGAACTGAATTTTGTTGACAGCAGGTCGTCATACAAATATTGCTGCGCACCTGTTCCTTTGGCTTGTTTGATGGTTTTACGATTGTAAAGCCTTGACGTCTTTGTTATTGTAATAAGAAAATAATCCAAATATGCACCACTTGTATATTTAATATATTTTCACAATCAAACAAAGATGGGATTATGTTAGGCCTATGAGCAAATCTAATATTACCTCATAAACACATAAGCCACAATACATTCACATATTTATGTACATATGTATATTCTCAAATATTCACAACTGTATACGCAATGCTTATTATTGTGTGCCGGCACCGGAGCTCCTGTTTGTGAATGTTGGAGTTAGCAAACCTCATATTAAGACAATGCATTAAAAAAACAACAACCAGATGTATACGTATATTTGTTGCCTATTTGGATCACCTACCTTTATTTCGCAGTGTCTCGATTTTGCTGAGAAGGCTTTTCATGATTCTGTGCACCTGTTTGTTTTTTTTTTGTTGTAGTTGTATGTGTGAGATCGCGTTATAATATGATGACAGCGTTCAGTGCACTTTTTACAAATTAGTATAGTTATAATTATTTCACATATTTATAACATTTTAGATTCACCGCCTTATTCCTATATAGGCACGCAGTAAATCCAAAAATATTAAATAAATCTCCTTTGTCTGATTGGAAATTATTCCATTTTCATTTAGATTAACGCGCACACTTTTGCCATTCACAAGAACTGAGAGTTAACTTACACGTAATCTGGCAGCTCTGTTCATGAAATATAACTAACAGATGGCGCCAGTATATATACATATATATATATATGTATATATAAAATCATTACAGCGTGAAGATTTAAAAACTTGTTTGTTCTTTTCTATTTCAAAATTTTTTGTTTATTAAGTTTTGGGATTTTCCTTTGTACGGATCTCATGCATTTACTAATTTTTCACATGACTAAAGTGCATGTTTACGAAGTTTCTTTTCTGCCAGTTCGTACAAAAACAGGTGATAGCTGATAACTGATTGACTCCGATTTTGCTTCACACTACCACTATTGCCATGAATTGTAATTGTTATTATTGAATTTGGTTAAACAATAGAAAATCGTCACGAAAAGAAGGATAGTTGCTTCGCTCGCAAACCATTAACAAATAAAGGCTAAAAACCGAACTATTTAAAAACAAAATCATACAAAAAACTTTACATATAGCGCTGTCTCATTTACCGCCAAACCCTCCCATCAGATTCCCGAGACCGCCCAAACCACCGGCTGCCCCCTGTTGCAACTGTCGCATCATATTCTGTAGGCCTCCGACTCCGCCCATTTGCTGAAGCATCCGGGGATCAATCATTTTGGCCATCTGCTGATTCAGTTTGGCCATCTGTGTGGGATTTACATTTTTTGTCATATCTCCCTGTTTAAACAGTCCTTTGACCCCACCCATTTTCTTGACAACTGCAGCGAATTTCGTATAATGGGCAATCAACTCCTTAACCTCACGCTCAATTACTCCGGAGCCTTGCGCCACTCTGATGCAACGCGTTGGTTGCTTACTGAATAGTTTGGCACCATCTCGGTTATCCAGTTCGCTATCTGACATGCTGTCCATCATGGTCATCATACGTTTAATACGCGACATTGATTCTTGCTCACCACCCTTGGTCATGAAATCCTGCGAGAACCCGGGAATCATATTCATAATTTGTGAGAAAGGTCCCATTTTCATGATGTTTTGAAACTGTTCGTACATATCACGAATGGTAAAATGCCCGTGCTTGATCTTCTCTAATAGCTCGTCGTTGCCGTCCAGCTTAAGTTCATTTACCTATTAAATACGTCATTAATTATCTAATCTTTTATTGTATAGTATGTATTTCTTACCTTGTCTATCAGTCCTTCTATGTCACCCATGCCAAGCAATTTGCTGACAAACGGCTTCGTTTTGAAAGGTTCTAGGTCGTCAATGTGCTCGCCGGTGCCAATAAAGATTATTGGAGACTGTGTTGCAGCAACAGCTGATAGAGCACCACCACCCTTGGCATGGCCGTCCAACTTTGTAATGATAACGGATCCAATGTCCACTTTCTCCTTAAACGCCTTTGCCTGAACCTCACAAGCCTGCCCAATAGTGGCATCCATGACGAAGATGATATTGTCTGGACTGACGGCATTGGACACTGCCAACATTTCCTCAAACAGAGACTCCTCCTGCTTATGCCGGCCTGATGTATCTACGATTATCATCTCAAATCCTTCCCGCTTGAACATGTCGACGCCCTCCTGGGCTATGACTACAGGATCGATTTCAGTATAGCTGCCATAAAAGGGAATGCGAGCTTTGGTTGCGTTCTGCTTGATCTGATCGTATGCACCTGCACGAAAGGTGTCCGCGCATACGAGACAGGACTTCCAATTGCGTTTTTGGTAGTGATAGGCTAGCTTTGTACATGTTGTAGTCTTACCAGAGCCCTGAAGACCTACAAACATTATAACATTGGCCTTTCCTTTGACTGGCTGATAGGGTTTCACACCTGGATCCACCAGTTTAATAAGCTCCTTAAACACGGCGGACTGTATCATTCGTCGTTTATTTAATCCACCGGCCATCTCATCAAAGTCAATAACGGCACGTACATTTTCGCGCAGCTGCTTCACTTGTCGTATGTTTACATCAGCTTCCAGTAGTGCGGCGCATATTTCTTTGAGCATGGCACTTAGGGCTTCTTCATTGATCACTGTGGCTTTGCTCAACGAGTGCAGCGCCGTAGTTATCTTCCGTCCTAGATCTGCTAAAACCATTTTTGCGTTTCAAGTAGTCGGCTAACTGTTTTGCAGCGGAGTGCGATTTAATTTTGTTGCGTTACGAGCAAAATAGAACATGCGAATTGTGAAGGAATAACTTTTGATTTGCCACTGACACGTCAAATGTACAACATAAAAAAGAAGAAGATTGACGTAGTGGATAGAGTCGTTTTATGCAGAACAAGTTCAATTGAACGGATCATTAAACTGTGTTGCGGAGCTTGTTCAGTGATTTTTTGATGAAACACTTAACTGTTTTAGTATTATTTGACTGTGCATAATATTAGTTTCTGTCCGCATGTTCAGAGCCGAGAAGTAGCTAATTGTTTGTCAGATCACGATGAACGCTTTAACTTATCATTAAATTGAACAACAAATTGCCAACTCTGAACATCGCTACGTACGTGCTACATATTTTTGTATCGATTATTATCGAGTAGTATATCCATGTTATGCGATATTTCATGCAGTTTGTGCTTAATATAATTGTTTTTTTTTTTTATATAATTTACTCGATACTAATACCAATATTTTCTTGACGGCATACAGAAGTTTTCCAACACTAAGGAAAATCGTAATTTGAGGACAGTTATATTTGATGGAAATCGCAAGTGTGTTTTCTTGTATTTTAAATTATAGGTAACTTTTCATATAATAAAACCAGTTCAAAAAGTAATTTAAAAATGGGTGTTAAGGAGCTATGGTCGATTTTAACACCTCATGCCCAACGCAAACCAATATGTGAATTGCGCGGCAAAAAGGTGGCCATTGATCTTGCAGGATGGGTGTGTGAGAGTCTCAACGTCGTTGATTATTTTGTTCATCCGAGGCAGCATTTAAAGTAAGTTAGTCAGTTAAGATCCTGCTGCTTATATTTTTTTCAAACGAATGCCGACCACAGAAATCTATTCTTTCGTACCTGTTATCTCATATGGGAGCAGGTGACTCCAGTATTTGTGCTGGAAGGAGTTGCACCCAAGCTTAAAAATAATGTTATAGCCAAACGTAATGACTTGCAATTTCGTGGTGTACGTCCAAAGCAACAAAATGTGCAACAACACTCACATGAAGCCAAAAGTGAAAAAGGCCGCACACGGTTTAATCAAGTACTCAAACAGTGCGAGAATCTCCTGATGTCCATGGGCGTTCAATGTGTTCAGGGCCCTGGAGAAGCAGAAGCCTATTGCGCATTCCTTAACAAGAAGGGCGTGAGTAGAGTTTGCGTTCATTTAATTCGATATTTTTTTTATTTAAGTTTGATATTGTTCGCAGTTTGTAGATGGTGTTATCAGTCAAGATTCAGACTGTTTTGCCTATGGCGCTCTTCGTGTTTATCGCAACTTTTCGGTGTCTACGCAGGGTTCCCAAGCAGCTGCTGGCGGCGCTGTAGATATTTACGACATGCACGATATTTCTACACGAATGGATTTTGGTCAGCATAAAGTAATTGTTATGGCACTTCTCTGTGGCTGCGATTATTGTCCCGAAGGCATAGGCGGAATTGGCAAAGATGGTGTATTAAAGCTTTTTAAAAAGTATAATGAATCGGAAATACTCGGGCGGTAGATTAAAATCATTGTTTACCGTTCATATGTAAAATGACTCTTTTTTTGATAGGGTACGTAATTGGCGATCCGAGATGGTTTTTTACAATGCAATGGAGCTGCGAGTTGATGACAAAACAATTTGCAGCAATTGTGGTCACATTGGACGCACGATGAGTCACTCAAAGAACGGCTGCACTGTCTGTGGAACACACCAAGGCTGCGACGAGAGCCTATGGAAGTAAGTGAGCTGAAATATCTTACGGCCACCTCACCCACATTATATTTAAATAGGGAACAGCGTCTATCTATAAAGGCGGAACTGACGCTGCGTAAAAAGGCACTTAATGATATAAACTTTCCCAACGAAGAAATAATATCTGAGTTTCTGAGTGAACCAGCTGTTGTGCCCAATTTAAATATTGACTGGCAACAACCTAACCTTGTAAAATTTGTTAAACAAATTGGACATCTGTTGCAATGGCCAGAAATTTATTGCTTTCAGAAGTTTTTTCCCATTTTAACACGTTGGCAGGTGCAACATCCAAACCAGAAGACCTGCCTTGTCCACCCGAAAGAGATTATCAAAAAACGTACTGTGAAAGGTGTTGCCAGCTTGGAATTGTGTTGGGAAGACACTCGAGGCTGCTTTAATGGTCTTATACCTCATGATCAAATTGACGAATTTAATCTTGAGCATCCTGAGGGTCTTAATAAACTTTACTGTACAATTGAACCTCTAGAAATGTTACAGAATACTTATCCAGATATCGTAACCGCGTTTATGAAATCCAAGGAGAAGCCATCGAAAAAAGTAACTCGTAAAAAGAAACAAAATTTGGAAATAGCACTCAAACAAAGTGATAAAAAAAATCCGAAACCTGTACAAAAAACCATGCAACACTTTTTGATGCAAAAAGAGGACTCACCTGTCAAGCTTCCTGTTGTTCAGATGTTGAAACAATGCTCCACGCCTATCAACAAGTGCTTTCCCTCTGATTTGGAGAGTGATGGCGAATTTGACATGTCAGATATTATTAATAACATCGTATCTAACCCTCGTGCATTGCCTGCCGTAAGTAATCACGCGGGATGTGTGTTACATTACAAGCCATTGGCAGAGGATTTGAGTATAAACCTGGCACAGCTGAGTTTGCAAATCGACGACAAAGGGCCACTTAAACTAGGTCAACAGACCAATGATCAAAATTTGTTAATGCAAAAGCGGCGAAATCTGTCAATGCAAGCAGAGTGCACGCTTCAAAATAAACGCTCTTCATATGACGACAGCTTTGATCTTTTGGTTAAGGGCGAGAATGTGCCTCATCTGGTCAAAACGCCTTTGGAGCGTTTCAAGGAACGGCAACGCCTGTCCATTTCAAACGGACCAAATAAGACTCATTTAAGTTCAAAGTCATCAATCAATGTGAGTTACTTCTTTAATCAAAGTGTTGACGGAGCCGATGTTTTTGAGCAATTAATGGCTTCAAGTATGATGGACTCGCAAGAAGATCAAGTGATTATTAGCGATAGCGATTAACGTTTTTTATGTACAATTAATAGTGCGCAATATATTCCCGCACACAATGGCAAACTTAAGCTTGGCTTTTATTTTGTTTGGTAAGGATTTGTTGGGTAATCCCAGATAAATTAAAAATCTAAATGAGACTTTGCGTAAGCCTGAGCACTACACATTGCGTGCTCTAATTGTTCTTCAAACTGTGTGTTTACCTTGCGTCCCTTCATATTACACACTATCTCGGGGTTTTGGCCTTTGGGAGCCATTACCTGGCCGCCAAATGTTTTGGCAAAGGATTGTAGCCAAAGTGTGGCATTGAAGTGTTCGCTAATGCAGTCCTGTAGAAAGAGTATAAGATAAGATATGTTTCAGTTCTACAGTTCAAATAAAGTCAAACCTGAGGTACACAGCAGCGCGCTTTAACGATATTGTCACACATGCTGACAACTAGAATGGGACGATTTGTACATAACTTTGTGGCACGCTGCAAGGGAATCTCTTCCACCAATGCTGAGCTGGTAATATAGTGCAATATGTAAGGATTTGTGTCTAGCGGTTTCTCCAACAATAAATTACGCATTTCAACTTCCACAAATTCTCTATAAAGTTTACAAATTAGTTGACAGAAAAGCATATCACTTAACACATACTTAAGAGTGGTACGTGATGTCTCCTTGAGTTTCCGAAGCATATCGTTAATGCGTTCAAGAGTGTCCATTTTAAAGGCATATGGCAGCTTAATATCCGAATGTAGCATGTTGTGACGTATAGTCTGCAGCTCAATCTCAGTGGCATTGGTCAGCTTATCAGCTTGAAACTGTTGTTCTAACATATCCACTCTATGCCGCAGCAGAGCTACTGTTTTCAAAACCTATAAGCACAAAAACGACTTTAGAAAAATTTAACTTGAGCGTTTCTGAACTATTTTCCTTACATTCTCTGCCGCTTGTCCAGCGACAGCAGTGAACGCAAAGCGTGCCCGATTCGTTTGCTTGAGACTAACAATGCAAAAGCAGGACAGCTCCTTAGTATTGGTTACATGAGTGCCGCAGCATAGTTCCTTGGAGCACATGCTCAGCTCAGGACATTCCACATTAATAAGACGCAATCCGTGCTCGGGATATACCTCACCTGGAATCATAGTTATATCATTCTGTTGTAGTACATCGGCAGCGCTCAAGTGCTGCACAGTGACGGGGGTGGCGGAGCAGATGGCGCGGCTGTATGGGAAAGATAAGTTAGTTGCATTTGAATGACAAACAACTTATGACAAACATACTTAATTAGATCCTCAATATGTTGCACTTCAGCCTTTTGTATGCGTTTGCCAAGTATACCTACTTCCAGTTTGCATTGTTCACTACTAACAGAGCTGGAAACTTGATATGTTACCTTGTTGAAAAGTGACCGTATGGCAGCATTCAGCAGATGGGTTGCTATAAAAGAAAAGTTTGGAAATTATAAAATTCGTTTTTATCTTTGAATTGGTTACTTACCAGTGTGATGGCACATGTTTAATTGCCGATGTTTGTCATCCACTTTCAGTTGTAGCTCATCCCCAACAGCAAGCTCAAAGTCTTCGGTGGTTGTGGTTAAGCAGCAAACATGCACCACACAATCGTTGAGATGCTTTACATCTAAAACATCCAACTGATGATGCTCCTCGGGTTTGTGTTTATTTTTTACCAACAACGTGCCAAGATCTGATTGCTGACCGCCAGATTCATAGTAAAAATTGCTGGCTGTAGTGACAATGGACAACGTATCTGAGGAGAGTCTTAAATGGCTACCCTGGGTGCCTAAAACTTCTATATCATTTTGTAGCAAGCCTAGCACACGGCTTTTCAATTTTGGAATTATATAGGATTTACTTTGAGTGTCATAACTGTAGATATACTTGTGACTGTTGTCAGTGGGTGCTAATCGTTTCGTCAGCTGTGCTTGTGCCTCTGCAATACGCTGCTGTAATTCAAAATCACTGCCGCTTTTATTGCGATGCGGTTGCCTAGTCCTGAACTTGGCTAACGCCATTTCGGCGCGATATCGATCCAAATCACAGTTCATGTTTTCAAGCTCGGCTAACTTAAGAAAGCTCTCTTCGGTCAGGCCATAGGTATCAGTTAGCTTGTACAGAAAATCACCTGGAATGGTGTTGTTTGAAAAAGTGGAGCGTTGCACTTGGAATTCCCGATAGGCAGGAACGAATCCAGGACACTCCATCAAATCTATGTCGTCCAATTTGGGAAATTCTGTTAGAACCTCAGCGAAGGCTTTAGATGAGCTCTCACGCAGATTTTTGTATACTTCCTGCTCATGCGCAATCAATTCAATGACTGATTGCTGTTTGGCAGAAATCTCTGGATAAGCCTCGCCCAGCGTTTCAACAACAATAGGCACTAACTGTGAGAGCAAATTTTCATGTGCAAACACTTGTTCCGAGATACTAAGTGCCTTGCGCAGTATGCGACGCAATTTCTGACTGTTGGTGGAAAATAGAGTATTAAATAATTTTATTGACTTCGAACCCATACAGACTTTTGATCCGGTAGCATGCCATCGGCCAGACATGTTGTGACCATGCGTGCATGATCGGCAAGTATTCTGTAACTGGTATCTAGCAGCGCAGAATTATGGGAATCGGGAAAGCTGCCCGCATACACGGGCGCTTTGGAGAGCTGTGTTAACAAGAGTAAATGTAAGGTAATAATTCCTTGCATATCTATCATTACTAACGCTTTGTATTGCATCAAAGAGCGGCGTAAAGAGATCCGTGTCGTAATTAGAAGACTTATTCTGAAGCAGCGCTGTTAAACGTTCAAAGCCCATGCCCGTGTCGACGTGCTGACCGGGGAGTTGTGTTATACTGCCATCAGCGTTGCTATAAAAATTATTGCAGAAATGTACTTGAGTTCACATACTTATTGTTATTGCCCACCGCTTAAAACCAACCGATTATATTGAATGAATACCAAATTCCAAAGTTCTGTAAGATCTGGGCGACCTGCATTCACTAGTTTAGCCCGTTGCTCAACGGTACTGCTCCCTGAACCAGGTCTATGATCGATGTGAATTTCAGTGCAAGGTCCACAGGGTCCTGTTGCTCCCATTTCCCAAAGGTTGTCCTTGCAACCAAAAGGTAATATACGGTCAGAGGGAAATCTTCAAAGTAAAAAATCTATTAAGAAAATGTGTGAAGAACAAATAAAATATTTTTACCCCAAACTGCGCCAAATTTCAACACACTCCAAATCTGCAGGAATTCCAAGCAGTTTGTCGCCCGCAAAATATGTGACATACAATCGCTCTGAATCAATGTTGTAAGGACCGCGCAGTAGCTCCAGGGCCATAGCACATGCTTCCCGCTACAATTAATATAGTATTTAGTAATTTTATGTGTTATGCAATTATGCAAATATACCTTAAAGTAATCACCAAAGGACCAGTTGCCCAGCATCTCGAAGAACGTGTGATGGTAGCCATCCTGACCTACAACAGACAGATCATTGTGCTTACCACCAACTCGCACACATTTTTGGGAGTTGACGACGCGCTTATGCGGAGCTATTGCTGTACCCATGAAAACGGATTTGAACTGGGTAAAGGAAAAACATAATTAGACAATATAATAATGAATTGTGTATAGTACTTGTCTGTTACCTGGTTCATGCCCGCATTGACAAACGCAACAGTGGGATCGCAGAAAGGCATTACCGGGCTGGAGCGCACGAATTTATGCTCATGATTGACCGTAAAGTAGTCAATAAATGTTTTGCGTATCTCGCGTGCCGTGAGCACACGCTGCAGCTTTTTGGCTGAGTTGTACATGCCAATTTAAATTCGATTTCAATTACATGCGAGACCAATGTCGACACAGCTGAGCCGGTAATTAAGCAACAGAACTGGATCAGAATCATGAACAGCTGATCAGAACTGCTATTCGCATGTGAGTCCGTCATTCACAGTTACGCGCGTACACATGATGTTCTATTTTTTAGCTGAAGCAACAGCTGCATATTTTGATTAAAATATGCCACAATCAAAAGTAATAACCAACAAAAATTTTCGTGCTGAGTAAAAACAATTATTAAAATAACTCTTTAATACAGCTAAGTCGAAAGCACTTGTAATAATTTGGAATTTAGTTTGGACTTTCGACTTGTTTCCATTCGCTTTCACTTTCGCTTCTATCGTAACCAAAAACGGCAGTAATAAAACGAGGCAGTATACAACACTTAATCAAACTGCAAACAGGATAATCCTCAAACAGAACGTAGTGGAGAGTAAAGATGGCCACAAAACGTCGTCCACTTCGTCCGAATCTGGCCAGTGGGCAGAACAGTAGCTCCAATATGAACTTTCGACCTGGTGGACCCGACATAACTCGATCAGAGGCAAGGGGTACTAGGCCAACCGCAGCCCCCACCAGTATACGAGAGATCCTTGTTATGGGTGTCATACATTTGTGCAAGAAAACCATATTCTTCAATACGGACCTAAAAGTGGCTCTATATTTGGGCAGTTTATTCATAATATCGCTTATAGGCGACTTTATGCCGTTCCCGAAAACATACTTTGCCCGTTCCGACAACCTTTTTAATTTATATTTTGTCAAAGTTGGTTGGGGTTGGACGCTCTTGTTTTTGGTGCCATTTACAGTGCTTTCCTCTTACACGATAACCTGCGGTGACATGAAACGCATGCTAAGGCATCACTTGCCTCGCATTCTGATAGCAACTTTTTTTTGGTTTTTTTGGACGAAACTGTTTAATGTTGTGGAAACTTCGTATGGTCGTTGCACTACAAAGGGTAAGATTGAGAGGAGGTATTGACTATTAATCGTTGCACAAGATATTCATATTTACAGGTTATTCGAGCAAGTCCAGCTGTCTTAGGGCCGGCCATCTATGGCAAGGATTTGATATCTCCGGCCACGCTTTTATACTTATACACTCTAGCTTGGTGTTAATCGAAGAGGCGCGTCCAATTATCAAGTGGGAAACAATTAAAGAGCATTTACGCAACGAGCTCCATAATCGCAGTGTCTCGGAAACGTCAGGCAGCAACCCGCTGCGCGGTCTGAGCGATGAACAAATACGTAGTTTGCAATTTCTCTACACTCGTCTTACGCCAATCATTCGCACACTGTTCATTGGAATGGCTGCACTTCAGCTGCTCTGGGACATAATGTTAGTAGGAACGATGTTATACTATCATCGTATGATTGAGAAAGTCATCAGCGGTATTGTTGCCATTCTAACTTGGTATTTTACTTATCGCTTTTGGTATCCAACAAACGGGCTGTTACCTGAGGCGCCTGGTAATGGATCATTCTATTACCAACGCGAGAGTTTTGTCTTCAAACGGCCTACGCACTTACCCAGCTGCACATCGCCTGCTGGCGTGCAGGTGTCAACCGCTGGGTTGAAAGCGAGCCCAAGCGGCAATGGGCAATGGCAGTTGGGAAAATCAGGAGCACAATCGCAACAGCAGCAAATACCCAAATTCATGGGTATGCCCCTGTTCACCAATGTAAAGGCAGCCAGTGCAGCGGCTAGTATGTTGCAGGCAGAGCAGCAGAGACGTGAACATCAGCAATCAAGCGTTGAAAGTTAAAAGTAACGGATTTATTAATCAAGGACCAGGAAACAGGAATTGAATTGTATGGATAGATGAAATATTTGTAACTGGTTGTGGTTAGCAAAAACTTTTGTACCAAATAGAACTTTTTACCAAATGTTTTTATATGCTCGTATGTTCTAAAATAATATCAGGAGCAGCTTGAGGCTTGCACTTTGGCATAGTGCGCTATTCATAGTTCATATGTCATTAGGCGATTCGTCCTTTTCATTGCAGTCTGTTTCTGCCATTCGCCTCTTCCTTGAGACTTCTGCTATCCATGTTTTGGATTGTTGACACGTAGATTTAAGCGTTCTTATGTTTGTGTTTATATGTGACCAACTTTAACAATAACAATAAAACAATAACAATTAAAAATGGAGCCACCTACTTGTGCGCAAATGCCGCAAACATGGCCATACCCAATAAACCGGCGGTAGCTCCTAATTTGTAATTATTGGGCGTCATACTCCACATTTCCTTTAGAATTTCAAAATTGCTGCTGGGCATTAGCTTTAGATACGAAGCTCGTTGCCTGAAGCGACAGAAATAGGCCTCCACCCAAGGTAACTTGTCGTTTCCCCAGTAGAAGTTCTCGAAGCCCAACTGATATAAGCGTTGCAGAAGCAAGCCCAAGCTAACATCGGCCACTGTAAACTCCCCACCAGTCAGCCAATCATTGTGTGACTTTTGTTTGGACAATTCTTGCTCCACATAGATCAGCATGTTGCGCACCGCATCCAGTACTACCTGAAATTCTGTCCGCGAGGTAACAAGCTCTTTGCGACGAACCTGAATATTTAGTTTCTGTTTCAATGCAACGCTATTAGCGTCCGATTCGTTTACGGATCTACGCAAAAGTTCCAGAACTTTATCATTGTTTTCTGAAAAATGGAACACAACCATAATTTTAAACAGTATATTCCACATCTGCAAACAGCTTACTAAGGCAGGATTGCCGCACGGGTCCAATAAAAGGTGCTTTTGGAGTCAGTTTTAGGTCATCATGTATAAATGAGCCCAAACTTAATGCGCCTACTGGAAGACGAGACAATGCTCTCTCAAAGGCCATCATTTGGTTATATTGTAATGAATCTGGACTGTTTGGCTTTAAAAGTGGGTGTTCCTCTATAGAAGGAGAAAATAATTTATTGAAAGTTTAGTATATTAATTAAGTCAACTACCTCCACGAAACTTCGTCTCTACGTAGCTAATGATGTGCAGGGAATTGGGTATAACAAGGGCACCATCCTGCAACACTGGTACATCACCTTTCGGATTCAAGTTTAGGAACCAGTTTGAGTATTGTTCTCCATTGCAAAGATCGACTACGTACGGAGTAAAGGCAATATTTTTTTCATAAAGTACCAGCAGGACCTGAAAATAAGGCACGTATTGCAATAAGTTAACAAAGTTATCTGTGTACGTTGTGATATTAGTCTATATTAGCTTTTCTCTGTGAAAATTAATTTACGTAATATTGAAAGACAAGGGAGCATTCTCAGCATACAAGGTTAACTATAAATTACTCTCTTCAAAAATAATATCAATCTTAGGTGACTGCAAATTGGGTATATGCATATGAAATGCAATTTACTTGTACGAAATATACATATATAGGTGTGGGTGTATCCATTGAAAATGGGTTAATAATATAAAAGACAGTATTTATTCATTTCATTAGCAGCTGTATCCAAGGTAAAGAAAAAAGATAGAATTTAAGGCTAATTATATCATACATACTAATTACAAGTTACTAATTTCAGGAGCTCAGTAGATTGTTATTCATACGTCCCCGTCATGCAAGAGTGCACATAATTATATATAATAGAAGAGTCAGGGGTGGGTAGGTCTGAAACTCATAACTATGAATATAGCTTAATGACATAATGAATATTCCATAGGTTCCATTTGCTTAGAGTTTACGTGAGTAAACAAGGCGTGAGCTTAGTTATTTATTTAAATTTCAAAAATCACATGATTTGTTTAAACCGACAACTAACTTTTTGCGAATAAAAGTTGTATGGATGAAAGAAGAGTACTAGTTTGTTGTCCTGAAATACAGGCGCCTTAAAATCCTGTGGGGCAGGCGCTATTTCAATCGATTGGCTGCTCATCTCCTAAATGTTATCTATGTTTGTTGAAGTAATTTAAAATATTTTTTAATGTCACATGCTTTGCATCGCACGCAAAAATAAAACCAGTCTGCTTAATTCCAGACTCTCCGAAAAATAAAACCGACTTGCACACTAGAGGCGATCCGGAGCGACTAACTGCTTGTTTATAGGCTAGGAATAGACCTGAATATTATAACAGTCACCGAAGCTGCTCCGGAAGCCTACATATTAATTTGCACTTTCCACTGAGAGTAAACACACAGAAATGATTTGTGCTACTGATTATGTATTTTTCATTAAAGTTTTGCTTTAATAATTTACATTCATTACCATGGCCACTATTTGTTATCAGATTTATGTATTTTTTTATCATCATACGACATTGCTATGTTTATTTACCTGCTTGCCGATGTCTTACCCACTAGTCACAAAGCGTAGATTAGCATATAATTTCTGTTCGTTTCAATGAGAACTGAAAATGTTATTTAAATATTTTTGTTATCAGATATCAAAAAGCGCGCTCAAAAAGCTTGAGGCTTCGCGGTGAATGCCAATAACAGCAGCAATAATGATATTTTTCTATTGGAAGTTCAAGAGCATCAATAACAAATAATTAAATTGATAAAACAATCAAAAATACTATTTATAATAAAACAGTATCTGAAAATTGAATTAAATATGTTGCATTTGTCCAAACAATTAGTTTATATATCATTTAAAAGTAATTTGACTGTTGTTACCGGTTTGACTGGAAGTCAAGTCCAAAGTACTATGTACAACACATCGATTAGAAATCTTTATCAATATAACAACAATGGTAACAAAGTCAACCACAATTTTTGTCATAAGAGACTGTCTAGTGGTGCGGCCAGTCAAAGTTCGAACGTTAGCAGTATGAAACGTTTGGCAGGAAAAGTTGCGGTGGTCACCGCTTCCACAGATGGGTCAGTCGATATTAACATATAATAATATGTATTTATTATATTACCATGGAATTATTTTAACATCGCAGTATTGGCTTCGCAATTGCCAAGCGCTTGGCCGAGGATGGGGCTGCTGTTGTAATCAGCAGTCGTAAGCAGAAAAATGTGGATAATGCTCTTGCTGAGCTGCGTAAATTAAATCTTAACGTGCATGGACTTAAATGTCATGTAAGTGAGGCCCAGGATCGCAAGCAGCTATTTGAGGAGACGATCAGTAAGTATGGCAAACTCAACATTCTGATTAGTAACGCCGCTACGAATCCTGCTGTGGGAGGAGTGCTTGAATGCGATGAAAAAGTGTGGGACAAAATCTTTGATGTTAATGTAAAGAGTTCGTACCTGCTGGCTAAGGAGGCGCTCCCATATCTGCGACAGGAAAAGGGATCGAGTATTGTGTTTGTCTCTTCAATTGCGGGCTATGATGCATTCGAGGTTTGTGATCTAATATTTAGGAATCCAGCACTTATCTAATTTGTTCACTTTAACTGTAGCTGCTGGGTGCATATTCAGTGAGCAAGACTGCATTAATCGGTTTGACCAAGGCAGCGGCAAAGGATTTGGCGCCTGTGGGAATACGGGTCAATTGCTTGGCACCTGGTATAATCCGCACAAAATTCTCCAAAGCTCTTTATGAGAATGAGTCCGCAAATGAAGCGGCGCTTAGCAAGATTCCAATGGGGCGTCTTGGCACTAGTGAAGAAATGGCTGGCGTTGTATCTTTCCTAGTATCCGATGATGCTGGTTATATAACTGGAGAATCTATTGTCGCATCTGGCGGTATGAATGCTCGACTTTAGATTATTTATTTATTATGTTTTATTGCCTATGGATAACAAATGTTTTAAAGAAAATATAAAATACACATTTGGTAGGGATTAAGTCATTGAAGAATGGGAACGTAATAATAATAACTATGAAGATCGCAATTTTGATAGCTGATCCGCAATGTCTTTTTCAGTGCGTTTGCCGCTTGTCTCAAACTCGCCAGAGCCCGTATCTGGTATGCTGGACATCTTTCCAGATATTTCAATACCAATTTCATCCAGGACCTTGTTAACCACATCATTGGACTGTTCCTCATCACCAGACTCGTTTAGCATGTCGTCCAGCGTATCGTTTATCATTTCGTCTGTCATTTCCATGCGCATATTCGCTTGTTGGAAGTCGCGTACTGTCCCGGCTATAGACTCCGGACGCATTACTTTATTCATGCTAGCCATTGTCTTGGCCGTGGTACCCATGGCTTCTCCCAGTGCTATGTTTGCGCCCATATTTTTATTCTGGTAGCCGATGGTTTGTATTTTTCCTGCAGCTGCAAAACTACGTGATTTTTGTTTGCGAATTTCCACCAGTTGCTTAGCTAGAATACGACATGCATCATTGTTTCCAGCGGCTGCGTTACGCCTGATCTCAGCTTCCAGTTTTTTTTCTTCTTCCTCCATTTTTCGACGTTCTCGTTCAATGTCTCGAGTCGCTTTGCGGAGACTACGATCATTTTCACGTTGCTGTTCTTTTACAGTTGGTTTTTTTCCAAATAAGTTGAACATTTCATAAAAATATTAATGCCTGAATAGATTTTTACAAAAACATGAATCACTTGGCGATTGGTAAATATCAAAACAAAATCAGCTGTTTCTGTGCTAACTATGGGTCCTCCGTCTGAATGTGAATGGCTAAATTATGAGAATGTTAAAATAAAATAATTTGAGCTCGCGGTCGCACACTTTCACTCTAAAAATGGCTTTAAATATAATAAAACAGGGCGCAGAGGGAAGACTATATCTTGGCGAATATAAGGGCCACTCGTGTCTAGTAAAGGAACGATTTATCAAGAAATATCGTCATCCAGATTTGGATATACAAATTACTCGGCAACGCATGAAAGCTGAGGTTAAGGCATCTGGTCGTTGTCTGGCCGCTGGTATTCGTGCACCGCGAATACTTCACTCAGATATGAACACACACAAGCTGTACATGGAGTATTACGGTAGTGCTCAGACAGCAAAGCAGTTTATACAAAAAACAGTCATAAACTCCGACGAAGAGCAGACAAAGCAGGCATTGCTTGAGCTGTGTACCCTCATTGGCAGTATAATTGGCCAAATGCATGCGAATAACATAATTCACGGCGACCTGACAACATCCAATATACTTATTAATCCAAATCCAAGTTCGAAAAATGGATACGATATTATCTTTATAGATTTTGGACTGAGTCACTACAACCAGGCTGCAGAGGACAAGGGCGTAGATTTATATGTACTTGAACGAGCACTGCTAAGCACGCACAGCGAACAGGACTATATCTTTGAGTATATATTAGCGGCATATCGCAGGCAATGTGGCAAGGATGAGAAGGCAGTATTAGCCAAATTTGACGAGGTGCGAGCGCGTGGTCGTAAGCGCACAATGATTGGTTAGCATTATGTGGAAAAAATACATTTATTAACAACTATAAATAATGATTATTTTATTTTGTTGCCGGGTTTTGACTCGAAAGGATCGTTGTTAAGCTCAGAAATTTTAATTTTTTTAATATATTTGCGCACTTTTGTTTTGCGTTTTACATCCTCGTGTTTTGCTGACTCGATCCCAGTTACAGAAGTCTCCTTGTATTGTGAGTAGGGACGTTCTTTCAATTTGTTAACTGCATCTTCAAGTTTTAAGCCGGCCAGGCCTTGCTCCTCATAAAATAAGCGATATTTATCACAGAATTTCGAGTGCCCTTTTTTGAAAGCTGGAGTTTTGGTTGACGGATGCTGCAGAGCACAATAAGTTAACATTTTACTTCATTTGAAACTGCATATACTAACCCTGGCATCAATAGCTCTAGCACAGCCTCTGTGAAAATTGTGCAAATGTCGTAGGAATGATTCATTCGGTTTAATCGCTTCCTCTAAACTTAACTGCATGATTTCATTAACGTACGTAAAGGACTTCTGTGCACAACCTTGTCGCAACATAGCGCCGAGTATGGCTATATTCATTCGTACACCTACCGCCTGCATTTGTTGAAGTAATTCACGTGCCTGTTCCTGAGTACGACAGCCCAACGCCAACACACCATAAGTCACAATGTCCGGTTTTAATCCAGTTGTACGAATCATTGTCAACACTTCGCGGGCACTATCATAGTCGAAACGCATCGAGCGTTTTTTAATGAGTATATTAAAAAAATCAATGTCTGCCTTAAGCCCAATTTTTCGCACAAAGCTCAGCAGCTGCTTCTCTGATGAATTTGTGGGTGGTATAACTTCTAACATTGTGGTAAAACTTTTTATGTCTGGCGTTATTTTGTGAACCAACATAAGGTCCAGATAACCTGTAAGTCCTCCCAATAACAGGAAACGTTCATGTGCACGCGTTACTTCAGCCAATGCAACTAAACTGCCTAATTGTCCGTGTGGTAACAGTAGGTTGGGTAACTCCAGCGACTTCAATGTAGATGTTGAAAGGTTGTGTTCGGAAGAATTAGGTGAAATGGCCAAACAATTACTTGCAGTTATTTCGGAATACTCTTGTCTGCCCTGCAGTTGTCCGCTTGGTGCACCGGAAGCAATCTCTCTAAGCATTTGTTCCATTGACTCAAGATCTCCGAATCCACAATCCCGCACACAGCGCAGCATAGCATTGAAACTGTAATAGTCTGGACTAATGTCGCGCTTCAGCATCTTATGCCAGGTGAGAAGAGCATATCGAAAGCCATGATGTGCGTCGCTTGCGCAGGCTTGTAGAAGAAAGTTAAAGGTTTCCACATTTAACGGAAGCTTACGTTCAAGCATCTCATCGGCCAAACTGTAGGCTGTTTGTACATCTCCACATCGACCATACGCCTTAATCATGGCATTATAATTCTTAACATTTGGCTCATATCCCTTCTCCAGCATATTATCACGCAACTGTCTGGCTTTGCTCAAACCGTCAATGTTGGTTGGTGCATTGGCACATGCATTGAATAATGAAGTATAAGTGCCACCGGTGACTTTGAGGCCGCGTTGTCGCATCTTAGTATATAGGCTAAATGCCTTACGCGTATACCCCGCCTTTGCACAACCACTAATTAACAAATTATAAATATAATTCTCTGGTTTAACGCGATCTTCTCGAAGCATGCGAACCTCTAGAACAGAAATGGCATCGTTTATACGATGCATATTTAAGTGCTCTTTTATTAGACGCGCATACTCCTTGGTGCGCAGTTTTTTAGAGTGCCGTGTTGTCCTGCTTATATATTCCTCTTCCTGAACGTCACCATTTTCTGTTCGGCTTGAATCAAACTTGGAATCCCCAAAAGTTTCTGAATCTCCAAAATCGAGTATCGTTTCTTTTGTTAACGCCACTTTATCCGTTCGTTCAATTTTACTTTTGACATCTACAGTTTGTATTTTGTTACGCAAAAATTGAGAAGTTTTTGTTGGAGTTTCGCCCTCTAAATTCTCTTTAAATGGGTTAGTATTCCTGTTTGTCTCACGTTTTGTTTGCAGACCGGCTTCCTGATCTGAAATACGCACGTGTAGCAGACGACTTTGTTCGCAGTGAAAGTTCAATAAATATTTTTGACCATCAATAGTTTTTTTTAAACATAAACAATCTGCTGGCGTATATTGTTGTAAGCGGCAAGTGTTCGTCCTCAGTGCCAAGCTTAGGAAACGTAACGCCATTATTATATGTGGAAATTTGCCCCAATATTTATGTAATTTAACGCCTTTTAATGTGCATGCCGCCGAATAGTAAGATGCGTGGAAAGAAGAACAATTGCTATTCACATTCACAAAAATCTATATTAAACATACGTACTTTGTGAATTAAACACAGCTGTTTCGAGTAGAGTGGCAACGTTAACATTCCCATCGTCAAAAGAAAAATTTTGTTTTTTCACTCAATTAAATCTAAATTAGTTTTTATTTAAAATGAGTATCACTGTGGACCCACGTCGAAAGGAGAAGATAATTCGCTATAAGGCACCCAAAAATCAAGGACAAAGTGGGGGCGCCAATGAGGACATGATGCCGGATTATATGAATATTCTTGGAATGATTTTCTCCATGTGTGGCCTGATGATGAAGGTACTTTGACATCAGTTTCTTTTATGGTCCGAATTAGTAACTGTTATAAATTACATTATACAGCTCAAATGGTGCGCCTGGTTTGCATTGTACTGTTCTTGCATTAGTTTTTCCAGCTCACGTGCTAGCGACGATGCCAAACAAGTAAGTATCCCAAATTGAAAATGGGTTATACAAATTAATTGCTAATTTTGTAGGTGCTATCCTCCTTTATGTTGAGCGTTAGTGCTGTTGTCATGTCATATCTCCAAAATCCTGCTGCCATGACTCCTCCGTGGGCCTCATAAAATACAAGTTCAACTATGGATTTTACGCTAGTTTAATGAACGAAACTTTATTATTCTCCAAAAATTAAATGACCGTTTCTTGGGTGTAGACAGATTTAAATAAATTAACCACAGAAGATTTACAAAACATTTTGCTAAAGAATTTTAGATAAGCAGATGGCTTTCTTTGCTTTGCTAAGGAGCTCAACCTCTACGTGGTGAGTATGTAATAGGCAAACATAATAAAAGCCAAAATATAAATGGTGCCAAAGATCAGCACGTATTAAATTTCTCCAAAATTCGCATGACCGGTTGCTTTGGCATGCTGCTGGGCTTGGGCCTGACCCACAAGCATCAGATCGCATTGTAGGCAACGAAGATTAAATTTATCCACATTTGTAAATTGGCGAGAAGACTTAGCTTCGTTAGCCAGCTGCTCAGCCTGCTGATAAACGCCAAGTTCCTCAACGGGAAAGATGGTTGCTGGTGCAGTGCTCTGCGAGGTCTCCATGTAAAGCGGATCGTAGTGTATGCCATCAAACAGTAGGAACACCCGCAATCCAAAGTTCTTGTCCTCACCAAAGCGATTAATAATGGCGTTTTGTATATCAACAACATCGATTTCTATACCATAATAGTTTGACAATATAGAGACTTCAATAGCGCCACCCCAAGAATCAGCTTTTTGTATCCAAGAGCAGTACTCAGCATTGGATTTACCAAGAACAGCGTCATTGTATTGCTGAGGATCGGCAGCCACTTCTTGGGCGATTATATGACGCATCATTTCGCTTCCCTCGTTGTCCACCTTTCCATTGAGCACAAAACGGATGCTTGTGAAGAGGCACGAGTTATCTGCCGGCACCACTTTTTTCAACAATATTCCATTGAAATCGCCATTTGGACCTGCTTCAGCGGGCACGGACACAGGCGGCCTAGGTGTACAGTCGCTATTGCTTTCACCAGCTATTTCAATGGCGCTCAGTTCGCCGTTGGTCGTGGTTGCCACTTGTCGTAAGTGTTCTGCATCTTCCTCCGCCTGCAGACGTCGCGCCAGCGCTTCATCATCCGCGATAGTCGCAGTGTCATTCATTGGCGCTGCCCTTTCTTCCACAATCAACGTTTCGCCGCTGTTAATACCAGCGGCACATAAATTTCTTTGCTGCTCCTCAGTGAGATTTAACGGCCGTGGAGGATAGCCGATAAGCACGTGCAGCTGGGGCTCCTGGATTTGCGTTACCTGCACTATCCGCGCTTTCAGTTCAGCCAAAGTTGTTCTCTCGTTAAGGTCATTTACTATGAAGTGACCTTTTTTCGATTTCAGCTTCACACTAAATGAACCAGTCATTTCTGATATTGTTTATATTTTCTGATTTCCAAAATATATATTGTTACTTTTGAGAGTTCAATTTGGAATATTCAGAATTTTGATATAATTTTGTCAAGTGTCTTTTATTGTCTATTTTTATCCTTCCTTTTTTTGTTTGGTTTGTGACATTTAGCGATAACAGTGAACGATAATAATTTAACATTTGGTTTTACTGTTAAATAACAGTAAGCATATTTTTCACAATATATCGAATTTTATTTAACCGGCAAAGTATTTTATCATAAGCTCATTTTATATTTAAAAATATTAATTTACTATATTGATATTTATAATTAAAAAATATTTGACATCATACCTTTTTTCTTGAAAACTGTAAACGCATACGTTGCCATACTGTTATTATTACTCACTTTGATTCTTACACTTTAAACTAAATGTGAATGAAAATGTACTAAAAAATGCAACAGCGAAGTAAACAACGGCTACATTTGAATTTACATTTGTGTTGTCCAGGGCTGCAAAGGTGTTTGCTTAATGATTTTGCAAAAAAAAGGTGTAAACAATTAACACTAGGTCTAACTATTGCGACCTTGAATCGGGGAATTTACATAAGAAATATTTGCCTTTTGCAAAAATGTTAAACTTCTTTTGGTCTTATTCTATGACAAGTTAAATGACCAATTGCTTTAATAATCTAATTAGTGGAGGTGATTCGAATATAATTTTAATAATTATAGTAAGATCTTCACATGAATCGAACAAATGCAATTCAGAACTGAGGTCAACCGACTATAAAAACTGCTAATAAATATTAAGTATAGGCTGATCTTAGCTGCTAATGGTCAAGTCAAACAGAACTAAGGAAACATAAAATAGCAAAAAACCACAGCGATATGTCAATCAACAAAACATTTTAACGCTGGGCTAGCCAACAATAATGTCAATAATAACAAAAGCGACTTAACAAAATCGTTTGGTTTGGTCTGCTTTATTCTTTATTTTTCCTTAAGCTCGAACGCCTTGCGTGGTACACTAAAATCACATTTAATAGTCCAAACAAATTTATTGTTGGGCTCGCGGTTGAGATATACATGAAATTTTACAGCGTGCATTATGCCCATTTGTTGTCTTAATTTCTATGAAAGACGAGCGCGCTTGCGCACAGTTCAAAGCAGTTCGGAACACTGATATAAAAAGATGGTTGACGAGGTCTATGCTCAGTGCAAGTCTGTCAACGCGAAACGCGAGATCATCAATCAACTCTTAGTGCTGAGTCAAGGAGGTGCCAACTTCAAAACCCAATCATAATGAGATTTTTACTAATGGTGCGTCCAGCTCATCCGACTAGATTCTATGGATAACATTTAACTAACTGTGGATTATACTTGCCTATTTCTAGACCCTCTTCATTTTCCTGGTCGTCTCCTTTATGGCAACCAGTGCTGTTCCCTTGGAGGAAGCCATACCCGAGGGTATTGAGGGTCCTGGCAGCGAGCCTGTTAACCCAACCGATGATCAATCCTTCCTGCTTAAGCTGAAACTACTCAAGAAGCTCCTTTTCCTGGGTTAATGTTGGAGTCTACCCACATATGTTATTAACTGAATTTTTAGCATACTTTGTGTCTAGTGTGTAAGGCAGATACCTAATAAAAAAATTTTCTAATTAAATTTTTCTTCTTTGTATTAAAAATGTTTTGGTCAAGCCTATGTCTAGCCGTTTGTATATCCCCTATGGATGTAAAAATGTTTTCATAGATAAATTCTAATTGTAAATTTTTCAACATATCGATTCTATGGCAGCTTAATTTGTAAATGGCTCAATAATATTCCTTTCAGCTAGATTTGGCGACAATTTATAAAATCCTCTACACAAATGTTTTTTACAATGCAGAGCAGAAGGAAGCAGAAGCAACATTGCTGCTTCCCAAACTGCAACTTGCATATGCATACAAGTTTGCTTATTTAACTAATATAATTGGAACAAGTATTTACAAAATATAATTTAAAAAAATACCAATAAAATTGAAGAATAATGGAATAGTGGAGCACATACACACGACTAGAGCAATGCCTCTTGGTTTCAGATCACTTTAATCAGCCGAATAAATTGTATGCACACAAAAAGGCCAGTAGTTGTAGTATTTGTTTTCTGGGCTTAATATCTTAACCTTATTGTTAATTGTTGAATAATTTTCAATTTAATTCTAACAGTGTTTGGGTTTATTTTTTTTTCATTTCATTTATTTTATTGCGTTCACGGAAATGTTGTAGGTATTAAATTGTATATATCTCTTAGCGAAGCGTTAAATGCAGCGCAATGCCTAGGCCAAAGCGGAGAGAGGTTACGTTGCCAGTTAATTGTGTGTGTGGTTTGTACATAGACTAGAGCCAACATAATTGATGATGATTGTGATCTTAGCCGAGCAGCAGCTTTTTTAGTTTTTTCAGTTTGAAGATAGCCTGAGGATCGTGGGGATTATGCACGTCAGACTGGCTAAAGATGTTGTCCCCCTGCAGGGTCTCATCGATTGGCACAGCAGCTATCAGAGACACAGCCACAAGGCACAAGAAAAGGGCCTGCAAAATGATAAATATGGTATCCGTAAACTGGGAGACTTTTAAAAGGTAAACGGAAGGAAAAGAAACTCACCAATACAATATACTTCATTCTAAATGTGGATATGCGAAGGAAACTTAAGGCAACTGTTGTGTTGTTTAATTCAAAAATTGACTGTACTTGGTGGCCACAGTGCTGGTGGCTTTTATATCCAAGACTTGCCACCACCATCAGTTGGGCACCTTAACCGATGGTAATGTCATATGTAAACTGCTTATGGCTTTACTGTCTTGGCCAAGTAGCCAGATACAGCGATACATAAACAAAGGCGCATTAATAAACGAGTCTGGTTAACAATAAACAAAACCAAAAGAAAAACTGGTAAAAATTGCAAACGACTTCGACGTGGACGTTACAGTCTTTAGGCCCTGGTGGGCATCTACCTATCTGCTTCGCAAATAAAGCATATTTTTAAGGCAAAACAGCAATAACAAATGTTAGTTTGCACCTGTAATTATTTACATTGGTTGAGTCAGAGCCAAGAAGCTAAGACTATCGCCAAATAGTTTTAATACCCTGCACTTTCAAAACTGCATTCAAAGAGTGGGATAAAGTTCGGAGGAGGGAAAATAAGTGAAACACGCAGCTATGCCAAAAGACAAATGTGGGTATTGTAGGGTATCTTCTAATCAAGCACTTTACATTGTTTGCTAATCAACATCATGCGTTTAACAGGCGTACATAGACGTTATATGTGAAGGTTATGTCAACGAATATAACTCATTCATAAATCGGTCAATGAAGCGGCCAATCGCGTAAAAATATGAATCTTCAAACAATCGTGGACACCCGAAAGTTATTAGTAAACAATTTTAGGAAAGCAAAAGTACACTAACTACTGAATTTTAAATTAAAATATACTAAGTATAACTACCAATGTCATTTACAACACATTAAAGTTGTTAATAAAACAAACCGTATATTTTGAAATAAATTTAAAGAACATTTGCTAGCATCCGTCAATCGAAATTTGGCACGAATAATTCACACTCCTTAAAATGAATCTGATTTTAAACCGCAGCACAATAAATATTTAACACTTCCAATAGCCATTCAACTGAAAAATCCAATCATTAAATCAACATGAGATTAAATAAGTAAACGGATGGGTTGGGCGTTATCGATGTGGCAAAACAACAACAATAATCTCCAGCAACAAATAAGATAGAGGTCAAAAATTGATTTAATTAAATTTTTTTGGATTTATTGGCTTACCAAGCAAACGAGTCAAAGTCGAAGACGTTTCCAATTTGCATAATAAACGTTGACAAATACAGTGCACATGGATGAGCGGAAGTAAATGCAGATCATAGAGTAGATCTATATAAATTGGATTATTGTATAAGCAAATCACCTAATGACTAAGCATATTTGCGTTAAGAGCTAATATGTGTTAGCTGTATCTATCATCGTACGAGTATCACAGATAATTCCAAATGTTTATGCAAATATCTGTTAAAGAGTTCATAGTTACGACACGAAGCGGTCCTATACAAAGGTTTTGTTATTGTTGATGAGTGATTAGACAAAAAATTACATAAATATATTTAATGAAATCTTCGCCATAGTCATCCGTCGTCGGTTTGTCTACCAGTCCCACATGGATGTCTTTTTTTAACCCGGTTTATGCCCATGGGCATGTCAATTAGATCCTAAATTATAACGCTACATGAGGGAGTGGTTTTACGTCTTGGCTTTGATCTCATATGTGATGTGTTAACTATGGGATTGCAATTTACTGGCTATTTATTTGACTGCCCCTCTATTCATATAAGTATACGGGTTTATTGGCTCAAGTTGAAAATTGGAGGATTGTTAAAATTGTGCAAGTAAATGTAAATTGTATACTCATTTAAATTTAACACTAACTGAGGTTAAAACTATAGAAGTTATTTAATATGTGGGTTAAAGCCCTGGTGACCTTTGCCTTAATAGAAAGAATTCGCTGTTAGTTGCATATACATTTTAAACACATTATTTGGATGTTAAAACTCAATATATGACGTATATTTTGATGGCACCAAAATGCAAACAGACGATAAGAATCTAGTGAGCAATTAGACAATCAGTATGAACAGTAAACAGTCAGTCAGCCAACGAGGTGTGACTTAACTAAACATAAAATCAATCATTTTCCACACTAATTCAAAATTCATACAGTTTATACAATCAAATGCGGAGAACCCGATGATTTCATATCAAAGTCTCTTGGTTTTGGTCTGGATTACACCTATCGTCCTTGGCGTAAGTTAAACCAATTTGTCTATATATGTTGATTAGAACTAATCATTTAATACAGCTCAATCTTCAATTTGAAGAGTTCTACTCCAAGTCTTTTGTACCCAATGACATATTTGTCAGCTATAGCGTGAAAAATATGGAGGCTCTCAGCTATAATATTACCGTCAAAGACCATTTTCCCGGAAAACTGCTCATGCACATATTTGCGCGTAAGCTGGATAATGTACCTGGGGGGGAAAAGAGTGTTGAGATGGTAAAAATGAAGAATTTAGATTTCTGCAGGACACTTGAATCCCTTCGTAATATGACGATAGATGATTATCAACGCGAATCCCTAATGCCACCTACATTTTTAATATCATGTCCACTGACACCTGGTTTTTACTATATAGACAACGGATCCGTTGATGTGAATCTATTTCCATTGCGAATTGAGGATGGCAGATATTTAGTGCAATTCGAACTGATTCAGGTTTATGATGAAGTTATTAAATTATTGAACTGCAAAATCAAGTTGAGAAAGAAGAGCGAGGCGGAAAGCTGAATTAGATTTATATACCAAAGATTTAATAATAATAAAATTATGACAAATCACATTCTTATAAAAGTGAATAAACAGATATAAACCTTATAATATTTTCGATATATTTATTCGATACCTGAAGGTAAGAAATTTTCTTTAAGATCAAACCGTATTTGCTTAAACATAAAGTGGTAAGTGAACCAACATATATTAGATAAACCCATTAACGAATTTGCTTTTAGGATATCTTGTTAAACAATTGTCCACAATTGTATTTTTCACAGAAGTTATCAGAAATCGGCTGATGAACTTGAACCAAAAACACAGCTTGGCTGTATAAACACCAATAAATTACGCGAAGCTCACTAAAAACAGGGCACACAAACCCGAGTACGTCTCAGATAAATCATACGAAAAAGAGACTCTCATGCATGCGGCCATAAATTTAAGTACGAGTAATTTTATTACAGTTCGCTTGTTTGTGCCAACAAATACCAATTACAAATAACAACAGACAACCAAAGCAACAGTAGCAGCTGAAACAGGGACAACAATGTGGACAGCAACACAAAAATAAATGTAAAGGGGTATTAAGCCGCAAAGTACAGTGAAAGTGACGTAATGCGACGATGTACTGGCAAATATAAAAAAACTAGAAAATAATAGCATTAAACGGCGACAACAAAGAAAAAAATGCTAATGTATTTTTTCAGCAGCGGAAACGGAGGTTGAAGAAGCAGTAGCAACCGTAGCAACCAACAGCTAGCAAACTGACCATTGATACGGACATTGACAGACTCTGCGTACTCGTCGTATACATAATCTGTGTGTTGTCAGTGTTGTTGTTTACTTTTAGTTTCACACATACAAACTCCACATGCATCGTTTGTTGTCAGAGCGAGTCTTGCATTTATTTACTTCATCTGGTTTTTGTCTGCTTTTTTTTATGTTACCGCGTACATTTACAATTCAATGTCAGACTTGAATTGCTTTCTTTTTGCTGTATTACGAAATAGCCAACATAAGAAGAAGCAACAGCCGCAGCCTCCGACTATGTGTAACCGGTTTGAGTTTGCAATTCAATGCAGTTTTATTATTAATTTTAGGCTGCTGCCTCTTGACCTTGAAAATTGATGGCGACTGCTGTTGCTTCTTGTCAGTGGCCATCGCTGTGGTCAAGCGTATGCTTATGCATTATGCATCCATCCATGGTTCATCAAGTTTTATGAGGCTACCTGCCTCAATAATGCTTGTTATTAAATATATATAAATAACTATACATGGGAACGGCATCAGTGAGCAGCCCATAATCATTACAAGTCTAGGCCAACAAGCTAAACGATGTAGGCGTTACAGATTTCAAACTGATTTTGTCGATTGCACTAGGCAGTTTATGCACTGCCTCTTATTGTTTCCTGAGAAACAAATGATTCCGCAATTTCTTTGATTTCATTTTTTATTAAGTGTTAATTTGTAAAACAAAACTTTCCCTCCCTAGGTTTTAAAAATCATTCAGATACAATTGCATACTAATAATTTTGAATAGCCCTGTAGCTACACCTCATCACATCGAAAATCTGGGTTAATGCTTTGCTTCTAAATAGCATCTTCACTGTTTTATTTACTATGACTCCAGCCATTAAGTAAACGTATACTCGATTGATTTCAAAGATCAATGTTAAGTGATGTAATAAAAAAATATTCACACTAGAAGATAAATAATTTGCTTTACCGCATTGTTTATTAAGCACTCGACAATGGAAACACACTACGAGTAAATTATGCTTGAGAAGATTAGCTTGTAAGAATAATGAAGTTCGGATCACAATGTGAATGTATGTATGTACATATTTATGTGAGCACTTGTGTGTGAATATTGCTGTGGTTGAAATTTGATGGCAAAAACAGTTTTTTAGATAAAATGCAAATTCTCGTTAATTGAACGCCAAACAAATGCACAGAGAGCATTAAATTAAAAAAATGTCGGGTTTGAAAAATCAATTAGCAGCATAAAATACTTTGGTTTGAAGCCGCGTCCCGGTTATTTTGTTACTACTGCGTCTGTCACTGGTATCAGCGGTGCATGTAAACATTACCCACCGCTCCGCTCACCCTGCACCACCCACATACTATGCTCAAACATATAACCAGTTGAGGGAGCAGAGCAAAACCGCAGCTGCTGCTTTAAATTTATGCCAGAGCGGCATTAGAACCAGAGTTTGCTGTGAACTGCGGAAGGCGTACGGGAGAGGGGAGAGGGCGTGCCATATTGGTTAGGTATTTGGCAAGAACATAGTAAACATGAAATCAAGGCTTTAGTTGTGAACGGAAACCGCGCAAAAAAGAAACAAGGAACGCTCTAATCGAGAGGGCACGACTACGATATACCCTCAGCCATGCATACAAATAAAGTTTCAAAACAATGCATACACACCTGAATAAACACGAAGAGAGAGTATATATGTATAGTGTCAGTGTTATCTTATTCTTCCTTTCTTTCGATTCTATGTAAAATTGTTTTCGGAATAAATTTCGAGTTTATTATCCTATCGTTATGATATTTTCAGGATCCATCAAGAGTTTATCACTTATTTTGTGAGTTAAGGTCAGGGGCCAAAAAGGGACAAGCATTAGAAAGGCGGCTGTTTATACTGATTAAGTCTATACATATGTATGTATATTTAATTTATTGACGGTTTCCTACAAATCTATAATACCCCGTTTTGACTATGGTTAAAGGGTACAGGGTATAAAAACATAAAAAAGGAAATGACGCGCTTTTATGAATATTTATAACACAATGGAGTATGAAAATGTTGTTCTGAGCTTTATGCAATGAATGTATGCAAGCGAGTATCTTTCCTTATATATGTATATATGTGTAGATGAAAGTATTACTGTGGATGTTTACCCTTATGCTTTTAATACGGGTAGTGTGATGGCTCAGTGAATGCTATCACTGACTGTGACGGTGGATAGACAGTCGAAAAAATATAAAAAACAAATGTACTTTAGTAATCAATAATAGAATTTGGCCCTAAATTAATAGAGATAATTAAGTTCAAACTATAATTTATAATTTTCATGAATAAAAATAAAAATATCATTTAAAGTGTAAGTCAAAAAAAAATTAACTATGTTAAATATACAAACTTTAAATAGAGCTTGCTGCTGCTGCTAGTGCGATTAACACGTGCCATTGCTGGCGTCATCTAGTGGTGGTTGCATGCAAATTGCAAAATCAATGCGTGACTTGTAAGATTAAAGAGCAAAGCTTGAAGAAATAGGTTTTCCTAATGCCGTTTTTTTTCTCTAGTTTCGATGAAACGCCCTTCAATTTTACGCACATGCCTATGAAATGCCTCAGACAATGGCCCCAAAACAGGGTCGCTTATCATAGCATCCATCTACAAAAAGGTTGTAACAATTGGTAAGCAGTGACTGTTATGCGTCAACAATATCTCATATTTCTTTTATGTTTACAGTTTATAAAAAGTTTGCACAAACTTTACGCAAAATTATATGATATGTTTAATTAAAACAAACTTTACTAAAGGTATGTGATCTTTTCACATTTAACGACACCAAAAACAAATTTTGCACGAAAACAAAAAACACTTGAAACATATTAAACATGGCACGTGGCCACGTGGACAGCACAACAATGTGAGGGAACTTGCTCTTCTGATCACTCATACATATACATACATAGAATTATCAATGTGTATGCTCAACGCAGCAAGCTCACTCACACTCATAGGGAACCACGAGCCGTCTCTCATAGGGAACCACGAGCCGTCTCTATGAGTGTGAGTGAACCAATATAATACAAAAACAAAAATACAACGGTGGTTCTCTGCAGCGCTTCCTTTTATCTTTCACATTTGATTAACTTACTAATGGGTTTGTCCTGTTTGCTCCCTATTTCTGAGCAATTAAGATATTGGCTTACCGCATCCTCGCATTCGAGCATTTAAAGTCTATATCAAATTAGGGGGAGAATCAATGACAAATGTAGTTGTCAAATAAATGGCAGTAGACCAGGAATAAGCAGAAACGCATGCAGATGTCTTTGCAGGGCAGCGGCGACGCCTGTGCTGTTGTGCATCCTTCGATGCTGGCATCTGGAGCACTAACGTTGGCGGCGGAAATTAGTTCAACGGCACTCAAATTGCAGCAGTTAAACGTCGCCAATACGCGCCAACTGCTCTGATACTACCCAACTATGCAACCTCCTAACCGCTCTAAGCCTTACCAAAACTACAATCTAGACATTTTCTGTTGCTATAACTGCACACAACTTGTCCGTCGGCACTTGTTTTTTATGACCCATAGGGAGCGGAGTTAGGCATGAGTCCTGGACATTTGAAGATGATGTAGTGCGGACATAAACATAAATAATGGCTATGCGCGGTTATTACTTTCTTCATCTTTATTTTTCTCCTACTCTTTCTCATCCTTATTCTCGTTCGCGTTCTCTGCATCTCATTCTAAGTCGCCTTACTTCGCCCTCGTCGTTGCCAACGCGAACAATAAAATTAAATGTGAGTGGAGCCAAGCATTCTTAGGCGAGGGCGATGTCTTCCTTACTGGTTGCATCCTTTAGCTGCATTCTAGGCAGCTGCATAAAATTGTAAAGCCGCGTCCCTCTAATGGGTTAATTGGGTTTAAGACGACTTCTCGTCTCGACTGTCAACGAAGTGATTTATGTGGCCAACAAATTGACAAACGATTGCTGCCTAATGGAAATGTTGTGCATATACCATGTGGGCCAGGCAAACAAGCAAATATCTCGCATTATTAATATTCATTTTATACTCGCAGTTTCAATGCCTTACATACATTATATAACAGCCAAGTGCCACGATTCAACAATAAAATAAAAGATTTTCGAGTTGGCCAACGGCAATTGGCATGATTTGCAGCTTCCATGAATCCACTTCCACCAAACTACGAACAACGAAAAGTCAAAGCTTAAGCAGATGCTCAAACTGAGACTGGAAGAGCAGTTGAGCTGATGCGTTCGTGGTGTTGGCGCGGATGCAGATGCGGGCAGGCAGGCTGAGGGGACTCTGACTCAATGCAAATGCTGATTGCATGTCCTGGCCAAGTCATTGCAGTGCATTATCAAGAGAACAACACAAACGCACACACACTTTAGCATAAGCAACAACGTAGTGTAACAGCCGAATATAAACAATATGGAGTACACCATATGTTCTTGCATGGAGCAATGTGAAGGGAAGGGGGAATGTACTTGCCGCTAATGCACCAAAAATATGCCTATCTTCTTGCCTCTCAACCAGTTTTGGTCCTTTGTGTAGTTTACTTAACAATATTTCCCATTGTTGTTGAGACGTTGCAGGTGTTTGCTGAAGCATATTAAAAATATGTACGACTATGACTAGGACTACATATTTACATATATATAATGCAAGTGGCACACGGATAGAAGGATCAGCTCAAGGATGCGAGACTCTACTAACTAGCTGAGTAGCGCTCGTCATGTTGGTACCCTGTATCCAAGAACCTCAACATATCACAAATATAACATATTTGAGGTTTGATCAGATTTATAGATCGAGCACTTGAGTACATGATAGGAAAATTGAATTAAGTGTGTTTAATGTGCATCGATCGACACACTGATTCCTACGAAGAATAATCTTGGAACTAGCTGCAATGGAAACTGTGATAACTTAGACAATCAAGGTGTTTGCAATTGCCATATGAACAGGAGCAGTGGTAGAAGCTGGCGAGGGCTACGACTTGGATATCTCTGCATTCTGGATGGATTGGTTGGTCTTGTCTTAATTATGAGTTACTTTTGTGCATGCAGTTTCTTTGTTGCCTTCCTCTTTTCTTATATTGTTTACCCGTGTCTTTTGCTGGTGTATAGTTCTCTGTGCAGCTTAAATTAACTGAGGAATGGTTAGGGGGAGGAAGGATCATAAGTGGCGGACAGACAAACGCAGGCAATTGGTCTTGTGTTTGCTTTTGGCCACAATGGGTTACTGGGTTCACTCACAACGTGGGCACAATAAAGCAGTCAAGTCACCTGCTGGCGTTTGCCGCATGGTTCTGTAAAGTGAATTGCGAGTTGGGTAGTGCTTGCAGGGGAAAGAGGACGAGGCTGATAGGTAGACAAGGACAACGACATACAGTGGCAGCTGCTTATATTGTGTAATTCCGCGTAAAATGTACAAAGGGATCTAAAGCTAGGTACACTTTCGTGGCAATGGCTGCATGACACCTGCCATTGTTCAGAAGAATACAATAGACAATCGCAGCGCTAAGCGAAATGCACAGAGTTAGAGTCAAAGAGGAAAAGAATGGGTAGTTATATTCACTATTACTATTCATTTTCATTGTGGTTCATTATTTCACATATTAGTATTGAATTTTCATATACAAATATGGCAAATTCTTTTAAATATATTGAGAAGGAGCAAACAAATATTATTTCAAATATTACACATATCTATTTATAGGAATATATAGTTTAAGTTGATTCAAACGAATAAATGTTAAGGGATTGAATGATACTCATTATTTCAATTGTAATCTGTTGAGTGTTGAGGTTCATCTCTTTTTAGATGAATTACATTGTAATATTCGACCAAAATAAAAGTCAATACTTCCATTTATTCATAAAATTGCAAAATACAGCAGTTTAAAATCTATTTAACATGTTAATTTCAAATTTCCGTTAGAAGTGCCCTAAATTCAATTAAATTTTATTACGTCGCCGCAAAGTAGTTCATACATACACAGGCTCACGCACACACACACACACAGATGCACACATACATTTCGGGACCGGAAATGCAACAGGAAATCAGCGTGGCTTTTTAGAGCAAGCACGTCCTTCTATACAGTCAGGCTCTGAAATTGGGGAACCAAACAATCGCCGCACATTTTCGTTGCACATTTTGCGTTGAATAAACTTTGCCATTTACTACTGAAAACTACAATAAACTGGGCGTGACTGACAGTGGGTGCGAATAGGAAAAGGGGGCGGGCTTGAAGCTTGAATAACTCTGGGCTAAAGGGAAAACACACACAAAGTCAATATAAGTCAAGCTGGAAATATGTTACATGCACACACACTTTCTCTTCTGTGCTCTGGCCCTCTTACTGTCTCTGTATTTACTTCTCTATGTTGCTCACTCTGTCTCTCCAACTACGCTTGCTCTGTGGCAATAGGACCATCTCCAAGGGCCATTTTGTTATTGCAGTTACTGATATTTCTGCCGCCTGTGTTGCTTTAACAACAATTACAGAAGGCGGCATTGTAACCAATGTTAAACAAAACAAAAAATAGAAGAAATTTTACCAAACTTCCGTTCTTTGACTCCAGTACATGTGCTGGTCTTCGTCTACTAATATTCGGGACCGGGTCACCGACTTGCAGCCAGTCAAATGCAGCAACTGTCGGCACTGAGTGTTTCGCCAAATTATGCAGAAAGTGTTGCGATGTAGAAGTAGACGGACATATTGCCAGCTCCTTGCTATTTATTTAAGTCTAATTTGGTTGGTTGGCATCGGTAATATTAAAACATCTAAAAGATCCAATGGATTCAATATGCAGGAGGTAAATCCCACTTTAGTATTGTCATTAACGATACTGCCAGAAAATATATTATTTAAATATTAAATTTTTCCATCAATCGATTCTTTAATTCATGAAGATGGATCATCGTCATCATTTCCATCAGCGAGTGTAAAATGACACTGAGCTTGGCTTTTTTCCGTTAATTTTATTTTCATTTGTTTACGTTATTACGAATTGTTATTTGCATTTTGTTGTTCATGTTTAATTAAAAACACATTTGATAGCTACACCCTCTTTTACACATGCACACACATACACCAACGCATGGAGTGAAACACTTCATTATTGCAATCATGCGGCGCTTTATAAATTACAAAAATAACTCAATTACGAAAACAGTCAACACATTGCACCTCCCTTCGTCTCTCATCTGATTTGAAAAGCATGCGCTTTCCGTTTCCGCATTTAGTTGATTTTTCAGCCAGTTTGCGCGCTGCTAAAAGATCAAAAAAAAAGTTTTTATTTCCGCTCTGATTGAGCATTAAATTCATATAAATTTTGCTAAAATAAAGCAGACAAACAATTCGGCAACTGCAACAAAAGCGATTAATGGCAAATAAACAATATACCCACACAGACTTATACACTTATACCACACACACTCACGAAAGCAGAAGCTTTGCCAATCGGCATGCAAATAAACAGTAAATTTGAATAATCAATTTGTTTATTGATTCGTATATTCAACTATATTCAACTATTTTAATTACGTTTACGCCTCAACCCCATCGGACATAAACACACACATTTTCATTATAATAGTGGAGTTAAAGGAAACAAAAGCTGCTCAATTGCAACTTAAACAAAATTTGCTAAGCTTTGGCTTTTGGAATTTTAAAACTTTTGTAATTTCCATTGACAATTTTTGCGCGTATTTCTGGCTTTATATCATTCAAAATTGGAGTAACAATAGCAATTAGCACAATTTAAATTATCTAAAAACATATTGCATACATTTAGGCGGTGTTTATTCTGCGCTTACATTGGTGGCTAAAAAGAGGTGCCACTTTTGAAATTATTCCTAGTACCCATAAATACATATTTGTGCAAATTAGAGCAGATACTTAACTGAGATGAGTGTAAGGCTGACAAACTGAAGTGAAATAATTTCAGATAATGCAATTTAACAGCGTTGCCCCGAGGAATGCAATCGTAACATAAGCTATGATAATGGGCCCATCATCCATCAATGCACTTTGGAACTATCTCTCAACGAGTCTACTTCAACTCGCCGCATAAATTTTTTACATTGCAGTGAAGAATGCACAGAAAAACACAAAAAAGATAATTAAATCATGCTGAGTGATGGTATATAAATCTCTAAGCGAGCACCCTGGCAATGAGTGCACTGCGATAAACCAAAACTTAGACAACAAAATAGAAGATAGAGAATGAGAATAAGAGACGGCAGAGGGGACGACGACATTGTGCCACTTGAAAACTTTGATTAAAATCCTTTTGAAGTACTAACAAATAATGCGAGACAAAGACTTCAAGTTTTCGAGCAAGAGCATAGTCAGGGTGAAGCAGACCAGTCAATTTGTATCTGCACTTTTGGGAACCAGCAGAAACAGCAGCACCGCACGAAACAGAAGCAAGAGACCGTGGTAGAGCAGCATCAAGAATCATAGGGATTATTGGCGTTTGCATTTCTTGTACAGCATTAGCTTTTCTTTTTAGCTGTCGCGACAACAATACAAGGCCACCATCACCACCAACAACAACAACAATGGCTATGTCGACTACAACGGCGACACAGCAATAACTCATGTGTGTGCACTTGCTCCCGCTGTTTGTATTGTTTCTCTTTCTGTAGCTCTTTCTGTTGCTGTTGCTATTTCTGCTGGTGTTGCTTTGACTGAATGTTATATTTCATAAATGCACAATTGAGAAACTTGGCGGCTTAAATGTATTTTAAATTGCACATAAGATTCTGGACTTCACTTTAATAAAATGCCATACACTTTAGTGGCTTTTGGTTGGAGGTTTTGTTGTTGTTGTTGGTTAGCAACGCTCAGTTTTAGTTAAGTGCACTTGAGAGCGCTCAAAACTTGGACAGATAAGCATTACAGATTCGCGAAGCTTTGCGTACACCGTAACGTATGCGAAAAGAGCCAACGAATTTTACTTGCTTTATTCATACGCACAGTATGACGGCCCAGCGATGTGTGTGTAAGACTCTGTTAGTATATGTTCCATATGTCTGGTTGTGAGTGTGTTTCCCTTATGATAGCAGCCAAGAGTTTTCTATTCATAAGGGAAATATATGCAAAAGTTTCAAGAGTTTTAAAGTGAAGGTCGCTGAAGTAAGTTTCGAAAGCCAATGTCGAGATATCTTTCAGCTTATCAAAGAACACAATTCAAATTGAAGCAGTTAATAAAGTAGCGGACTGAAGACCTCAAGTAAGTAAAGTTGTCGCAAAAGTACAAGAAATTTACGAGCTCTAATCAGATACTACGGTTTCATAGCTATTTGTTTAATAACTTTTGTCAATAACTATCAAACGTTAACCAATTTACTTCATGAATTACATTTAAAAACGCCTTGGAAACTATGCCCACGTGTGCCCACAATTTTATTTGAGTTAAGATATGCAAATCTTTTATTATATATTATCTATTATTATCCATTATCTTTTATCGTTCTTGTGGATAAAAAGCGAAAGTTCCAAGGCATTAATATTTGTATTAGTTTGTGTTAAATGAAAAAAATTTCATTTATATTTGTTTCAATAAAGTAAGAGTTTATGGATGTTAAGAATGAAGAAACAGTCGTTCTTCTACACTCAAAAAACTTCTTTATCCATTTCATATTGCTGAAAGCACTTGGCAGAGCGGCTCTGCGCCGTTGAGTGTCCAAATGTCACATTGAAGTTTGTGTCGCAACAACGATAACAATAACAAAAAGCAGTCCCCACATATAGTGTGTGGAGCTATGATATCCCAATTCCAAAACAAAAAAATGCAGTGCAAACAAAAACAGTTATGACTACAATAGAAACAAAAACGAAACAGCAAACGCTGCGTTTGCGACTGCAACGACAGCTAAGCAACAACAACAAAACGGCTGACACAATAGCAACAACAACAATAGCAACTGGTGCACTAACAGAAGGCAACGTGTTGCCAGACCTGTCTTTCTAAAGTTTAGAACCGTCAACAAAACATTACAAACAGTTAACCAAATGGGCGAAAATAAAGAAGCCGAAATCAAAATTGTGATTGGAACACATTCGAATAGTGTATTGGTGGATAAATGATGATGGAATGGAAATGCTTACTAAATATGCCAAAACTATATTCGCAACGAACTGTGTTTACTCTGGAAAATTATTAAATCTTAAAGATAGGTAGATAGATAGATAGACAGATAGATAAAGATTCACAACGAACTGTGTTAACTCTGGAAAATTATTAAATCTTAAAGATAACCGATCAGTTGCTTCCGTGTCAAGTTCAAAATAAGCTCAAAATAAACACAGGTAATTAAAAATGTAGAAACTAGATTTGGGAATAAATTGAATTATTTATTTTATATATTTATATACAGCCAGAAGTTGAAGAAGAACGAGTGAAAGAGAAGCAACTTCAGAATTGAAACGAGATTATATGGCACTGCGTGTATCTTTCAGTGCGGTGTTAGCTTGTTGGCATCAAATTGTTGTTGCTTGTTTTATTGCGTTTTACATGTACACGCAAAAATGTTGTTTTTGTTTTTATTGTTGGAACAACACAAGAATACATTGAGGTCTAGCCATTATTATTTTTACTTTCTTGGATGCTGGCGCTGTGTTGTTTGTGTTTTCACTACCATTGTTGTTGGCATATTATTTTGCACGCTCGTTGAGACCGCTGAATAACAACGAGCTACGAACAGCCAACATCAACAGGCAGGCAACCGCAACGAAAAAAAATGTTTTCGTATTTATTTGCCGCGTTCTGTGCGCTCAACTACCAACTCATTCTTTTGACACACACTGGCCTCCGCTTGCCACTCCTCGCCTTGCCACGCCTCGCATAACTCTACTCAAGTATGCAACTTTATCATTTTGATTTAAATGTTTTGCTGCTGTTGTTGGTACTGTTTGCCGCATTCTAACACGCATGTCTTTGTGCGAGGGTAGGCAACAGGAAGACAACAACGCATTGTTGCTGAGGCAACAAAAAGCAACAATAATAACAACAGCGAAAACGCAGCCAACAAGGCGTAAGCGTGATATGTTTTAAAGGCATTTTGTTTTATTTCAAATACTGCGCAAATTGCACAAATCACATAACTTTATAGGAACAGTCCCAAAATTAACTAAAACACAATTCGAAATTAATTCTTTTAAATCGTTAGTACTATTTTTAACCTTAACTGGCAATCGGTTGTCGTATTCAGCTTCGGTTTTGACATGCCATAAATTAATCGCTTGTGTCAGCAAATTAATATGCCAACATTTTTCCGTATCACAGAATCCCTGTGCCCCTACAGCGACTCGCTGTGCGCAATGCAAAAATTAATTTAATTAAGTAATTTCACACATGTCATACCGCATATGATTTATGCGTTGCTTCTATTTAAGTTAATTTCACATTTTGTTCATTATCAAACCATTTCGTACTTTTAACAAAAGTTGGACATCAAGATCATTATGTTGCTGGTGGATTATGCATTGACAAATTATACGTTATCAGTATTAGGTTTATCAAACTACTTTTTCAATAAGCTTCTTACTTCTTATGGATGAGATTATTGCTTAAAGTAATTTGGATCGAAAGTAGAAATAAAATGATGTATTGGTAATGATCAGAATTTGATTAGCTTGCCAATTATCCTCACAGTTAAGAAATATATATTTGTAAGGGCTCTGCACCTCAGAACAGTATTGATATCCCTTCTCACATGGTATCTTTCTTGTTTTTAATACATTGGAACCGTTTCGGTGTCCTCGTCTGAAATTGCCATTATATATTCGGTGGGGCAATAATGATAAACGAACAACGGGCACATTCAAGTGATTAGACGATAATAACAACTTAGTTGTTCACTATTAGAAGTTGGCTGTTGACTGTCGGTAGTTGGTTTCTACAGAGTCTTACTTAGGTGCGACATGTTTTTCAAAGTACATAAATTTGAACTCATTTATTTTGCAATGGAATCCTTGCCAAAGTGAGCAGCAACAGGAATAGGAAGAACAAACAAACAAATAAGACGAGTGGTCATTTGGTTTAAGTTGAACAGCAGCAAAGTTACAAACTTCAACTTGTTCCCCCTTCCCCATATTCTGTTGTTTATGACCAGACTTTTGTTTTTAGTAGATGTTCGCGCGCTACTTTGTCAGCCAAAGTACCGCCTGCCTCTATCGGCCGGGTCTGTTTTATGCAATTAACTAATTCGATGTGGCTCTTTGTTGTTGTTTCGCCTGTCGCACGAAGACAATTGCAGCGCATGCACAAAAAACGAGCAAAAAGTACAGAGCATACACGGAAATTTATGTTGCCAAGGGTCATGGTTCAGGCTCAACTGAAATGCAGTTGAAACAAAGAGCGTTCGCCTTCAACTGACTCCCCCACAAGGGATTCTCTTGCTCTCTTATCTAACGGGAATGCAGTGGAATGGAACACGAAACAAGAGAGCACAGTGCAGAAGCAATTGCTGCTAAGCGGATGAAGCTCTTACTGGAAGTGCCAATAGCCACAAGAGCAGGTTTTTCATTTCAATCAGGATTTCTTGACGAATGAATTTGAGCAACAACTGCGATATGATTGTTTGTATCTGATGTATAGAAAGTTATTGCCTGCTTTACAGAGTTTACTGGAAATTGTGTTACCTACTTGCAGGCGCCTTCGTTGAATTCAAATGAGCAACAGCAGCTACATACTAAATGATTATTTATATGAGTCGCTAGAATTGCTCAAGTGTTTTTATGTACTTTGACAACTGAGCGGTCTGTTAGCGGTAAGACAATGATAATAAAATTTGTTAAAATGTATGTAAATTATAAAAAATTCAATTTAAAATGTGCTGTTCGTTCTTTCTGTAGGGTATCTCTCTGTCTTGCTGTCAACTTCAAGGTTTGCCTGTGCTACTTTCACCTTCCCCTGAGTCACAAAAAGTACGCAAATAATTTGGTTTACTAACCATCACTTTTGTGTCATTGTATTTCCCCAACACGATAATGCCCACAAATGACTTGGCACTGGGCACCAGACGTTAGGTACTCAGCACTCGGCTTTACTAGATTGACAAACATGACCATAACGGACTTCAGAAGCAGTAACAGCAGAAACTGTCAATTGTTAGTATTGATGATGACAGTTTATTATTATTAAAGCAAACCCGAATTATGTGCCATGGCAACCACAGTAAGTGGGCGGCTGTAGGCGGAGGACGGCTGTTTTCTCGTCAGTGTGTGAAATGCCTGCAACGGAAATGAGGTTTCAATTATAATTTATGCAGACAACAATGCCCAACAAGACGACGACACAAGCTTAGACATTAACATTTGCTTGCTGCCAGGCCAGTTATTAGCCACCCATCCACAGACACACACATACACACACACACATACAGACATACACATACACTCACACACTCACTCACGCACAATAAGAGGCATTTGGAACTTGACACGCATATTTAGTGGCAACAGCAAACCTAATTACGCATGTCCAAAAGCGACCACTGCAGTTCTGTCAAGTTCTGGTTCTGTGTTTTAGTCGCAATTCCTAGTGCACTCCCTTGTCTCTTTGGCCTGTAGAAAACCGTGCATTTATGAGGAATTCCAGCTATCTGCACAGTAATAACAGTGTAACTATGTGTGTGTATCTCAGTGTGACTTCAACTGGCGGTGGATTTCAATAAGAATAAGTGACCAAGCACAGTGTCAATGAATGCCAGCATTTGCAATTGCAGGCAACTTAGGTTGCCCTCCTCTGCCTGTCCTGCTCACAGTTGCAACTCCAAAGCATTTGAAACATTAGTCATCAGCAAAGATAGAGTGCTACAAGCCTGACTCCGTTGGCTGACTGAAATAGCTGACTAAATCCTAACCTCGTTTTGCAGTGCACAGATTTTATGTTTGTGTCCTCTCCGTACTCCCAAACAAAACCATGCCAATGTAAACGGCCAAACGTTCCTAGGCATATGGAATTCCCTGTGTGTTTAACTGAGTGCGTAAGTGTGTAGCGGAACATGGTAGCTGTATTAGCCCTGATTAGGCTTAATAGAGCTGTGTATGTAGTGCAATATTAGATGGTTTACTCAGTCGTTCCATTAAATCATATCAGACTGAAAATTTGCTAGATGATTATCACGGATTTGCTCATTTTCATTTAGATTCTGATTTCAGATAATTTTAATCAATATAAGTTGCATTTTCTTCTTATTTTGCTTATTTCCCCTGAGTTATGGTTACCATTATTCCATTGTTTATATTTATATGCGTATGCTAAAAAACTTGTCCACAACATATTGGAATTTAAAACTTGTAACCGCAAAGTGAGTGACTTCAGTATGTTGATATATTTAGAGCCAAGAACTTGCAATTGTTGAATTCACCACAACGAATTGCAACAATTGTCACACAGTCAATTTCCTCTTTTGTATAACTTTGTGTGTTACCAAACCATGAATATTAACAGACAGTAACTACAAAAAGAAGTAAAAAATCCTATTAACTAAGGGCTCACCCGAATATTGACCACGTCAGTGTCCATTCAGTAAGAAGGAGTAGAGTTTGGGTCTGTGCCACTTAGCTGTCAACTCGACAACTGACAAAATATTGGCTTAAAGTGGATGACTGTAAAATAATGTCATGTTTGTTTGATTGAAACACAGCAGTAGAGATTTAACTTGATTTTTCATAAGCTTTCCAAATAAATTGTGATTTTTTGTTCTTCCATGTAATGTTGTTTGTCAAGGGCCGGCGACAGGAAATTGTTGCATGGCGTTGTCGTATTATGTATGTAAATCAAAGCTATTGAACTGAGTTAAGCATTGTCAACAGCCACAACTACAGCAGCAACAACAATAACAACAGCAACGTGAGCAATACTGCAACAACAACCAAAAACCCAAAACCAAAAGCCAAAACCACTATGCTAACTTATTTGTGGCAAGCAAAATTTGCATCCATTGGTGCATCATCATCGACACTCTCTAAATAACAGAACATATAAATGTATATGTATGTGTTTATCAGTGAAAGGACATGTGTGTGTATGTGTGTGTTTTTTGTACCCAGTATTGAAATTGTGTAAAAAAAAATCAATCATTTTATGACACAGGTTATATAGTTTAGATATTTTACATTTAGAATATCTATAATTGGACCATTAAATACTGCCAAGACTAATCTCTAGTCTCTCTAGAGAGGGTTTGTGAGCTTTGTTCACAGAGGAACTGGCTTTATTAAGCTAAACAACAAAACAACCCACGCACCATACACCCGCTTGTAGAACTGAGGGTTCCATAGGTACATGAGAGCATTGGATCTAATTACAAAACGCAAGTGTACTATAATTTCAAAATCACCCTGGCACCCTTTTCTCTGCTCTTTGGTGCCAGTGGAGTCAGTCTAGTGTCTATCATTCACATGCATGATTTCGTAATTTAAACGGCAATCAAGTGTAGTGCCCCCTTAGCCACCACTGCTCCCTTTTGCATTGGGCCACATGTCAACAGTCAGCAAACTTCTGTCAGCAAAATCATGCAAAATGTGACATTGGACTCAGTCAGAGTGAGAATTCGAGTGGTTTCAACGGTTTGGGGTGGACTGGGTGAAACAGTGGAAAAGAGAAAGGGCATGGGGTGCAGTGTTGCAATGCTGCTGAAAGCATTTGCCTATCAGGCTAACAGTCAATCTAGTAGTCGCAGTTATCCTAGCGTCATCCAAAATTTACTGATTTCAACACTTGCGCATATTATAATCGTTGCGCTTTTCGCGGTTTTTCATAGTGTAGTCAATTGGCTATTTTCCAATTGCTGACTGTACTCATTCAATATTAGTTTATTAATTGCGTTGCATTATGTTCGATGGAAACGACACATTTGATAACTGGTAGTGGCACAACAACTAGATGCAAAGAAAGATGCAATTGAGCCCCCTTATTCAGCAGGTCGACTTGGACAAGTTGCTAGTCGCCTGTGTACAAATTTGTGTATTGAAATATAGCACGTCTCAATTGGCGTGCAAATCACTTGTATTTATTATTCATTTGCTTTTGTTTAACAACTTGACAGCAGTGAATTTTTTATTAGATTTGACCATCATCACCAAAAGGTTAACAGCTTCAACAGACACAAACATACGAGCACAAAGGCATGCACACTTGTGCACAGGTGTCAATTGATATGGGAAGATTCACTGCAAATGTAGGAATCTTGTCTGAACCTTGAACCCATCAATAGCTCTTTGGCTTTTGTAAATCGAGCATCTTATTTCGAAATAAATTTATAAGATCAACCATTTAGACCAATTAGATACATAGCAAATATATTAATATAAATATTAATAATATTTAAACTGAATTGCTGACCTTGTTTGTATCTATAATAAATTGTCTTTCTTAATTTTAACTTTCTATTGTATAATATATACCACTAATAAAATATTTCAATAATATTTGTCTTGTAACTCAAACTAAATTATCAAAACTTTGTTATTATAAGTATAACACCAAAAAGCACTTAGCCTAGTTCCGAACCAAAGCTCAGTGTTGAGCTTTCTGACCTTACTTTTATGGGATACGTGAAACTTGGTAATTAATATCATCGAGTAATTTCAACTTGGCAAGACTTGGAGACTTCTCTTAGCTATAAATTTAAGACCTTGGGAATTTGTAACTGGTATATCTAAGGACTTTATAATAATTATAAGAGGAAATAACAATATATGATAATGGAAATGGATTGGTAAATATATTTAACAACCTTATACTATTAGGTATTATAACATTTTCATATGCGAATTATAAATAAATAAACAACAAATCAATGAATAAAATGGAAGTACACAACAACAAAAAATTACGTGGTGTCATCTCCGTTCAGAGATGTTTAAGTGCGAGCCTCGGGACGATGACTATTTTAACTCAGTGAAAACAAGACAATATCATGCTGCAATGGTGTTCAGTGAAGTGGATCATATATGACTAGGCTGTTTGTAAGGTCTTTTATATAAATTATGGCCCAATTGCAGATAAACCCATATGCACATGCAAAGGTCAGCTGACCTTGCCTTAAAATCACAATAAATAAATGTGTAATACATGAAAGAGCGGAGCTGCAACATCAATTCAATATGTAGACCAAACGACATATGCTAAAATTGTAACAAGTGCTACAATTGTAACTCACTTGCAGCTTATGTGGATGCATCATCATCTCTTTGCCAGCTTCTGCGGTTTCTCGGCCATATGAGAAAAAAGTTTGCGGCAGCAAGAGATGCGAACTCGAACTCAAATATGTCCAACAGCTTCGGTCAACTCATTGCTTTTGACCCTGTTTGCGTCTCGTTATAGTTTCTATTACTTGTTAAATATTCCCTCACTCCTCGTCACAACTGGTTATCCGATGTGATTCCTCCATTGGCATTTTCAATATGTATAGACAGTCTCATTTTTGGTTGCAATACAATTTTTTTTTCATTTTCGGCTGGCATTTTGTGTAAAATTTCGCCGCAAGCAATTGTCTATCATCGTTGCTGCTAACGCGTCATGATTATCATTTGTACTTGTCCAACTATTTTTGTGAGCCTTTGTTGCATTTTTGTTTTTCATTTTTCAATCGAATTAGTAGTTGGTGCTTCTTCTACTGTCTTGGTACTGTTGGCCTTCGACTGATTTTCGATGAATCTGCTAGTCGATTCAAAGCAGAAGTTATTGTTGTGATATTTTAATGTTTGCATTGTTCTTGTTGTTGCATGTATTGCTGATGTTGGGCCAGGCATCCATCATCATTCAATAAATTTTTATGGCATTTTCTTTGGTAATTTCGATTGTAAGTAATTTCTGTTCATGATTTATATTTTTTTTTTAAATGTACAAAGATTTTATTTGAATTATATTTTACTGAATGAATTTGTCTTTTGCAAATAAATTGAACTGCAAAAATAAATAATCTCCAAACCAAATTTGCGCTTGTCATTATTTAAAAGTCACTTGGACTAACGACTACGATCAGGCGACTTACGAAGGCATTTCAACCAATGGCCTAGATTTAAGTTGGATGTCATCCAAACCTTTTACCAAATTTTCACAAGTGAGTCAAACTATTTTTCAAAGTTTCATAAAAACTATATACATTTAAAATGCTTTAATTTCAATTTGCAATGGGAGAAACTGGCAACAGTTGATTATGATCCATTGAAGAGCTTAAACAAAACAAAGCCAAAGTCAACAAAAAGAAAAGACTTTGATATGCTAGCATAGGGGAATAGTAGAAAAAGATTCATTAAGTTAGCCAGCTATTGAAAAGTTAGCATGTGTGAAATTGTTGGGCCAAAAAGATACGAACAAGAGGCAAAAGGAGAAAAAATGGTTCAAGTTTCATTACAAAACTTCGACAATTTGCTACAATTTGAATTGAAGAGGAGCACTGCAATCCGATATAATTGAAAAACCTTTACGATGGTGTATGATATTTTCTTTGATTTCGGTTTTGGATCTTACGTTGGCCGCATTGCGCAAATGGCTACTTGGGATCATAATGATGATGCTGATAATGCTCCCAACTGGCGGATGTAGCTTGTGCCGTTGTGAATTCGCATAGGATGTTCTTTCCGGTTGCTTAGCATATTCGTTGTTGTTGATTGCTACTCTATGATAATTTAAATTTCTCGTTTTGGTATTTGGTTTTTGGTTTTTCATGTCTGATGGCTTTAATTACCTTCCCTATCTTGTGGGCTTTGTTATTGCTTTGCACAACTGCATTGTTGTTGCCGAAATCATCATTAGAACTTTTATTTGCACAATAATCAGCCATCTGCAGCTGCATTGTTTTTGTGCAATGCCTCCATCACAGCAAAGGAGCAAAAAAAAAAAAAAGAGTCAACATTTAAGAAAAGACAGAGAAACAATGCTTATTCAAAACTGCCGAAATGCGTTTATCAAGTTGCGGTCTGTTTATAAGGAATACTTTGGCATAAAAAATAGTATCTGTTGGTTGATATAAATAATGGTTTGCTGGGGAATGGAATACGGAATGGAATGGAAGCCAGCTGACGCTACACCATCACATGAATTAATGAAATTATTTTAAAAAAAAGGAAACAATATATCTACAGGTCAAACTATGATGTCAACGATAGTCGGCAGAATTTCAAAATGACTTTAACAACCTCAGAACCATCCATTTAACTGAGGTTGTGCTCATTTTCGAATTCAATATTCAACATACCATGGAAAAAGCCATTTGGGATATTATGTTTTTTTAGGTCGACAGCAGAATAAAACAACAGTGTCAACAGAAGACCCCAATATGAACAAAACTCAAGTCAAGTCAAGCCTAGTCAGTCAAATATACTTTAATAATTACTTTATCATTGTTTTCGTCACGTATATAAACCAATTTTCTAAAGACCGCAACCGTGCCAACCGTGCGACGAAGACGAATAAAATGCGGCTGATGGAGGTGGCAACTCGGCATAAGTAAAAGTCAAGGTTAATGCGTTAGCCACTGCTTCCTCCTTCACCACTTTGCGGCTAAATTATCCCAATGACCCAACGACCAGGCTGCTCCATTCAAGGGCAAGTTAACTCCAAGTCGATATTTAACTGTAGCAATGGATCGAAAATAATCTAAAGAAGCGTGTGAATCAAGCGTTAAAGTCCATTATGGTCACAAGACATTGGATGTGTTTGGAATGAGGTGATTATAAGGTGGCTCTTCAGCCATATTAATTACAGATCACTTCAGTTGGGCTCAGTTAAGATCAATTATGAAATAGCAGCAATGTCTGCGAGTTGAAAATCAAGCCAAACATATCCAACCATTTTTAGCTGCCAGTCTCAACTTATTTAGACATCTCTTGTTGGCAAGCAAGTTGCAAGTTGCAACTGGGCTGATTAAGGGAATTTCTCACAGATCAAAAAAAAAAAATAATAATAAAATAAAAATAACTGGAAAACTGAATTAATAGTAGCACAAGTCGCATTGCCAAACATTGCTGATGTTATACTTGTTGGTGTTGCTATTATTACTTGTAGCTGTAATGCTTTTCTCGAAGGTGAACCAGAATGAGTTGCTGTCTTAGTCGCAGTCTCAGTTAGAGTCTCAGTTTGAGTCCCAAGCTTAGCCTCAGTTACAATCTCAGTCTCATTCAAAGTATTCAAACTGAAGCGCATTGAAAGACACCTAAAGTCTGCACCGTCTCATTGCAGAGACCGTCGATATATTGCTTGGCTCGATTGCTTCAACCGGATTGCCACTGCACATCTTGAAAGTGAGCGGCTGTCGTTGACTGCTTTTGCGCCAGCAGCATCAATTCTAGAGCGAATGTCTGCGGCAAACTTATTGCTGCATTCGATTTTAATTAGTTTAATTTATGCTGATTCATAATGGATATTTATTTTCAGTGTGGGGACTTATCCGTTAGGGATTTGCGTAATTAAAGTGTTTCATCCGGTTATCGATGGTATTGCTGAGCTTCTTAGGGCAAAGACGGGTTTCCTAGGAATTAGCAATTATCAAATGTACTCAGATTGATTTTATCATTATAGTTCAAAACAAACCAACTATATGCTTTTACAGTTTTACAAGACAATCAAGTTCCTTGCCTAAGTCTTTCGTTTTCTATCATCAATTTCATCTATTTAAAAAATTTGCTCAAACTTTAGGTTGCAGCACAAAAAGTGCTGAAACATAAATAAGCAAATGCTTAAAAGAAAGAAAACAAAGCCCTAACAACGTTCATTATAGAGCGAAACTCTGGCGTTTTCTACAGCGCTAAATACTTTTTTAGCGATGAATGAGAAGAGTTAGGAGATGGGTCCAATTGGAGAGCCGAGCAAGCGCAAGTGGTTTGTTTCGGCTGATGCTCGTGTGTCTCTGACGATGATGACGACGACCCGATGAGCTTGCTCTTTGGCAATTGCGGCGGTGGTGGTTGCTTTGGCTTCGGCTTCAGCGCTGACGATGACGCTGTGCATTTTGTGTGAGGCCTGCTCTTCTATTCGCCGCTGGACGACTAACAGCAGCGCCAAGCGACCTGCTTTTGAGTATAAAACTAAAATGGATGCGAAATTTTTTCTAACTTTTGCATCAACTTCAACCGCGGCAACACGTGTAGTTCGCAGCGCGACCCATAAACGAAAAAGTAATACAAAAAACAAGAGCAAATCCCAACAGCGGTAGAGTGATAATTAATCAAGAAATGTTAATTGAAAAGGATATTCATTTCGAAAAATAATTAAACAGATTCTAAAGAAATAAGAATTATTTTGATAATAGAACTTGCTTGAAAAATAACACCAATAACTCACCAAATCTTAATGCAAAAGCATGTTGATAAATAAAGTTAAAAAAAAACTATTATAACTAGCTATTATGTTAAATTTTGTACATTTTTTAAATCTACTTTTATATCATATTTCTAATTATCGGGTTTTATAAGTGATAGATGCTTTCGATGAATATTATTTTTATATAATGTTACTATAAGAGACGCATTAGTAATTCTTTAAATCCTTAGCAAGAGTGTAAATTTGAATCAAAATAGTTTTAACTTATTCGGCGAATGGCACATTCATAATTTAAATAAATGTATAATCCGCATTCGCAGTTCGTCCCAATTTTAATAAAAAGGAAAACTAATACTGAATCAAAAGCAACAGCATCAAAATCTAGTGCTAAATAGTGAATTTTGTTGTCTCAGTAACCTGGCAATACAATCGAAAACCACAAATACCTATTACCATTTGTGGCAGCCAAAGCATGCTATTACAATGCCAAAGCATGGTGTGCACACATACTGATAATAAACATAAAAAAAAATTAAATCTAATTACACACCAACTCCGCAGAATACATTGCACCGCGCATCTGCTTGGGCAAAATGCAGTTTTCCTTCTATCCTTTCTAAAATTGTGCATACAAGTAAAATGAATACTATGTATATACTCAATCCGAACATTTAATGATACTCAGATCACTTGCTTTTTTTTCTCTCTCTCTCTCTCTCTCTCTCTCGATTTGGAATTTAAGATAGCAAACAACAAGAAAAATACTCAACAGAAAATTATATTTAAACTACGTATACGCCGCGTAGCCGAAAAGCCAAAATCACAGACATTATGGCAGCCACAACAACAGCGAACAAATCACTACAGCAACTAATCCAACAACAAAGCCGACAGCAGCATCTTCATCTGACAGACAGCAACAACAGCAGCAGCAGCAGCAGCCGCCACAGCAGCAGCAGCAACTCCAACTTTTTCTGTTTCACCTCCAGCATATCCATCGTATTTGTTGTCGTGCTGAGTCTGCTGCTGGTAGGGAACTGTGTCAATGGGGTAAGTTGGGGTGAGGGAGCAACAAGATGCTCCGTTGTAACTACTTATTTGATGACCTGCTCCCTCTCCATGTTTCCCATCCGTCCGCCTACATTTCGATTCGTCTATTTATTTCTCTTTGCCAATTATGTTTCATTTATCATCTGGATATCTTCTGTTTGGAAGTTAGGCTTGGGAAGGGATCAAACAAGACCTTTTTAACTCAATATTTGATAAATTCATTATTTTCGTACATGGAAGAATACACATGTTGTAGGACAGCAACCACACCGAGAAAAATTTGTCATTGTAGATAAATTTTGTACTCATTCAAAGTAAAAGATTGCGCACACCATTTGTCTCTTGTTTGATAGCAATCTACAACAGCAAACAACAACAGACTCCCACGCAAAGTTGCAGCCGCAGTCGCCACACTGGCAATAACAACAATGAAATCGTTACAACTTAAGAAAAACAGACCAAAAAATCTTCTTTTTTTAAACATTGCTGCATGCGATTTTGCAAGTGCAGACAACGACGTCAACCTGTCTGCAAAGTGTTAGACATCTTCTCACGTCCGTGCAACACCACACACACCAACTAGATCAGACCTATAACCGAAAGATCCCTAGCTCCTCCCCTCACCACCAGTTTCATGCCCCATTCACCATTGATTCAAGACTTGACTCAGAGTGTCGTCATCGTTTACTTTTTTTTGTTGTGTTCGTTTACTGTCTCTCTTAACTTTTTTGTTGCCTTTTATCAATTAGCCTTGGTGCCGTGCTCTACACAGCAACAGCAACAACAAAAAAAGAAGAGCAGACATGAAAAGAAAAAACGAACAAATTGACTTAAAAGAGAGAAAAATTGCCCGATTTTTTTTATTGTTATCGTTGTTGTTGTTGTTTTTTTGGACTCTTCGTCAATGTCTGATATTTAAAGAGCCCACATACCCGCTAACCTGATGACTGCAAAGAGGGCTCGAGGGACAGTGCAACTCAGCTAGTGAAGCATTGCATTGGGGCTGAAAGTTATTAGCGTGCCATTTGTTGAAATAGTCGTAATGAAAATAAACTAAGGATGCATTCGACAAAGGCAACAACAATCTAAGCAGAACTAAAATTGTTAAGCAACTCTCATATGAATCGATCGGCCCAACTAAAACTAACGATACGAGGTTTGTTTTCTTCACCAGATTAGTGTAGTATTTGAGAAGTAAAATCTCATCTCCAAGAAGATATTTCCTTTATAGTAAATGCGTATTGTACCATAAGCCTCAGCTACCACTAACAATAAAAAATTTAAAAAAATGTTGCTTAGACTGAAATAGAGGCAAGATCAAGATAGCCAAACTAAAGGGCTCGTTCCTTTCTGTGTCTGTGCAACATGTTGCGTGACAATGTGTGCAACTGAACAACTCAAAAGGGATGATGCATATGGCATAATTTTGCCTCGAAATTCGCTTCAAGTTATAAATGATAAACAAAAGAACAGATAGCACAGTTTCTGTCGAATAACTGTCATGGGAGCATCACTGTGAGGTTGCAACTTTGCCATGCTTTGTAGCAGTATCGGCTTTTCATGGTTTCATACGCATGAGATTGACAGTTGTCTGTTGTTTTAGTCAGGCTTTATTGTCACACACACACACATACATATGCACCCACATAGGTGCCCCTCACTTCTCAGCTGTCGCAAATTTTCAACACTCACTGAGTCTGATTCTTTTGTTGATCTCTAGTATTTTTTTCTGGCTTTTCGACAGATTTTTTGGTTGATGCATTTGCATTTCTAATTTTGGTTGTTTATTTTTCTGTGTACTAAATTTGTATGGCAATTGTTTTGAGCTTGTAATTTGTTATTGTTTAGAAGTCATTTTGCAGTTGTTTTGCCATGATTTAAATGTGCATAGCTTGGGCAATCATCATAATCACACCGAAACCGAGCTAAGGTCACCGTACTTGCACTAAGTGAGATAATTCACATTCTCACACTAAATTGGAAAAAAAAAATAAAGACCGCATCATATTTTGTCATCTTTTGCAGCAAATTGATGGCTATATAGCTGGCGAAGACTATCCAGCCTATGATACAGTGCCACGGGGACTGTCATTCAACTGTCAAGGCCGCCAGCCAGGATACTATGCGGATACAGAGACACGGTGTCAGGTAAGACATGAAAAGATTCGCATTTATAACAGGAATAAATGAGTTATCTATTTAGAGAAAATAAATTTATCATTTAAATTTCAAATATAAGCTCTATCTAATTTGTTAACCGTTTTATAGAAATCGCAACTGATTTTTATACGAACCATATTTGAACCGAACCATTTTTAGCACATATTATTTAAACAAACCGAAAAGAACCAAACAGAAGTACTATCTGAAAGCAGTTTTAATGGGTTTCGTATGGAAAATAGTTGGATTCGCAATTGGTTGGTTTAAAAATCAGTTTTTGGCATTTAATTCGATCCCACTTATTGTAACTCACACATTTGAAACTTTAATTTATTTGTGATCAAAGGTTTGGCATTGGTGCTTGCATTCTGGACATCAATACTCATTCCTCTGCCCCAATGGAACCGTTTTTAATCAAGCTGTGCGTGTCTGTGATTGGTGGTCAAATGTAAACTGCGCTACCTCCGAACAACTGTATCAGAACAACGATGAGCTCTATCGCATACCAGAGCGCAGTCAAGAACAACAACAGCAGCAGCACGAAGTATGATATAAGGCTGATGATGAGTATAAAATTGGGAAAGCGCACACAGCAGCGGACGCAGTAAATCGGCAGCGGGGGGGCAGACAGCGACAATTTTCAACAAAAAATAACAGCAACAACATCAGCAGTACTAAAGATAAGAGCAAGCATAGCAAAAGCAACAGAATCGTAAATGACATAGCACCCACAAACTACAATAAAATGACCAAAAATAGTTATAGAGGCAACTTGAGATACAAATCCAATTCTCAATCGTCGTACTCATCATCACAGCAGCAATCGCAACCGCAACCGCAACAGCAACAGCAACAAAATAATTATAGTAAAATAAATAGTGAATATCAAAGTAGGCAAAATAGTAGCAGCAATAGTCGTAAGGAGACCAGTAGAAATAGTACTAGAAATAATAACCACTATCGAAATAGCATAGGTATCAAGCCCTCTAGGTATACAAATCACAACACAAGCACTCAACATAGGAGCAACAGCACTACCAGCAGCAGGAGCAGCAACAAAAACAACAACAACAACAACAACAAGCAACGTGGAAACCACCGTTACAATTTGAATAAATTTGAAAATGACGACGAGCTTAAGGATTACAAAAGTAAAATCAAAAACAAATTCAACATTGATTATGATCATTCTTTAGATGAAGAATATGAAATAATTGAAGCCATTGAATGAACCGATGGGAGACATTTAAAAATTCAGTATAACTGCTTTGTTTTGTTAGTTTTTGTCAGTTATAACAATTCCTGATTAAACATTGTACTTTAGATTTTTAAAAACATTTAACCTATCATTGTACATTGCATATTATAAATCTTTGTACCTGCAAGAAAAGATTTAAAAAATAAAATTTCATGTGTAATAAAAATAAATAAATGTTTTCTACAGCATACTTGTAGGCAATCATATAAATACTGAAGCTTTGCTGCATTTTATCTATGTCTGGCTGCTTCAATTTCATATATTTTAGCTTTTGCTGTGTCGACTATTCGATTATAGTCATCTCTTTTTCGCACAAACCCAACCAATGTGTTAACTTTTAAAGCTCTGCTTGAAGATCAGCTGTTGATCATATGACTTTGCATAAATCTTTCGAGAGCATTGGAAATATTACCATTCCAGATTCCAACTGAAAAGATTTTGCTTGATTTTCGTGGATTTTTATTTTTCGTGTACTGCTCAGCAAAATGTGCGCGACTCAATCACACTGAGGTAAATATAATGTAAATGCTAAACGGCACAGTATTTATTAAACATATGTCTGATAAGTGGTGTATACAGACCTGGTAATCGTAAGAATGCCGAATTTATAGAAAGCAACTGTCGAAGCACGAATTGGTTCGGAATAAGAGAATATGGAAATATTTTTAGCCCGGTTTACAATACATTGGCATAAGTAATCAAGTTATACGAAGGATTTAAGCTCTATAAGGTGTACAATAGCAACCAGTCGCTGACATATAAACTTGTATTTCAACTTGGCTGATTCAACATCGGCTGAAATGCATTGTAGGGCTGCTTTGTTTCGTCACTGCGCGTAGATAAATTGACGGTTTGTAAATTCAACTCAGATGCTTCTTTGTCTGATGCAGCGCAATTTATTCAGCACTTCAACTTCAGCATTTATGTTTTTTGTATATTGTCAGGAAGAATTCGATTTAGCAGCAGACGCAAACAGCCTCCAAGTCGCAACGCAATGAAGGCAATCCACTTTTGCCTATTTGGAGACTGGTTTCAGTTTAAATCTCAGTTTTATTTTTATATTTCTGTTTTGCATTGCAACAACGGTTGGTTTTTTGCCACGTACGTTTTAAATGAATGTAATATATTTATTTGAACTCTTTATACTCTGCGAAACTATAATCCGGCAAAGCTCAACCTCAAATTTAAGTCTATGAATATTTGTAGAAACTGTCATGCGAACCAATTACTCAATAAACTCTTAAGTGTAATCATGTATGATCATGAAAACTATCTTTTAATTTTGTTTACGCAACTTACTAAGTCATCAAATAACCAAACACCTCCTAATTTTATAAGCAAACGATAAAATTGTCGCACTCCATATATCTCTATATATCTATATATATCATATATCGCTATTTATTACTGAATCATTTATCTTCACAGCTTTACGTGACAGATGCTCAAAACAAATTAATTTTTAATCAAATTTAAATGCACTAAAACATTTTTTCTTTTGATTATTTTATTTTAAGCTTTTTGCCGAGCAAATGAAATCAAGTCGAATTCAATCACAACAATAGAGCTAAGCCTTACAAGCCAACAAAATAATAAATAACAAAGCTACTCACCAATTTGCCATAATTGAGGTGCGCGTATTATTATCAAATGTCAACGTCAAAGATACTAAAAACTGAAACAGAAACTGGAAACTGAAATCGGCAATCAAACAATTATTAAAATTGTAAAAGGCTGAAACAGCGAAACACCAAATTCAAATCGAGAGATCATCAACACTATAAAATTCAAATGAGGCGACGAACCAAACAACAATAAAGGCCAGCGATGGGAGACGGGAGCTCGGAGCTTCAGTCAGACTCACGAAACCGAAATGTGCATCTTCAACACAACGCTAATACGGCATTCACAGCCAATCCAATTTTGTTACCAACAACAATAACAACAGCAGCAATACCAAAAACAACAAAAGCCACAACAATTGCATAAGCGACCAAGCGACAGTTACCGGAGAGAGGCATTCAAGCGACTCTAAAGCGACGCCTCAAGCGACCTCATTTACGCAAATCGCAATCTCTGCCAGCTTGCCGACCCTACAGTCGAAGACGGAGCTGCAGCTGTAGTCGATTTTGTTACCATTTCAGAGAAGCATTCAACATTTTTGCAAATTTATTAGCGATTCCATTACGCATACGAAAAGTTGCCTCACCATGAAGATGATGGAGTTGCTGCTACAGGTGTTCCTTAACACACTAGACATATTTAAAATCTACCTTAAGTTCGCGCTCATCACAGTAGCTTTGTACTTTTTAGCCGAGTGGTATATTATTCTCTATGGCGCTGAAATGGAAACCCAGCTGGATGCCCAAGCGACGGCCAGTGACAGTCCGGCCTCAACCAGTACTCTGAGTCAAGTGTTTCAAATTCTTTTAAGCTTCTTCGTAAAATGAGTACCCAATAAACTTCAACTTATATTGATTTATAGAGTGACAAGGTCAGGTATTTGTTGTTGGATCGTTTTGCGGAATTGCAACTCAATCTGTGTGTTTTGTTCAGTTGTTAGCAAAAGCCTTCAAGGCTTTCAAGAGAATGTAAACCCCAGTTACCTCCTAGCAACAAAAACATTCTTTTCAGGTAATTACGTATTACACGAGTAACAAAACGAGTTGAACGACTTTATGGTTTAACAATACCAATAAAAACAATCTGCATGTATTTTGTCTTTCTTCAATTTCAATGCAAATCAGTCAAAAATACTTTTATGGGTGGGGTTTTCTTGATTCCACGAAATAAACAAGCAAAAACAATTTGCAAAAACGAATTGCAAAGCCAATGCTTAATAAACTTTAAATTTTAAAGCACACACGAAACACACACCAAATTAATATATATAAATGTATACAAATTTGTTAGTCTGTAACAATTTAACAATCAAATTTAACTCTCTATTAAACTTGAGGATAAAAGCAATCATATTATCAAGAATTGGCAATTTGATTTTGTTTTAAAAGCGCTGCAAATTTTTTATCAGACCAAATGAAAGAGACCTGGAAATTGACATCTGCTCACTAGTTTAGCCGTTTAACAATTACAACATGTACTAAACTACAACTAAGGAGCAGCACAAGTGTGCGAAATACCGGTTCGGCTAGGTGATCCACACATAGCTACAGGCGCCGTCTTAGTGCTCCCGTTCTCGTTAGTCCCACAATCACATATTCATAGATACTCTACATAGATAGATAATACTCCTAAGCGCACCAAGCAATTGTGTGAGTATGTGTGCTCTTTTAATATAACGTGTATGAATGCATATGGTAGGTAGCTCCATTGAGAGTGCGACAAAGGCAGCGACTGTACCTGTCTCTGCTCCAATTTGAATACAGAAAATGACAACCGAAATAGTCGTAGTCGCAGTTTGCCACAAAAATCAAATTCAACTTTCACATGCGCAGTTGCACTGAACCACACACCAAGTACTTTGGATTTGTGACGTAATAAACGCACACACACACACACACACGGATACAAGGAGTGCAGACACAGCCTCAAGTCGTTTGGCAGTTAAAAGTAAAAAAATCCATAATCCGCAGTTACCGCAACCGATAACAGCAACAACAATGCACAAGGGGAGCAATTGAACTAGCGGTTGATTGAAATCATTATGAGCCGGTGGAAATGGTTAACATTATTTTGCATTCAGTCGATTGAAGATTTAGTTTGTATATGCGTAGCTTATATATGAAATGGCCTAACTAATATTTAATTGTGATCCGACCCCGCGGCGTATACGCAATAATTCATGAGCCGTTTAAGCAATTTATGTTGCTGGACAGCGACCGATGGTTGGCTATGTTACGGTTATTTTCTTGTTGTTGTTGTTGTAATTGTTGTTGTGTGTGTGACTAATGGCAGATGGATTTGGCCTACGTTAGTTCATTAATTGAAATGTCTGGCTCTCTTGTTGTTGTTAATATTGTTAGTTGTGGTAATTTGTTGTGTTATTGTTATTATGTCATTGCGGCCAGGCAGCAAATAAAACGGAAAGCGTTCAAAGAAATTATCGACTTTGAATCGTTAATAGATCAATTAAAATTATGTTTCCAAAATACAAAGAGCTAGTAGAAATTAAGTAATTGTTAATGTAAATGTAATGATCATTTGCCAATACAGAAATTATTTGAAGTGCATTAAATCATGTGGTCAAAAATGTAATATAAATACATATCTACATACATATCTAATTTCTAAATCAATTTTATTTAAAGAAAAAAAAAGAAATAGCTCTACAAAAGTAACTGTTACGAGATGCCACAGTCAAGCAAACTCAACTGTGAGGAACTCTGTACATATTCTCTTAAAATGTAATTTAGGTTTCCAAAGTACAGGGTCTAATAAAAATTCAATTTGTTACATTTGTTCCTTTCCACTTTCGCAGAAATTCTAAGGTTTTAGTGGTTTAGAAAGCTTTTAAACCATGATAATTGGTACGAGGGTTGCATTTGCGCTGACAACACTGTCAAACATCCCGCGACCCAATAAAGTGTCTGCCAATCCTCCAATTGACTGTTACGAAAATTTCGATTGCAACAAACTCAATAGACCTTTTTGCACTTTTTAAGTACAGGTTCTACAAATGAGCCAAGATAAAGTAATATCAAAAGCAAACACAAAAATATAAACAAAATCCAACTATTGCAGAATGTTGACATAGGAAAACTGTAACAAAAAACAGCTTTGAAATGAAAAGCTCAAGCATACTCTCAATACGAGCTGCTGCTGCTGCTGGCTCTCTTACTCTCTCTATCTCTCCAAGTCACTGGTAGTGCCTTTAACACGCTCTTTAAGCTGCGCACAGGCGCAAGCTGCCGCGACGGAGCGGTAAAAAACCAGTTTCTGAGACATGCGACTGGAAACCAAATTAGCAAGTTAAAGCTTCGAGTCGATACCAAATGACGATTTTATGCCAACGCAAAGTTGGCCAACAGTCTGCAATTTCAGTCTGCAAACGGTCAGCCTGGTGAACGGCAGCCAAGACACGTTGGCAACAGTAAGTGGGCGTGGTTAACTCTTAAGTGACGCTGCGCATGCGCAGCAATAGCACAAGTGTATATGCATACATATATATAAAGTCTGTGCGCTTGTGTTTTTCTGTGTGTATGTGTATGAGTGGCATTGTTGTGTTGTAAAAATTATATAAAATGTCTATGGCCAACACCAAAAGTTTTGCAAATTAATTACGCTGTTTTGTTGTTGCCAAAATAAAGAGCCTTCCCATCTTCCAAAATGTCAAACAAGTGCTGAAGGCGAATGTGGCTGTATTTGTGTGAAAATCTTAAACCCAGTGTCGTAATATCCCTAATATCCGGTTTACTATTCTAACGAAACTTGTGCAACCATCAGAAATTCGTGAACTAATCCTTCTTATAAGGAAAAAATCGCGAGTGTATATCAAATGGGCAAAAAACAATAATACAATTTTCACAAGTACATGCACACCGTGCAGCAAGCTGAAAAACTCACGACTACATTGCCATATCTCATATAATATCTATATTCCCCTCTATTTTTGTCTCCCTATCTGTGTTTGTTCCTATCTCTTTTTCTCTGCCTGTCATTTGATGCGAGTGTGTGCAGTTTATTGTAAGCACTTTTTTTCGACACTGTATTTATAGTACCCTTGTCTTTTTTTTTAATAAACAAAAACCCTTTTTTAAATATACAACATAAGAAATCGAGTCTCATGTGGATTATTTTCAATTAAGATATATATGTATATGTTCAATATTGAAATCCACCTATGGACTCTAACAGCAGACAATTTACCAACCAGCCTCTTGATTATTCAGGGCCAAATTTCTTGGCAAAATTATCTCAAGCGTAGCTAATTATTTTCCATGTACAATACGCTGTGGTTGCTGTTACTTGTGCTGTTGTTCACTACTACACACTAAAATCTATTGTTGTCGTTGTGCATTATACGCTAAAAACACAAACAATTGCAATAATTTGTTTATACACATTTTGTAGCTGTTTTCTTTATATCTTGCATCTCCTACTATGAGCATCTTTGCCAAACGGCGAAACAAAACTGCGCCGATTTTACTTTCATCATAACCAACAACAACAAAACTTTTTGAAAACTCACTTTCATCCATCTGCAACGATCGTATGTGTACTATCTATACAAATATATATGTAAAAGCACATATATGTTATATATTTATAATTTTCTTTAATATTGTACTGCGGTTTTCTCCATTTTAAGTTTATCTTTCGATTTATTTAATTTAAATTTAAATTAAATAACAAATTATTTCGAAGCACCCATAAAGAAAGTTATATATGGGTGTGAATCTAAGCTTTGTTAAGATTTCTTATACTATAGCCAACTTCTCACAAATCACACGATAAACTCGCCAAACCAAAAACAACTTAAATAAGTCGTAACCGGAATCGGCGATTAACTTATTTGTTGAACAGCAAACGGCAACAAAATCACTAAAAAGACTCTAATTGAAACTGAAAATGATTTTCCAAATGGAAACTTCATTTTCACTTCAGTCACAGCAATGGGGATATTTATCATCTCACATGCTACAGAAATTATACAAAATTTAAATGATTTTACTTTATAGAAGAGTAAAGACATATATGATTAACATAAAATCTCGAAAAATCTGCAAACTCATTTCAAATACACAATAGGCCAAGAGCAAATTAGCTAAGCGCATCTCAGATTTATTATATAATACAATGCTAAAGAAAAGCAAAAAACAATAAAAATCTGCACGACAAAATTCCACAAAAATCAAAGGTCCCAGCAGCAGCATCGACCTTGAAAGGCCACAAACAAACATAAATAAAATGAAAGAAAAGTCAAAAATTCAAACGCTGTCGCCCAAAGATGCTAATTTTTAGTGACAACACAGCAGACGGGTAGACCGGGGAACCGGCAACCAAGCGAAGATCAGTAACGGTCCTCTGCCGCCAAAGAAGCAACCGGTTGAAGAGACTTGAAATATAAATTAAATATTATCAAGTTAAATAAAAAAGGAAAAACTATCTGGCGAAACCTGTTACTGACGTCGCGTCGTTTTGACGATACATTTTAAAGAAATTTGACTTTGAACGGATAGAAATGGAAATGAAATCGAGAGTTAATTATGATAGACACAGGTTCCATTTGTTACTGGACCTCTGGACGAGTCCCGAGACACTGTGACATTTGAATAATGAATAATGCAAGCCAATATTAAATAAATGTTTCAAAACTTTATTCTAATTGTACATTGTCTAACTCTTGCTGCAAATGTGACTATGACTTGGAGTGGGCCTGTGAATGACCTTAATCACGTTCTAACTCCGATTGTAAATGCTACTCATTGTCTACGTCTGGCTAATACTTTAGTAAGTTATCGTCATTTGGCAAAGTCAACTTGAAAAAAACCCACGCATAGATAGAATTTATTGTTAAATTATGTGAAAAACAATTTTTGGTTTTTGTTTTCGTCAAATTTGCACAAATTCAAGGAACTTGCTCGCATAAAAACCAAACAAAACTATGAAACGAACGATTAAACAGATGCAAAGCCACAAAATTCTAATTAAAACTTCCTGTAAAGTGACTTTGTTTAAATATTTATTTCCTTTTCCGGATTAAATTAAAATCATGCTTGACTAAAGGGTGACAGTGCCAGTTGCAGTGAGTGAAACAATGACTGTGACTCGGTACCCATGATCAATAATTGTTAAATATACAACGACAAACATCGAAAAACAAAGACATTGACAACATAAACAATACATACAACAACGATTTACCGGTGTTCGTGTGGTTGTAACTCATTGTGTTTAGCCTTGAATTTGAACTTGGCAATTTAAGATCATCGAATCTTCGATATAATAAGACATGTAGACAACGAGCTCATCTCTGACATGTCTCCGCTCAGTGGAATCAATGGGCTGTAAATATTAATCTACCATTATGATCATAATATTGTTATATTATCGTATAATAAAATTAATGTTTTATAATACTGGATATGCAGCCCAAAAAATACAAAAGCTCAACGATATTATTAACTTGCTTAATATGGTCATTTATCATACAATATAAAGAGCCGAGCGCTCTGACCTTAGACATTTGAAATAATGGCTTAGATATACATATACATACATATAAGTGTATATGGACATATTTGAAACTCTTTGAAGAAGAGGGCATTGAACAGTCAATGGCTCTCGATAAAAGACATATGTTTTATAAAATAATTGATTGAGAAATATTAATATTTCAATGTATAAGCTCCGGCAGTTTACTTGTTTGTTTAACAAATAAAATTATCAAATGTTCAAACTCTACTTGACAATTAAATATTTATGATACATTCAGCTTTGTTTGTAGCTTTAGCCCGCTTACATTTAAGCATTTTATGTCACCTAAACAGAACCCGTTCGCATCAGCTGAACGCAATAAACTAAACACGCTGTAGGTAATAATATTTTGTTGGACTTTAAGAGCCAAGCTAAAAATGCCAAAAGCTGCACACAGCTTAATGCCGTCTTCATCATATCAACGTAACGCATGCACACAGTCCAAAGAAGTAAAAAAAAAAAACAAAAAAAATCAAGAAAAATACAAATAAAAATCCACTTAAAATGCGCGACACACTTTAGTTTTGTTGCGGGGTGTAAACGGTGAATCTTTTAACTCGCCAATAAAGCATTTAAACCCACAAACAAAACGAGACGCATTCACAATACAAAACGCAGCTAACAGTGTATCCAAAATATTTTATGCCATGAATAACTGAAAGGCACATATAGGATCTACTTAAACTGGGCGTATGTTGCGTGGGTTCGATACCCAAATCCATTACCAAGACCGATCTAATAAAGTTTACCGCTTGTCAAAAATGAATATCCAAAGTGCAATTTGGCGTCTATCCACCTGACATTTTGAAATGATCATTGCGCATACGCCCTGTTGTGTATGCGTGTGCCTGATAGATCGATAATCGAATTAATGACAAATCAGAAAACAATGCATAATAAAGCGGTTTATGTGGTCTATGCATAAGGGAACAAAAAACAATGACTTGCTACCGAATTACAATGCTCTTATGAACTTTTGCATAGCATTGTATTCGATTTTAATCGACTTCAAAACAATCAATCCTCCCTCTCTTTCTTACTGCCTCTCTTTCTCATTGCCTCTCTTTCTCTCCCTTTCTGTCTCTCTCTCTCTCTTCTCTCTCTCTCTCTCTCTCTCTCTCTCTCTCTCTCTCTCTCTCTCTCTCTCTCTCTCTCTCTCTCTCTCTCTCTCTCTCTCTCTCTCTCTCTCTCTACTCACTATCTATGACTGTCTGATTTGTTTTGCAATAAACCAACTGAAGGTGTTTTTTGCAGCCTGAAATTTGTAACCATACCAATACTATATACTGTTTAAATGAAATCAGTATAAATAATTTAAGCACTTACGTTTTATGGCTGCTGCCGCTTTTGATATGGATTTTGATTTTGGTTTTGATTTTGCTTTTGATTTTGATTTTTGCTATTTGCACAGTCATTTAAAACGCATGGAAAATGAAAGTGTTGGAGCATTGTAATTGTAATTGTAACTATTGTTCACGTTTCATTTTGATATAGTTATGCATTAATTGTCTGTATGTTTGCGTTTTGTTGCCCTTTCGCTGCACTTTACGTAAGTGACATTGAAGGCAACTGTTAATTATGCAATTACTTCAACAGAAATAAGTCTTTGAATTATTAAAAATATATCAGTCATTGTGAAAAAAGCAAAATGATGATAAAACATAATGAGCTTTTAATATAAAATGGTTAAGTAAAAGAGTCTTTGGAAAAAATAATTTGGTTAAGGAATGGACACGTAGGGAGAGAATCAATTTAAAGTTTGCATTCCCATTTTAAGACTTCTAAAATAAGTCTAGAACACTTTCTACAACCATATCTAGTTTCAAACTATGCCTTTCTATTCCGTCTTCAATTCCAACAATAAAACTAAATAATTAACTACTTGTCAGTTGCAAAAGTAATGTCTATTAATCAAATGTGCGGTGTTATTGAATACACTAAAGAAAAACTTTAAATGAGGCGTCCAATGTGCGTGCCGAAAATGTTAAACAAGTAAAGAACTGAGCCCAAACGCAACTCGCAACACATGGAGCATAAATAAATTTAGCAAAGTTGTTCCTTTTTGTCTGAAGTTTGCATATTATTATATATGGATATACATTTTTTTAATTTTTTTTTTCTAGCAAAGCAAAGGTGGAAATATAAAAACAAAGGAAACTAAAGAGTCATTACCATGAAGAGGGCCAAACACTGGCTGTTCACAACAGCAACAGGTGAGTTGAGTTGTCGGTGCGAAAAATAAAATAAATGTTGAAGTTCAGGCACTGTACTAACTTAATGGTTATTTATATGCAATGTGGATTACCGAAATACTGGTACGAATTGGTTGTCAGTGTATAACAGGAAAAAGAGAGCTACCATTATGCAATTGAACAAAAGTCTGATGCAATTTAAACATTTTTTACTTGTCAGTGCTGTTGTTGGGTTTGCTGGCATCGACAGATGCTGCACTTCCATTCAAGAAGGTTTCCATTGGCAAAACACCTGCCTCGACAACCAGCACAACGACCACAGCCATCCCAGATTATGACACAGAAAAAGTGGAGCTGCCTCAAACTTCTACGAGTGAGGTGGAGGAAAACAAGGTGAAGATATAGTGGTGCAAGTAACCTAAAGATATGAAACTACAAATATGTTTTCATTTACAGTCTGACAATGCAACGCTATCAAAAAACTCTAAATTAACGGGTATACCTCAAATTGATTATATCTGGGATCCAAATCTGCCACGGGAACTGAGAGGGTAAATTAAGTTTAAGAGTATCAGCTGAATATTAAATTAATTTAATATTTTCTGTTAAATGAACTAAATATTTGACCCTTTTCTAATGTACAGCTACAACCTCTCAAGTTATCCATTTTTGTCCACCGTGCCACCCATGGACGAGATTCACTTCAAATGCGAGGGATTGCACGATGGTTTCTATGCCTCCATTGAGTACAAATGTCAGGTGAGCCAAAAAGGAAGCGATTGTCCGTCAGTGCTTAATTGAAAATCAAAAACTATTTTGTAATAATGTAAAAGAGGTATTATTCCCAGAGGAATAGTGTTTTAGTGCTAGGCAAATTGACCTTGTACTCAAAAGCGCAACGGGATTGCGGAACGGGAAAAGGGGGTATTCCAATTGGTCAAGTTGAACAAAACAAGCGTCCACGTAATTCACATCCAGCAATTTCTCTTTTGCTGTCGACGACTTGCGACTTACGTGCCCAATTGTGAAGCCAAAAACAATACGAAAATATGAGAGAAAAAAACTTGTCTGCATGACGATCTTGACCTCAAATTTTAATTTGTTGCCAGGCAAAGAGACGTTAAACAGTCGGCGTTCACACCTCCATTATGCCATCTCCTGAATAGGATTACGATTTTACTATATGTCCGATTTAAACTAATAGACTTTTGCCTCTTTGTAGATCTATCATCATTGCGTCTACGGCATTCGTCACGATTTTCTGTGTGCCAATTTTACGGCCTTCGATCAGCGCACCTTCATCTGCCATTTTGCCTCAGATGTGGACTGCGAGGGTTCCCAAAAGTATTGGAACAGGTGAGCAAAATCTCTCTATTTTCGCCCTATTCCAACTAAATCAACTAAACACTAGGAACGATGAGCTGTACATGGCAACTACAACGTCTTCGACGAGCACAACCACAACGGAACCACCTACAACGCAGCCAAGGCGCCGCGCACAGCGTCCTTATCAACGTCCCTATGGTCGCCGGCCCGTGAATGATTACTATGACGAGGATGAATATGAAGATGACTACTACGAAGATCGTGGTCATCGTCACAAGCCACGACCCCGTCCACGCAAGCCCCAACTGGCGCTGGAATATGACGATGAATATGAAGATAAGCGGGTCGAGGTGAAGCCGGGTCGACGTAACCGCAATCACTATAGAGATGAGGATGACCTCAGCGATGATTACTATGAGGAACGCCGTAGCCGACCAGCTGTACGCCGTGGTAAGCCTTCACCAGCAGGTGGCGGACGAAGCAAGACCGCGCCTCGCAAACCAGGACGCCTAGATGAGCGACGAAGCTTTAATGAAGATCGTGGTGCTGAAGAGCCCAGACGAGCTGGTGGCCGACGCCGTAATAATGATAAACGCACCACACCGTCTACAACAGATGTGCTGGATGAGCTGGACGAATATGAGAAGCCATATGGGCAGGACCAGGAGGAGGCAGCCGAGGAACAGACTCCACAGAAGGTGAAGACAACGCCCAAACCACTGACTGAGTTCATTACGCCAAAAGCGGCACCTGCCTCCGTCTACTCTCGTCCCCGTGCACCTCCACGCATTGCCAGACCCGTACCCATTAATGAAAAGAAAAAGTATTCGTATCCTGTGCAGAAGAACACGGCCACCACACCAGCCGGCGATCAGGAGAATGAGGATTATTATCAAGAACAAGATCACGAGCAGCAGCAAACTGAGGATGACTACGAGCTGCCTCCTCAGCAGCCCACACGCAATACCCCACGCAGACGAACCGCAGCACCTAGGGACCAAAAACAGAATCCTACACGCTCAACGCTGCGGAGGCCCGTGACGGACAAAAAGCCACTGATAGACGACCAGGACTACTATGCACCCGAGCGTCAGGAAACGCCGCGCCGAAAACGTCCACAAGGTAGCAGAACCCGTGCACAACCAGCAGTTGAACCCGATTTTGTGGACGATGTTGATTATGAAGAAAAGACAACGCCAGCGCGACCACAGCGTGTGCGGCCTAAATCATCTGGGTCAGTAGCCCGCAAGCCTGCACAGCGCCCACGACAGCCAATAGTACAGAGTGAAGAGGAGGAGCATGTGGAGCCCACCAGTGAAGAACGGCTGGAACAATCACCAGTTGTACCTCCTCCACGTTCTATAGTTAACTCAGTTGCTACCGCTAGGCGCAATCAAAAATTGGCTCAGTCCACAAGACAACGGGCGTCACCATCACCCAAGACAACACCTGCACCTGTTTTAGAGAACGAGCAAGCGGAAGAGGAGCCATTGGAGACGGAGCCCGATGAGCCAGAACTCGATGAGGCTGAAGAGCCGCTAGCACCGGCAGCACCAGCAAAACCTCTGCGTCCTGCTTCGGTACGTGTGGTTAAGCGACCCTTCCTACCATCACGTGGGGGTAGCCCCTATTTGCCCCGTGGCCTTCAGCCAGTGGGCGTGGCTGTAAGACAACAACTGGCCAACGATGCACGCACCACAGAAAGCACGCCCATTGACATGGGCTCAACCATATCGGGTGTGCGCCTGTTGGAGCATGGTGCACCGCTGCTGCGTGGCGAGCAGTCGAGCACCGACAGTGAACATGATCGTGAACGTGAAGATATGCCACCGTCATCGACAAATCCACCACGAACAACGTTGCCGCCACGCAGCGCGCTACCCACATCGGTTACGCCACGGCGACCTGAACCTCAGCCTGCTAAGCTCAATCTAGATGAACTATATGAGAACGATTACGATGTGACGCTGAACGATGCGCTCGATCCAACGCTTAAACCGCTTACACCACAGCATTTACATCCACATGAACATCAGCTTACGCCACAGCATGCAAGCTATCAGGGTCGGCCATATGCCAGTGCGTATGCAGCTCCAGCAGAGAGCGGGGCCTACAATCCCTTTTCGGGTCATAGCAACAACTATCACCAGGCATCCATCTATCAAAATCATTCGCCGTCATCACCAATCGCATCCGCTTTGCAGTCACAGTCACAATCTCAGTCCCAGCCAGCGAGCTATCAAAATAGTGATTCATATTTCTCATCGACAGATATACGCCGGCGAGCGGTTGCCCCGTCGCAGGGGTCGCGTTCACATAGACACGAATACGCTGCAGGAGGAGCAGTGAGCAGTATCCAAAGGAGCGCTAGACCTAATCAGCAATTCTACGACGATTTTGCATATTAGTCGATAGTAGATTCAAGTCTGTGACAAAAAGTAATAATGCGTTTCTTAATTACTAGCAATTCTTAATTATTACATTTTCCTTTTGCAGCTGAAGATGTATATAACTTTCAACAACCAGAAAGCATCCCAGGTGCCTAGACAACATATTTTCTTAACTATCTTTTTATATATTTTAGTCTCTTAGCCGCAACCTACTTATACTTTTATAGTTAAAGTTAAAGTTTATCCAGACATAAGTAACAAACATTTTTATATAAACAAAATTAATATATACATTATATAATACTCAATTCTCGTGATAGTAGCCGAGACAAATTAAAAAAATAATTTTGTCAGCTAAATTTTACAAAATATATAAAAACAAGATCACCCGCTGCCCTTTTAAATGTGAGCGGAATTAGCTAAATACACAAATTCGGTAAACAAAACAATTCGAAAAAATATATATATTCCAAGTAATGTAAATTTAGAATGCATAAAAATAATATTTAAGCTATGTTTTAGGTACAAGACAAGTGCTTAAGCAAAATTAGAACTATCATAAAAAAAAACGAAAAACAAAACAATTAAAATCATAATTTTTGACTGACCTTTTTACTCATCTTTAATTTGTGTTCCATCTGTAGTGCACAGACAATTTTTAAGTGCTTCTGTTGCTTCCTCCAGATGGTCCAATTTTTTCATAAGAATTATCTAAAACACCAACATACCTAATAGCAGAAAGTTAACATTGATACACACTGCACAAACCTTTGCTGCGGATATAATTTCAGTGGCCACTTTCAAGGGCATAAATTCCACCGCTTTTGTCAGTGCCATGGGTCGTGTTTTAGCCACATCCTCAATAGTTCTAAACCCTTTCGCATAAAGCTGCTTTGCGCGGTTCTAAAATATTCAAATGGTTAACAGGATTAAAATGATTGTTAAACTTTTTATTTTATCACTCACAATCTTAACTGCAGGTAGTTCCAATAGCGGCTCCAATTCCAAAGTGCCACAGCGATCTATTTTGTAATTAATGCGTTCGAATAATGGCTTAAAGCACCAAAATTCTTCTATTTGCTCGCAAAGTCTAACAATTGCGCTAGCCGCTGATGTTGACTGACTGATAAGATGCTGCAGTGTGCCTCTTTCGATATTGTATTTGCTGGCTACTGTAGGTAGGGGCACCAAATCCAACACATCGGCCAGTATGAGCACTTTGTACAGACGATTTAACTGCAGAGCCAATGGACCTTGGACCGACTGCGTTTTGGCCAGCCTGGCGGCATGGGCTTCTGTAAAGCCCAGTTGTTTAAACAATGCCTGCGTCTGTGGTGACTGAGTCGTGTATTCACGGAAGAGAATATTAGCATCGCTTGGAAAAAGTTCATCCCCTCGCTCATTCGAATTGAAACAGACAACCAAATACAGCAAATGAATATAGCTGGTCAGAATAAGCTGCTGCTGCGCGGATTGCAGCTCCTTATGTATGGCAAAGGCGCGTTTGTAATCGATGCCTGCCTTATAGGCTGCACGACCAATGCTGGTTAGCTGAAAGCGTGTGGACTGACTAATAAGCAGTCGGCGATTTACTCTACAACTGCGATTGATGTCTTGCGTAATCATGATATTTGAGCTGTTTGACTTTCCATTTGGCACATTTTCCCTTAATTGTAGCACTTTGTTCTTAAACATATCACGAAGAATGCGCAGCACAAGTTCATCCACAGCTATTTGCAGAGCACCGGCCTGCACAGCCAGCAGTGTGCTGTTAACTAGCCGGTTCAGATCACGTCGGCAATCGGCAATATTTAATCCAATAACGCTGAGTATTAAAGACTAAAAATAATGTTAGTTAATATTAATTCTTCGACTGAAATATAAAGGCGGTAGGACTCACTTGCAAGCCAATGGCCTCCAGTTGATCCAACGAGCTCAACGCCTTATCCATGGGTGAAAAGAGCATTTCACCAACTTGTAGATTGTCCTTGCTCTGAGTAATGAGAATACTTTCGCCCGCTTCCCCTAAACCAGCACGACCAGCGCGTCCAACCATTTGCTTGTACTTGCACAGGGTCATAAATTCTTGACCCACATAAGGTGCGCGTATAATTACACGCTTCGCCGGAAGATTAACGCCGGCAGCCAACGTAGATGTGCAACAAATGACCGTGATGACACCAAAGCGGTAAGCAGTCTCAATGTATTTGCGCTCGTCTGTTGTAAGACCAGAATGATGATAGGCAATTCCATACGGCAGTGTTTTGGCCAACACCGGACTAAGAACGCCACACATCGCGTCCAGTGCATTAATGAGATCGACTTTTTCGCTCTGACGATGCTCAAAAAACTTTTGTTTAGGCACAATGCGGCTCAGAAGTAGAGCGACATTTTCGCAATTCTTGCGTGTGGGACAAAACACGAGACAGCAGTGCTCTGGTGCACATTCACTAACCAAGCCAGCTAGATGATCCGGATCGGCGCGCTCCACAACAGGACTATACTGCAAGAGAAAGTTAAACAAGTAAATCGACGGTGTGCCTAAACTTATGTCTGACTTACATTGTAGTTGACGCTGCGCTTTAGAACGAAAATTTCCTCAAGCGTTTGACCAGATGCATTAATTTCCAGTATATCATTGCCACATTTAATGTATTCTTTCAGTTCCACCGGACGAAAGCCTCGCGTATAAACATCGGCATTAAGGAAGGCCGAAATTTCATTTAGATTTCCAATCGTTGCGCTCATACCAACAATTTGAATATTAGCTGTAAGAGTTGAATATTTTCATAATTGTCTTAGTTTGAAGGTAAGTCTGTATTTGCAACATGTACAAACCATTCAAAAACATGACCTTGGTGAGAAATGCTTCTAGTGTTGCGCCCCGCCCACGCTCACCAATTAAATGCAGTTCATCTACAACAACGAGACCAATCTCGTGGGGTCTAGCTGTTTCAATCAAGCTGTCCATCAGCACGGCACCTTTTTCAATCGATGCTACAAACAAACAACGTCTCTTGCGCTGTGGCTGTGGCGGACATTTGCCCTTTCCCGCCGTATACTCATCCACAATAAAATTCAAGGCAAATGCGAATGGTGACATGGCACTGACTTTTTCCTGGACTATAGACACATATGGCAATATAAAAAGCACGTTACGTTCGCGGCAGAGCAGCTCGCGCAGGATTAGAATTTCGGCAACCAAAGTTTTTCCGCCGCTGGTTGGGAGTGCATAAATCAGATTCTTGCGCTGTCGTATGGCAGGTAGATTAAGGCATTCATGTTGCCATTCTGCAAGTGTGTATCATATTATTATGAGGGATAATTTTGTCAAATTAAAAAACCTACCATATAAACTGTTGATTCCTTTGTGCTCAAATATTAAACTTTTTACTTTATCCGGTAGCCCATAAAAATTGCCTTTAGTTGGAAAATCATCCTTGTGTACTTTATTAGTGCTTTCAAATTCTGCAAAAGCCTGAGTCTGCCAATCTAACTGATCGAGTCCAGCTAAATCATTTTGAGTTTGTAGCATTGAGCGATTCTTTAATGTTTCAAATGTTTCGTATTGTGTGCCCTGAATAATGCCTTCCAAAACCGATTTAGATATAAAAGACATTGACTGGGACATGGACATGCTTTCGTTATTGTCTTTCGTGACATGATTCCTCTCTGGTGATTTTGATATCAAAGACATAGCACCTAAGAACAGTTGAGTGTTTTGAACATCTGGATTGCTATAATCATCAGCGTCAGGAAAAATATTTCCCACTTCGGCTAAGGTCAAGTCGCTTAAGTTAGCCTTAAAACATTGTTCTTCCGATTTGTTCTGAACAGTTTTATTCCTAGGCGCAATGCCTGCGCTGGGTAGCGATATGTCACCAAAAAGACTTTCATCAGATTCATTTTTAAACAATTTGCTGCTTGTTTGAATGGTAAAAGGTGCAGACACCACAACATCTTGACCGTTAAATATTTCCTCCAGTTTTACATTGGAAAAGAAGCTGGCATCGTTATCCGGCCAAAGAATACTTTCCCTTATTTGCATTTCGCTCGCACTCTTGGGCACTGCTTTAACACGCTCAATGCAAATTCGTTTTGCATGATTATTAGCCACCGGAGTTAATTTTTTATGTGTTTGTTTTCTGGACATAATAGGAATGTTAATTTAACACCAGCGCGCCAAAAATGTTTATCACAGCTGATTTTAAGACAGTGCTGCACAACAAAAGAACAGAATGGTATTTTCTTTATGTTGCATATTAATTTTTTGTATACTTTCGGCGGTATTTTTTAAATAAAAATGCCAACGAAATATCAGCAATTGGTCACACTGACCCACGCAGGTTGATGTTTTAGCGCAACCATGATCCAGGATAAGCAATTCCTATTCATTGCGCTTCCGAAATGGACACACAGTTACCATACTTGACACTTTAGTTTCAAAACATTAACTTTTTTGTTCCTTGCTATTTCCCTTTTTTTTTTTTAAATAATATAGTGTTGCTGCACATCTGAAATGTCTAAATACCAACTAACATTCGCAATCAAATATATCAGAAATTTAGATTTCTGGCATCGTATAAAACAATGAGCGCGCGCGCACATTGTTTTTTTTTTTTTTGTAAAAACTAGCCGGCAAAAAATGCGAAAAATTGAAAATTTGCACTTTTCTTTTTCTGATTTCTTTCTAATTTATGAACCGATCTTTATGAAACTCACAGCATTGCTTCTATATGGTATTCTTTAAGCATCTGCTAAGTAAGAAGGGTCTATCTAGCTTTGAGATATCGAAAATTTAATATAAACTCGTTCTGGAGAGGGTATGCAGGAATCTTCACTTCAAATTTGGTGTCTCTAGCTTTTCTAGTTGCTATAATCGAAGCATTCATACAGACAAACTTTTTTTAAAGTTGCAAAATTTTAATGAAGCGACAACAGTTAATGGCAACTGGTCACACTCTCCCATGAAGGTTGACATTTTAGCGCAAAAACGATCCAGGATTGACGATTGTTGAATAATTCCTGTTCACTGCTCTTCAGCAATGGACGCTCTAAGCAAATATTGGTACTTAGAGCATATTACGACAGGCAAAAAAATAATATTGCAGTCTGGGGAAAATACGCTGGGCAGGCACTCGAAATGCAAATATGTTTTGAAGTGCTATGAGTTTTTGTCCAGGCAACACGCAAAGATAGTTGTAAGCATTGAAAATGGTGTTGTCTTGGAACAGATGGTAAGTGTGTAATTTTATCTATTGAGAAATAATAAACATCAACAGAAACATATTTTATCATGAAATCATTAATAGAATGCACTAAATGGTATCTTTATAAATGAGAAAAAACTCAATGAAAACACGCGTTCACTCAAATGCGGCGACAGAATTGGACTTGGAGTCGAAATTGAGAAACCAAACACTGAAGTACCAGAAAATTATGCCATATTTATATTAAAAGAAACATATACCAATGCTGACGACATTGTCTTAATTTCTGATGACGAAGGAGACGTTGGTCAAATGAATCGGGAAACATCGGAGTTAAATAATGATGACAACAAGGAAATTAGTCTGGAACAGCCGGAGGCTATTGACAGGAGCAATTCAATAAAAATGAACTCCAAAACCGAAAACAAGAATCGCGCAATACATTTGCCAAAACTGCCAGAGGTGAAAAAAGAATTGTTATCCCAAGCAAGCAAGGAAATAGAAAACATATTCGGCGAGCCCGATGAAGAACTGCTAGAATCAGTATTCCAAATCAATCCGTATGTTTACAAGCAGTTGAATAACAATAATATTACTACCACTTGCGAGAAAATTTTCGACGGCGATGTCATTGAATTGAATGAGGAAATACTATCGATTAAAGTAGGTGGGTCACCAAAAATAAATAATGTGATTTTGAAGGATAATGATAGCGACTATGACGAAAACTTCGCAATGTCGCAAGCTGTTTTGCGTGAAATGAAGGAAGAAATGGCCGATGCCTTAGCTGATCTCAGTGGAGAGGAAAATGAGAACCAGGCCAATGAAGACATGATTTCACCGTATAAGTTAAAAACAGATGAAGCTCTATATATCCAAGAAGATGAAATTGTAATTATCGAAGACGATGACGACGAGTTCTTCAGCACAGTTGCGGATTGGTCATCTAAAATGCTCTCTCAAAATGTTATGTCGCAGATCTATCCAGTGGAAGAAAAGGAGCGTTCAGATAATGAGAGTGATGGTGAGAGACAAGTTCTACAATTATTAAATGATGCTACTGTCAGGGACAATAATGATGATCGGCAATCTGAGATAAATATTTTACCGAAACGGAAATCCAAAGCAGTGCGCATAGAAAGCAGCGACTCCGAGAATGATACGCCGTTGTCCAATCGTGTCAGTTGTCCAGGTAATGTAAGTCGTTGAACATTCAAATATTTTACATCAATATTTATTTCAGCTGACAAAACAAGTCCTAAATTACGTCGATGCAACGTACGTCTGAAATCAATTGATATATCACAATATCAACAAAATTATAATGAGGCGTCTGACTCTTACGAAAACTCTGTGGCTGCTGATTCTAACTTACAAGATAATAACAATGTCGTACTGGAAGTGATTTTGGTGCCAACTAAATCAGGCTCCAAAACAAAGCAAAAAAAGAGCAAAACACGCAAGCAAAGCTCTTCAATTTCCACACTTTCTGATCTCGATGGTGCCAAAGTATCACAAAAAAAGGGAAATGTACCTCAAAAGATTAAGCAATCCAAAGGGAGGCTAATAAAACCACCAGATATTGCACCTATAGTACAACCAGAAACAACAACTAAAAATTCGCGTAGCACACGCCTGCGCAATAGATCAAAATCTTGTTATTTGGAACAGCCCATTGAAGAAAATGTTGATCCTAAACCTTCCAATTCAACTATTCTAGAAGATAAAAGTAGTGCAAAAACGTCTTTAAAGTCGACGGCACGATCGAAACTCTGTGATGACATTAGTGAACCATTAAATAAATTTAAAGAATTTAGAAATACGCCTATGGAAGTATTGACTATAGCAGAAACAAAAACCGCTTTTGTCAGCCCGCGTAGTGCTCGCTTACTGAACAGATCTAATTCATGTTTCATTGATCGCCCTTTGTCAGAATCTGAAGGACCTCCACAAAAAGCGGATTTAAGTAAATCGGAATCACCATTGTCGCCGTCAACAGTATCCCCGAATAATATACAAACCAACCGAGGACCAATGCTAGTTGCGCCTCCAAATTTGCCTGTACACCGTGGCAAATTACGTGGTGTGTCAGCCGAGAATAAATATACCGCAACAAAAAATTCTATTTTGGATAAACAACGTTCACTGGAATACCAAGCTGAAATGAAGCATAAATGGTATCAAAAGTCAAAAGATAAGATGAAGGGATATGAGCAAAATAAGAAAATGCGCCGTGAGCAGCTCCAAAAACTAGCTGAGAAGTCAAAGCCGATTACCTCAGCGAATAACTCAAATGAACAGAAACGTAAACAAGTGAACGTGCCTACGCTGAGTAATTCCAATCGTGGAGAATTTCTTACCAAAGAAGTGCTGCCACCAACAGCGAAAAAACCCAAACTGGACAAAGTGAACGAAAGGGAAGCTCCCTCTGTGAAAACATTGCCTAAGCGGCGGGCAACAATTGAATGTTTCTCACAAAAACTAAATGACACTGATGCAGTAAAAAGTTCGTCCATCCACTATTCTCGTCCCCCAGAGCGTAAAGAGGCGGGAATTGCGCGCAATCAAAGAACTTGTAATCGAGTTACCTTTGCCGATATGGACAGTGACTTTCAATTTCGGCAGAAACTGGATATAATGAAAAAACGTAATCGACGTGTTCGATTTGACGACAATATTCAAATCAAGATAATCGAACGTGTCGAAGGTGCTAACAAAAAAGTGCAAAATGTTAAGGATACCAAAAAGTTCTCACTGAGTAAATACTCAGAGCGTCGGGAATGGGCAATGGCCAACGGCAAACTGGAAAACTATACCGATTTAATTACGGGAAATATTCTCAGCTGGGGTAATCAATGGCTTTCACTACGTAATCCCAATGACGTTGCAGAATCTGATGTCCTATTGCCAATACCGACCGAGTTCAAGAGCTACAAACAGTATAAAGAGTATGAAAATAATTATGAAGTCTTAGCTGTTAATTAATTTGTATAACTTTTCCCTGCACAGAACGTTTATACCACTGATGAAAGTAGAGCTACTTACTACTATACAGCGTGAATATGAAATTTCCAAAACCACTTTTGAAGTCAGTTTGAATAGCTTTTCCAGGGAAAACAATAGAAATCAGCCTCGCTACTTTCTGGTCACAAGATGTAAGCAATTTCGCTCATGTAATGAAAAAATAAATCAAATATTTAAATATTTTCCATAACGATTTTTAGATAACAAGAAGCTTGTTAAGAAATTTGACCTTTACACTCTGTCTAGTGGCGACGGTATGAAGGAAACGTTTGCGACTTTGCCGCGCATGCAGCACATATCAAGTAAGCATAATATATAACATCTATGATCATTGAATTTTACTTTCAATTTTACACTCAATTGCAGCTAATATTTACGAATTGACTTTCGATATATTGCAAAAAGATATTAGCATGGAAATGCTGCACTCAGTAAAAATGATAACTGTTCGTCCAGTCGTGGATAATATGCGCGTGGAGCTAGGCGCATTTAATGCCGTGTATCAACTTGGACGCTCGCCACTGTTTCAACGCATATTACAGCCTAGTGAAAATGTGCTATCCTTTGATAGCAAAATCTTAAAGGATACGAGATATAGAGGATTCTCTAAACTGAATGACCATCAGATCGACATTTGTCAAAGCACGTGGCTTCGCTTGGTTGACGATTCGACCCCAAGTATAACGTTGATCCAGGGACCAGCGGGAACTGGCAAATCTGTGGTCATTTCAAATTTGTCTTTGCAATGCATGTATGGCAGCACCAACCACACTCTAGATCGCAAGATTCTAATTTGTGCACACAGCAATGCGGCAGTTGATAATATTACGTTGCATTTAAATCGTGCTCGAAATTGTATGGGTCATTCACAATTTCAGTTACTGCGTTTTGGTTGCTTTGAGAAAATGGACCGAAAAGTACGCGAAGTCTCTCTAGACCATTATCTGAGCAACGAGCGAGCAGAGAAGCGTAAGCGCCTAACTGCTGATAATATAGATAATCTTATACAGCAACAGAAAATGCTACAATCAGAAATTACAGAACTAAAACAGCGATCAGTTCAGATGAGCTATATGCAACAGCATTTGCAAACCAAAGAGCGACAGTTACGTCTAATAACTGAGCGACTGAATCCTCCGTTGACGCCTCGGGAAGTGTATGAGCTTTCTAGAAAGTTTATACAGCGTGCTAACATTGTGTGCACCACACTCTCAAGCTGCGTAAAACTGTCAACGTTCATAGACTACTTCGATGTGTGCATCATTGATGAGGCTACACAGTGCACTGAGCCGTGGACGCTTTTGCCACTGCAGTTTGGTGTACGCGGTCTCGTTTTAGTGGGCGATACACAACAATTGCCCGCCACGGTTTTGTCCCAGAAGGCAATCGACTTTGGCTTAGGTAACTCTATGTTCGATCGCATTCAGCGCAATTTGAAGCAACAGCTCAGCAAGGAAAGGAGAAATCATTTTGTGCATACCAAAGTATTCAAGTTGAGCATGCAGTACCGAATGCATCCAGAGATTTGCAGATGGCCCAATAAATACTTTTACGAAGATGAACTGGTCAATGCGGACTGCACTCAGCGTCTGACAGCCCCTATTATTCCATATTGTGTTATCAATTTAAGTTTTACACGTGACACCAACGATATAAGCAGTCGCAGCATTTGCAACGCTGAGGAGGCTCATTTCGTGGCCAAGCTTCTAATTGAGCTGGACAAGCATATGCCCACTCAACGTTACAAGTACGGATTGATAACGCCTTATATCAATCAATGCCATGCACTGAGTCAGGTGATACCGAGCAGCATGATGATCACCCCACACACAGTGGATGCGTATCAGGGTCAGGAGCGAGATGTAATTATCTTATCGAATGCACGAACACGTGGTGTTGGCTTTCTAACAAATTATCAGCGACTGAACGTGGCTATTACTAGACCACGTCGCTGTCTGATAATCTGCGGAAATTTTGACGACTTACAGGTAAGAAAGCACATTATTCCGTAAGAGACATAACTCATCTATTTTCACAGAGTGTGGATATGTGGCGCCATTTACTTGATGATGCTCGCAGTCGACAAGTTTTTTTTGATCTGAAGCGCAGCGATATTGATGATTTAAATCGCTCTCTATTAAGCAAAATAGTAGTGAAGCCCATTAATATTTATGACAATTCTACTGTGGGTCTGTCGCCAACCAAATGCTAAGATCCGTGTCTCACATATTCAACGAAAGAGTCACAACTCGTAATGTAAAAGACTGCGAACATGGTCGGGGAAGTCCGTATGTTAAACAGAGGTATAGCTATAGTTTTCCAGCTCGTAAATATGTATCTGCTGTAAAGCTTATACAAGTACAGAGTACTTCAGCTGAATCCAAAAAAAAATTGTTATTCATTTTTAACTTACATTCATTTAATTTTGTTTTCGTTTTATAACATCAATAAAAACCTGCCTTATAATATTAAACAGTTTAGTTAGCTCTGAATTCAATTGAATAAGTTTTCGGAATTTTCTGTATATATTTCTAAATGATATTTCATTAACCAAAGAATGTATATATGCTATTAATATAAAATGGAATTAAAGAAATAAAATTTGAAAAATGGAAAAATATTATTTTAACGCGTAATTTGTATATTGCACAAGACATAAGCTGAGAGTATTTATTCTTTTCATACTCGATCGTACGTATTGTTTACATAAATTAACATGCAAATCCAAAAATTATGCTTTAAGTTAGATATTTACTAGCAAACATTTCACAATCTAAACTAGGAGCGCCTCTTTTGCATGACTAAACCCTACTTAACTCAAATTCGTGGAGCTCTCTCTTTCTGATCTAATAGTTAGTAAATTAGTACACATATAAGTAGTTATATATATAACATATAAATATATGTATATTGTAAATTCACACATGGAGACATACAAACATAAATTTCATAGGCTCGTTTGAATGGTTGTTTTTAGTTTCGTTTTTTTTTCATTTGGATTTTCCAGTGTTTAATTCGATTTGGTAAAAAGTCAATCTCATAACGCAATCGCATATCATTAAAATTAATGGAATCGCTTAACAACAAATCTCCGATAAGCGGATTATCATTGCACTATTTATACAATGTCGTTATGATAATAATTAAAATAAAAATTGTAACTGAACTAACTTAAAATTTTAACAACAACAAAATTCTAAACTATAACTAAAAACATAACAAAATTTATGCTCAAAATTAAAACTATTCGTTCTATTGAATCACTTCTAAGCAGAATTTTACAGTTTCCGAGTAGTGCTTGCTGGGTTTTCATATACAGATATAATGTATAGATAAATTTTCATTTTATAATGATTATATATAGAAATAGGACTATAGCAAACAGTTGTTGTTGTCTAATTCTTTAGTTTAGCATCTCGCCAAGTGAATCCTTCAAGGATTGATAGATTTGGTATTGTTGATCCGGTTTTAAATTATAAATCTGCAAAATAATTTAGAAATTTTGTAAGAAATAGCTGTCGTGATTTTATGTTGAACAAACCTGTGTCAGAAGTTTAGCCGGCGATGGAGTTCTTATGAAACTGGAAATGTAAACATTTACAAAGGTAGCCATCAGGAACTGGCAGTCGAAGCGATCCATTATACCGCCATGGCCAGGAATCATATCACCAAAGTCCTAAGAACTCAAAATCTGTTTCTATTTTTAAAATAGAAAAGAAAAATTGACTCACCTTAATTTTGAAAGCACGCTTAAAGCCTGATGCAAAGAAGCCACCGAAGGGTCCAATTATTGAACTGAACAGGCTCAATGAAATTGAGTGCCATATAAATGGATAAATGTTCAAGGTTTTGCCAATGCCAAACTTAAATTGAAATAATTCGAATAGAAAATTCAAAAGAATATACATCAGCATACACTGTTATATAAACTTACCAGTTTAAGGCTATACTCCTGCGGCGTAAACAGATAGCTAGGTATACAGGACATTGTCATACGACCGAGTTCCTCCGAGTATTGTATGGGACAGATAAAGTATTGGTAATTGCACAATATGTATGAGAATAATATGCCAAAAAGAACGGTGGCGAATCCACCCCCAATAAAACCTTCCCAGGTCTTCTTGGGGCTCAGCTTAATGAGGGGTGTACGTCCGAAGAAGAAACCAAACACATACGCCATGACATCATTGCAAACAATCATCGATACTGGCACTATAAACCAAATAAGCCCCTCGAATATATTCTGTATAATTAGGTAGCTCTGGGTGACGACAATCAGCAATGAAACGTGAGTCCAGGCAAATAGACTGAACTGCTTGATGTAGTACTTCTTTACTAAGGAAAGCACGAACCAAACAAAGCCAACGATATACAGAGCAAACGATAGAAACCGATGATAGGTTACCAAAAACTTAAGATATTCCTGCAAATGAGATATATTAATATATATTAGGTACAAATTCCGAAGAGAAGTTTTTCAGACAGACTTATACACTTACCACACGATTGATGACTACCCCAAAGTAGTCAACTAAATTTTCGCCATAAAAAAAATAGTTTGAAGTAAGCAAAAAATACCAGGAGAGACTTCGAAACCAGGGCAAACCGTGTATGCGATACACTTGATAGCCAATTGAGATAATTTCCTGAAAGCACTTTACTTGCACCAACAGCGTCTAAAAATGCAATTATATACACATATAAGTGGTTAGTAGGTGCAACCTATATAATCAATTAACACACCGTAATCATCAAGGCCAGTGGGCCACCGTAGATTATCAACGCAAATCCACATATCATAATCCATGTGAATATGCCACGAATGACCCAATTCTTCCATCTGAAAAAACAATATATAATAAAAGTAACCAAAATGGAGGCAGCATATATATATTATATTATAAATTAAATATGTGGACATGTTTTTGCTTTCTCCGTTAGACTCTATATTTTCATAGGGATATTTGCGAAAATATTAGCTGATTCTTTTTCGAGCATTTCTAATTGAAATTATAGAAATGAAAAATTAACACTTCGTTCGGCTGCATAGATTTATTTGTTTTTGTATGCATCGACCGTATTGGAACAGCTGTGTTGGAATATTTTTGGAATTCTACACTCTCTGACGACATATTAATAGTTATGCATGTATTGTACATATTGTCCATATAAATAAATCATTGATTGGACATACCGATCCGGTAAATCCTTAAGTGCAGAGTCCAATATTTCTGGTGTTTTATCAGTGCCTTGAGGCAAATTCTTAGCCAGCTCCTCAACGAATTTCTCCTCTGGTATTTTCTCTTCCTCCGAATCGACCTGGAAAAAGTTCACCAAATTAAATTTTTCACACTTAAATGTGCAACATCAAAGTTCAATTCCGTCTGTATAATCGGAAAGATACGAAACATTTAGGTAATTTATCCAAGTTGTCTGTGGTTGGTTGTTAATGTGGCGTGTTTTGTTTGATTGTCAAATATTTTAGAGGTCTGATAAGAAAGTAGTGAAAGGAGAATAGCTAGTGAGGCCTTTGGCAATGCGGTATTATCATTATCATAAAGACACGCTGCTAGAACAAGCGAGTCTTGGCTAGGAAGCCAATTTTAGAGTACGCTGCTGAGGTAATTCTTAGTGGGTGGTTGGTTGGTTGGACGTTTCCGTAATGGCCACTTAATTGGATTTGCTTGCAACAGACCGGGGTCTTTGCTATGATTGTTGTTGTGTATTTGAGTATGAGTACGCAGTATATTTGTTATTGGTTTTTTTCCAAATGCGCCCTCTGTCTCTCATCTCGCTCTGCTGACTCTCTGAATGGCGCTCTTTTACCACCTGCTTGTGCGTCAGAGAATAACAAAAACACTGCATACAAATCAACATACACGTATGTATGTAGTACAAATTTTGTTGTATTGGTATACATACAATTTGCTTGGATTTGTGCTTCAATTATAGCAAGTTTTGGAACAAAAACAAGACGGTGCACCCATATAAATACGAATATGCAGAGCTGCAATCGTATATATGTCTTATTGGACAAGAAAACGAACTTACATGATCGGAAGAATCAGCTGCACTGCTCGCGGTAGCAGCAGCAGCAGCATCTTCAACTTCGTTGTCTGCCTTTCTGCGTCGCACTTCAGCCATGCTAATGTATTAAACACTCTTCGCAACTAATTTAAATGGTAAGTTTTCTCAAATTACAGCTTTAGCGCAGTTGTCGTGCTGCACAAACAAGCGCTCAAAAAATAAACGTCCGTTTTTCGCTTTAATACAACACACACACGAGCTACAACTACAATCAATCAAAACAGTGTCACCGAGTTTGAAAATTACGAAAAATACCTAAAATGTGATACTGTATCAAGAGCTACCTAATATTTGTAATCGATATTTGATATCGATACTATTTTATATTTTGCAGCACGGTTTTCACAAATGTATATATGTGTGATTGCCACTTGCAAATTGCATTGCTTTTTTAAATTGCAAAGAATCAAATAAAATTTAAATCATGGCTGCGGGTATCGACGGTGTTTTTCCCGCAACGTTGCAAGAACTGATTACGAAGTCCAAAGTTTTGGTTGTAGGCGCTGGCGGCATTGGCTGCGAAGTGCTCAAAAATCTTGTGCTTGGTGGTTTTACGGAAATTGAAATTGTTAGTTAAGGGTCGAATTTTGATCATAATTTAATTGTGTTAACTTTATTTAGATCGATTTGGATACTATTGACCTGAGTAATCTAAATCGCCAGTTTCTATTCCATCGCGAGCATGTGGGCAAGTCAAAGGCTCGCGTAGCACGTGAAAGTGCTCTTCGCTTTAATCCTGACGCAAATATAACTGCCCATCATGACAGTGTTACATCGTAAGAATACGTAGTGCGATCTATTGCCAGAATTCTTATAACTCCGATTATGTCTGTTTTAATTTTGTAGCACTGACTACGGCGTCAATTTTTTCAAGAAATTTGATGTCGTGCTGAGCGCTTTGGATAATCGAGCGGCCCGAAACCATGTTAATCGCATGTGTCTAAATGCAGATGTGCCACTTATTGAAAGTGGCACCTCCGGCTACAATGGTCAGGTTGAGTTGATCAAGCGCGGTTTAACCCAGTGTTACGAATGTACACCGAAGGAAAAGCAACGCAGCTTTCCGGGCTGCACCATACGAAATACGCCATCTGAACCCATCCATTGCATTGTGTGGGCCAAACATCTATTTAAGTAAGTTGAGCATATACTATTTTAATAATGAAAATAAATAATGATCATTTTTGCAGCCAACTTTTCGGCGAATCTGCTGAGGATGAAGATATTTCACCTGATGCCGCTGATCCGGAAGCACAAAATGCGTCTGCTTCAGCCGAAACTAACGAAGTAGACGGTTCTGGTGACAGTGTAGTGGGTAACGATAAAGAAAGTGAAGGGTCCAATGGCAATGGCAATGTGGTGCGCATCAATACCCGCCAATGGGCCAAAGATTGTAATTATGATGCTGGGAAATTGTTCAACAAGTTTTTCAACGAGGATATTACTTACTTGCTACGCATGTCTAATCTCTGGAAATCTCGCAAGGCTCCCGTACCGGTCCAATGGGATAAGCTGTTGCCTAATGGTGGCGGAACTGAAGAGTTGGAGTTTGCGCGTCAGCATCACAAGGTTTGGACTGTTGAGGAATGCGCGCAAGTATTTGCCAATTCTCTAAATAAGTTAAGCGCTGCTTTTCTTAAACTAGAAGGTAATGATACTTTGGTATGGGATAAAGATGATCAGCCAGCTATGGATTTTGTGGCAGCTTGTGCCAATGTGCGCTCGCACATTTTTGAAATTGAGTGCAAGTCCCGTTTTGAGATCAAATCAATGGCGGGCAATATCATACCTGCGATTGCGACCACCAATGCCATTACAGCAGGCATTTCAGTGCTGCGCGCTTTCAGTGTGATCGAGTCCAAGTGGCAGCAGTGTAAGGCCGTTTACGCTCGACTGCGTCTTAATGGACGACATCAATTTTTGGTGGCAGACAAAGTTATTCCGCCGCCCAATCCCAATTGTTATGTATGTGCCAGTGACCCAGCCATAACATTACGTATTGATACAAAGCGCGTTCAAGTTAAGGCATTCCGCGATGAAGTGCTCATCAAAACTCTGAATATGGTAAATCCAGATGTGACAGTAGAGTCTACAGGATCGATTGTCATTTCATCAGAAGAGGGCGAAACGGAATGTAATGAACAGAAGATGCTATGTGAAATGAACATTGTGGATGGCATTATTCTAAAGTGTGATGACTTTTTCCAGAGCTATGAGCTAAGCATCATAATATCTCACTTTGATGCTGATCGTGAGGATGTACTGTTCGAAGTAATTGCAGATAAAAGTCAGTTACAGCCAAAGCAAGACGAGAAAGTAAGGGAATCTAAGGAGGAGCCCAGTTCCCGGAAGCGTGCGGCTAATGGCAGTACTGATTCGACTGATGATGGTCCCTCAACTTCAAAACGCAGTCGGCCAGCTGAAGTCAAAGACGACGATGATGATGATTTGCTTGTAGTTGAAGAGAATGACGTTGAAGACATTGTTAGCTCGACAACAGATAAATTAAACGTGGCAAGCCCTCCGAAAACTGCATCAGCAAAACGCAAACCAAATAATGAAACTGAAAGCGAAGACATAACCGAAATACTTGACTCATCGGAAGAAGAAGATATTGGTCCTACTAAAAAAAAAAGCAAACGCACAAAACTAAATGAACCACATTCTGCAGAGAGTGCGGTTGAAGTAATCAGCATTGACTAACATTGCATTCTTTAAGCATAAGTCCTTTATATAATTCTCAAATTGAAATAAACAAGTGAATTTATAATATTTCATATATTGCACCCTTCAATCAATATAGTTGTATTTTATTGTCTATAATGTCAATTTTAGGATAACTTTAGTTAATTTAACGCAAATTTCCATTTTAAATTCGACCAGTGGCAACTTTCACAGGCTGGCAACATCGCGACATGTTGATTTTTTTGTAATCCGGCAACCTTAAATATTGTGAAAGGTGCGTGCATGTGTAATTATTAAATATAAATGAAAACATTAACATTTTTATTAGATGTCCTTTGCAAGCAAACTACTTCAATCCAGCGGACGGCTGTGGAATGGAATTAGCTCCACGCGTAACTTTCATGGTCTAATGCGCCCAACAGTCATTGGAACAAACCCTTTGGGTCACAGCTCAATTACTCATCAATTATCACAGGGAACTAACACAGCTCCTTTGCTAGCGCCGCAGAATGCACTTGTTCAACAAGTTGCAGGATTCAAGGTAAAAGGTCGTCTAAAACGTCGCTGCAGCGATTGCTACATTGTGGTGCGTCAGGAGCGCGGTTATGTCATCTGTCCAACACACCCGCGTCATAAGCAAATGTCTATAAAGAAACGTGACTACAAGTCCTGGATACTGACTCACGCTACACAATCTAAGGAAAGGGGCTACTAATTCCATTTTTATTTGAAAAGTAATAATAAATATATACAAATATTAAAATATGCATAGATTAAAAATATACATGCATTTGGAAATGAAAGTTCGCTTTCCTATATGGAATAAAGGCATCATTTAATGAACGTAGTAGAACACTAGTTTTATTGATCTGGAAGAGAATTTATTTTTAAATGTTAAAACAGCAAGCGGCTTAAATGCTGTTAAAAGAAAAACATTACTTCATTTTTAATTTAATTGAACACTACAGATTTTTCAAATCACAATTTTTGGTTCTTTCCAACACTGTTAAGCAGCTGATTTTTTGTTTATCTGCAATTTTTGTTAGCCGCAATTGTTGTCCAGTCAATTATCTAGGCTTCCTGCTTTTGTAGCTATCAGAAATACACTTTACGTCAGTGAAAAGTTTCTGCATCGTGCAACTAATCGCAGGTAGTGGCAATGACGACCCATTTTATGAGCGTGCTGCGCCAGGCCTTCAAAACTTTTGACAGAGCCAATCTTGCCAGCTTTAATGCTAATCTACAGCATCTTAAACAGTTAACTGACCAGCTAACATATCGGGATCTTAACATCAAGGAGGAACTGTTTCGTGATGACGTAGAACGCATACCTCAAGCTCCCTGCACCTATATGCATATCTTCGAGGATGAACGCTTCTCTATGAGCCTGTTTATTGTTCGCGGAAGCAATTCGATCCCCTTGCACGACCATCCAATGATGTATGGGTTGCTGCGGTGTATTTGGGGTAAATTGCACATCCAAAGCTATTCTCAGCAATTGTCTGCTGACGAACAGTTATCGTACGAGACAGATCCAACACTGGTCAAGGTTATCGCAGAGGAGCCCTGTTTGGTAACAGCCGAGACGTCAAGCGCATTGCTCACGCCACGTAAGCGCAATTATCACCAGATAACACAAGCAGGAAATGGAATCGCTGCCTTTTTTGATATTCTAAGTCCACCTTACGATGCCAATATGCCGACACATGGGCCACGCCGATGCCGCTTCTATCGCCCCAAATCCATCGGTGACCAAGTAGAGTTGCAGTGCATTCCTTCACCAGCCAGCTATTATTGTGATTTGGCCGATACGCCCGATTCTGTGCTACAATGTGGTTTTAAATGCGCCGCCGAAGCATTTGAAGCCACTAACGTTCAGTGAAACAATTTTTAAATATGCTTATATTATAATCTTAATTTATTTCTATTCAACATCACTGCTTGATGCACGATAGGAGTGGCGTGTTAAGCGTTTTCTGTGTTATTTTAATAAAATTGCCTTTTTTAATGCACAAGTCAATTATGTTTTCGCTCAAGTATAAAAAGAAATCTAGAATTTATTACCAACGTGTAGTAAGCCTTCAGATTGTCACTTTGCTGCTTAAATATACATAAATAGCAAATACATTTTAATCGTCACTATTTTCAGATTGATAAATGCTTTGATTTCTTCTCTTGAGCTTTTTAAGGTGAGGGCTGGAACAAACAGGAGCAAGATCATTACGCGTCGTCTCAATTGAGTTGTGCACAACAACTGCAAAGGATGGTGCCTTCTCATCTTCTTCAATTGGGAGTTTAATGACATTATTGTCTACTTCTACAGTTGGAGCTGGCAGCATTAAATTAAATTTTCTTTTGGACGTTGCCAATGCAGATTCTGTAATAGAAGAACTTATGTCTATAGGCTCAACCATGGTGCTATTTTGTGAATTTATCTTTGCAGAGCTGTCCTCCAAACTAACAGTCTGAGGAAGTTCCTTGCCATTGGCCAGCATGGTCAAACAAAGTGGATCGTCAATACCCAATATAGCACAGAATTCACTGCACTGTGGATTCAACTGCGCGGTTGGCTGAGGGAAGTGCGTTTGCTTATAATTGTGTTGCTCAACAGGATCAAATGTGTGCGCAGTTTTGCAAAAGTTCTTCGGAACCTCAAGATTACTGAATTTTGAGCGAATATGCGCCAGTTCGTCAACGGTTGGCGTAAAATTACAACGCTCTTTAATGCTACCCGCCTTTTTGCCTGGTAAATAGTAATTGTTATCCTTTACCGATATCAGATGATTCGTTGTGAACAATATAGATAGCCATTCGATGTCATATTCCAGTGTTAAATTAGTTTCCGCACTCGGTACTTGTACACCATTGGGTATATCGAGGATTTGTAGAAAACGACGCTTAGGTAGACATTTGTCTAATGCCAAAAACTTAGTAACTGGTACTGGTACCGCTGGCGCTGGTTTAGGATCCGGCTCCAAGCTGCTATCGTCCTCAAGCTCACTATCGCTGCTATTGCTTGAATACTCCGCATTTAAAGATTTGTTTGTGTTTCTATTATGCTGCACTAAAGCAGCAAATTTGCAATGTAAATGCGCTGCGAACCAATATGTGGGCTGAACCGTTTTCAATAGCTCTTCCAATGGGCGACTACCCAATTGCCCGCTCTCTATATCTGCCGCAAAATGTGGTTTAAAGCGTAGTAATTTCGCTTTGTTGCCATATTCTTGAATTCCTCTTGGCCAATCGTGTGACATGAATATGTCTACTTTACCTGAAAGTTGCTTTAAACGAAACACTTCCAATTGACGCACATGGTAGACGCTGCGACATGTTTTTTCCGTGTACGGCGGAAATTCATAATGGCCTTTTAAAAAGTCGTGACCTTTATATATACCACTGATGCCAGCTATACGAATACCATTTACATTTACCACGCCTGCATAACCAAGATAGTATATGTTTGGGGCAACCCAACCACCATAAGGTAGCTCCTGCAAATAATTTGATGCTTCATGATTTCCACCAATGAAGATGGTGAGAATTGGAGCAACACGCTCCCCGCTGTAATATCTGCAAGGACGAAACTTAACTGTGTTGTTTTCGCTAGAGACTATGTAACTCACTTGTAAAATGTGCACATATCCATATACTTCCGTGGAACGGCCATTGTTTGTAAATCGGTAACATTTCGAGTGGATTGAAAGTCACCGCAACATAGAAGCAAGTCGATTTTGATGTTGCTTTCCTTTTCGATGCCTTCTATGGTATCATAAATACGCTCTAGTTCACCATGTGCGCATCCCTCAACGGCGATTTTCATAACTGTGTAACTTAAAGAAAATTTTATATTGCAAATTTACGTAAATAAATAAATGCGACAATCTGCAATGTCGCTCTGATCTGTGAATGACAAAATCAAATTTAACATTTTTATGTTATGGCTTAACAGAGCAAATTCTGTATTATGTTAATGCTTTCATGTGAGTGACAAAACTTTGGTACACGCGCCAAACAAAACTACATTTAAAATTGGGGAATCCGATTGTAATAACCATAGTTAATATTCTTAATTTTAAAACAAAAGTTTAATTCAAACGTTAAAAATGTTTTTATTTTTCAAAAATATCGCTCCATCTAGTACATTATATGCGTGTGTTTGTGTGTGTAAAGACAATGTAAGTGAAATGCTCTGCGTTAAATTCTCATTCTCTGATCATTTTACGTTGGATTTCATCTGATCGTTGCTTAGCTCGCTGGGCGCTATCTTATTCCTTGAGGCGACTTCGTTTTTTTTTTTAGTTACATACATTGATATAGAATATACTTGCAACTTAAGTTATTATACTTTAGTTGGCATGGACTTGCCAAAAAAGAAATTTAAATTATAAATCTACAATAAATATAAAGCGATCATCTCACCCAACGACCGCTGAGCCGCAGCATACAACATATGTACATATGAGTGTTATACCCAATATGTACGAAAATCTAGAGAATCCCTTAACAGCCATCATATGAATTGCAAGCCAGTTTTGTAGTTTACGTTTTCGTTTTGGAAAGAACATGAGAAACAATGAAGTCAGAAAAATCGTACAAAGCCAGTGTACAAAAGCCAATTAAGAGCCAAACTTAAATGATGTGGGTACAGTTGTCTGAGGGAAAGCAAATCCACCCTGCTTCTCAATCAGTTTCGATTCTTTGGCCGCCTTACGCTGATCAGCTGTTACTACCACTTCCTGAAGTGCTTTAGCCTGTTCGGGGGTCAGGTTCGAGGTCAGCAGCGAATACCAGGGCTGTTCTTGAGTGGAAATTCCTAAAGCAATTTATAAAAGAATAAGAAACAATAATTTTTACCCTAATCCGCGAATCTTATTACCGGTAATCACTTCCTTAAACGTCCAATATTCATCAACAGCGGTCTCGTTCTCTTCGTCGTCAATAGGTGTGGTGAATGTTTCAAGACCAGTTTCATTTAGATCGCCAACTGATTCCTCTGCTTCATCATCCGAGTCTTCATCGTCATCCTTAAGCTCAGCTTTCACTTCAAAACCAGCAGAAGCTCCTTTCGTTTTTGCAAAGTCTGCCAGCTTATCCAAATAGTTGGGTGCCATTTCGTCCATCTCATCCTCATCGCTCGATAGAGCCTCTGCAGAGAAATAATTGTTGTATAAACACTAAATAGCAGTTTTTAATTTGGGTTTAACCTTCACAATCGTCACCACCCTCCTCTTCTTCTTCCTCTTCTTCCTCCTGGGCACGTGATTCATATGCACGTTTGAGGCCGTCGAACAGCAATATGAGTGATGGCACAATCTTATCCGCCACCTCGCTCAGCACCTGTGGCTTTGCATCCCCTAGCGAGATAAGTGTACACAAGCCAAGCACGCACAGTTTCCGATCGTGAATCCTGCAATATACAGATATTGATTAGTAAACAATTTAAACTTGACAACAATTCAAATTACCCCAGAAAACAGTCCGTATCATGTAGCCATTGTTTAATGAAATGCGAGATAATTGGTTCGTTGCTTGGCTGTGACATCTTGTCTAGAATGGAGAGCAGTAGCTGTGGATTATAATACAGCGCAGCAATGACAACCTGTAGGCACATGGTACGGAGTTCGGACGACTGCACCTCGCGTGTCAATCGCGACAGAGCCAGCTCTACAAACATGTGTATCACCGAATCAATTTGACCCTTGCACTGCAGTATAATGACCTCCATTAATTTTGCAGCGTGACACTCGGGGTCCTCGCCAGGATTGCCAGTCAGCATCTATATTACAAAAACAACACGATCAACATTAAGTAAGACTATAAATTAAAAAGAAAAACTAAATTTGTAACCCCACTTACAGTTTTGCACATGTCCAATAGAGCCAGTAAACGATTTGGGTTGGAAAGGAACGCTGGTGTATCGACGGTTACATAGTTATGTAAAGCCGGCATAATATCAATGAAGTAATCTACGCCATCTTTTTTAAAGACCTGATAGATCAGCTCTAACATCTGCCACATTTCGGCTGAAATGGCTTTGGACGTCAAATCATAGACCAATGAAAAGGTTTCCTCATAGAAATCTAAGAAGCAGTCGAATTTAAATTACCAAAAATATTTAGTTTCAGTTCAGTTTCTAACTTACCCGTAATATTGTGTTGGAATATATGACCCACTACATTAATGACAATTGGATGCAAATTAAGCAGCACGTCCGGATGCTCCTCCATAACACTAAGTAGAGTTTCTATCGTGTTTAGCAGGCCCATGGCCGTTATAGCCTTTTCATCGGACCCTTCCTCTGATTCCAGGACTTGACTAAATGTTGTTGCCAAATGCTGACAAATTTCCGTTGCAACTGGCAGCAGTTGCTCTGTAAATGTGCACACAATCTTTTGCATCACATTTGTTAAGTCTTCGTTTTCAGTTTCACGTATTATGGTCAACAATTCCTTGGTAATCTCTTTGATTTGGGACTGCACATATTGTGGTGCCTCATCCTGGGACGATAGGAACATTTGCAGGCCAATTGCGGCCTCCACCTTAACGGGCAGCTCTTTATCCGTTAGCAAGGCATTCGTGGTTAGGCGCATAGTTTCGGCCAGCACCTGAGGATTCTTTATTTGAACATCGCAAAAATAGTGCAATACCCAACAGGCTCGGGCACGCATATGGCCAGCCGGATTTTGGAATTCCGGGAACACGTAGGTGGTGAGCATTGACTCCACCTGATCACGATATAACGCTTTCTTCAAGAGCACATCTGCAAGAGTACCAATCATATGCAGTGCACCATCTTTTTGCTTGTTGTCCGCATTGGGCGAGGTAATTATTTGCATAATGGTGCTCATTGCCTTAGGCAAAATGCCTTTGCGTTTTTTGCAGACGGAATGCAATAGGGATTGGGCAGCTGGTACTGGAGTAGCATAATCCTCAAAAATATCTAAGGAGTTAAACAGAAGAAATTGATCAAAATAGCCAGAACAATAAAAATGCGTACCTACCAAACTTGAGGCGAATGTACTCATAGGGATCACTCTCCCACAGCTCCTGATCCGAGTCGGTAAATGACATGATAGGAAATATGACATCTTGAATGACAGCAACCATGTGCGGCTTTATCAGCTTCCAGGTGTAGGCGTGGCTCACACTAAACAGTACATTACAGTTTTCTTTTGAAAGATAATCCAAATAATAGGGTACTTTATTTGGAAACTTACGCAATCTTGAGATAGTTTAGCACGTCCGTAAGAACACGCGGTGATACATAGACACGATTACGATATTGGTCTAAAATTTTAAGCAGCACCTCCAAAACGCCAGAGCTGAAGGTGGGAAGATACCATTCGGCAAATTTCTGATACTTTTCGCTAACCACGCTGCTGGGACTGCCATAGCTGCATGAAGAATTTAAAGCTTGTAAAAATCTGTAATATTTGCATAAGATCTCTATGTGATCTTACCGCTCAAACATGCGCACCATAATATGAAGTGCCCACTTTTTAGTCTTCCAGTAGGGAAATTCAGTACGCTCATCATCATCCAAATGTGTGCAGTCGGGCACAGCGCGATCCGCGATTTGACGACATATTTCCATCCATTGCGAGAAGATTTCCTTAGTAATCAAGTCCAGCGGTAAACTGTACTGGGTCAGTGCATAGTAAATCTTGAGTATTTGCTTTTGCAACAACACTGATTGCTCCGACTGATCATTCAGCAGAGTCATCATAAGCTGATAAATCATTGGTAATAGTAAATTCATCGCTTCGTTCAGCGGCGTTCGCTCTTCAAATCGTTTGTATTCGTATGTCTTAACAAGCTGATACATAGTGACCAGTGCACCGTTCCAGCCATTAACGTCTGGATTCTGCAAGTAGATGCTAATGTTGTCTACAACTTGTGGCCAACGACCGGGAAAGTCACTCTTGATTATATGATTCACGCAGACAGATAGCTGAACCCTGTAAAGAGTATTAGAAATCAAACGTTAGATTACTCAACAGAAGATTGAAAATAAGACAACATCTCACCTGATCAGTTCTGGAGCGTGGACAATAGCATCTACAATGGCGCCGCGAATCATGGCGCGATCCTGTTCGTGGATGGAGAATGGTATAGGCTCACCCGGCTTGGTTTCGTGATCCGACCAACTACTGTTTATCAGATTCTTCAGATAGACAGCGCCCGCCTGTCGAACCGGCTGCTCGAGCGTCGTCTGCATTACGATTTGCAGTATGGTAGGCACAAAACCAATGATTTTGTGTATCTATGAGACAGAAATACATGAGTAAACAACTTTTCCGGCCGCCAATTTGTTTATACAGCTGCCGCATAACATGGCGAATGAGTAATGCGATTCTGTGGCATTCACAATAGTTAACGTTTCGCGTGCCAATGCGAAGATGCAAACAATTATATTGATAAAACAAAATTAATACATGTAGCAGCAACTACTCAGCGCCTCTCAATCAGCAATATTTAAAATTCTAAGCACAATTTGTATATACCTATACCTATACACATTTAAATGGCATGCGTTTTCCCATTAAAGAAGCTCCGAACAGCGTGCTCTGGTCTCGGCAGTGGTCGTAGTTTGAAATATATGCTGATAAAGTCAATTAACCGATTGAATAAGGCGGGGCATGTAAATCGTTAGAGGCTGACTCAGACAGAAGAACCGTGGTACAAAATTGGAATTGTACATATTCGTATTACATTATTCTTATAATCTTGTAAAAGTAGTTAATTAAGTCAAATAACGACAAAATAATTAATTTACTAGTTTTGTTTAAGAATGATCCATGTCAACCAATGTAATACTTCTGATCGTTTGAAAGAAACTTTCAATATTTATTATGTCTTCTTTCTCAATGAGAATCTTAATTAATTTTTCGCTAGTATTTTTGTAAGCTTCACATAGTCAATGTCCAAAATTAAATATATCCCAGCACACTGTGAAGCACACATAGATGCCAAAATGGATTTGTTGACTACGTTTGTGTGCGAACCCCCGTGTATCTCCTATCAGTAGTACTTGTTGCCTCACAGATACTAAGCCGCTGGGCCCGGTTATGTGGCATAGAAAAAATTGAACTTGAAACAATAAAATATAGTCGTTGCCTTTAATATTTTTTTTTGCCAATATCAATTGACTATTGACACTAGCACTCCCGCACAATACCGAAATATATACATATACACACAGTCACATATATATGTACATATACAGAGAAGATGGGAAAGGAGGGAGGTTAAAAGCGAACAATTAAAAAAGCACATGGTTTTCTTCTTGCTTTGGCGACAGCGCCACTAACGAGAGAGGAAGAATGTTTGGTCATAGGATATTACTGGTTATTATTAAGGAACCTACTTGTGCCAATTGATCCTCTGCGGCTTTCCTTTGGTCGGGATTTGGATCAATTGTTGCGCGCAACAGTTCCGTCAATTTTTGTGCCTCCATTTTTAGGCAAGTGGTTTGTCCAATTTGCCGGTATTGCTGTGATTGTTGCACACACAAAGAAGCTCCCTCTAAGCACCCACAATTAGTTCGATTTAAGTTCAAATGACGATACAATTAGCTCACGGGTAATGGCAACTGCAAAAAATATGTGCTAATAGGAAAAACGTGGAAAAAGGCTGTCACAGCCACACAACACCGCCGAAATTTCCGAGTCCGAAAGTACTTCGGAAAATATCGATATCTTAATTTTTAATGAATATCGATTTATTTAAGATTATCAGTTAAGAATTTTTTAACGTCGCTGTAGGTACTCTTAGAAATCTTCGATTAAGTCAATTGAAGTTCGATTTTAATATTGATGTTACATTTAAAGATCATGCTATTCAATTTTTTTTATTTTCGTATATTATTTTGCGCTACAGCGTTTCAATTGTCTTAAAAGTGTTGTAAAACGTTTTTGCAGTGCTATAAAAGTGTTGTAGCGAATGCAACGCTGTCCGTGTAAGTGTCTATGAATGTGTGTGAGAGGAGTGACAAAGAGTGAAGTTTTCTAAATGACACATCGTTGCTGGTGGAGGTGTGGTTGAAAATTTATAAACTTTGGTATTTATCAAAAGGGAATTTCATTTGAGAGTGGTGTTAAATTCAAGCTTGAAGTGTAATTTATCTTGTTCAATTACAAAATTAACCAAATCCTCAGTCAACATGGCAGGCAGGCTACCGGCATGCGTAATCGATGTGGGCACCGGGTAAGTTTCGTAGGTGCTAGCTGCAGTTATTGTCTATTACGGAGAGAGGTCTATTAAATGTAAAGTAAATCCCGGATGTCTTATTTATGGTTCAACGCTTTTCTTTATAGTTACTCTAAACTAGGTTTTGCTGGCAATAAAGAGCCACAGTTCATAATACCGTCGGCCATCGCTATTAAAGAGTCTGCACGGGTAGGCGACACCAACACGCGACGCATCACAAAAGGCATCGAGGACTTGGACTTTTTTATTGGTGACGAGGCTTTTGACGCTACCGGCTACTCTATTAAAGTAAGAACAAATTTTTTATTTTTATTATTAGTGCTGTTTAATATTTTCAACTAAATATTTCAGTCACACACCATATTTTTAGACAATCATTTTAATATTTGGTCATTTGGTTTTATTTTGATAGTATCCAGTGCGTCATGGTTTGGTAGAAGATTGGGATCTGATGGAGCGCTTTTTGGAGCAATGTGTCTTCAAATATTTGCGTGCTGAGCCAGAGGATCATTATTTTCTGCTTACAGAGCCGCCACTAAACACCCCAGAGAATCGTGAATACACTGCCGAAATAATGTTTGAGACGTTTAATGTTCCTGGTCTTTATATTGCGGTGCAGGCGGTATTGGCTCTAGCTGCCAGTTGGGCATCCAGATCCGCGGAAGAGCGTACACTAACTGGCATTGTGGTGGATAGTGGTGATGGTGTGACGCACGTTATACCCGTGGTAAGTGCGTAACATTGTTCAGCTTGCGTTCATATCTTATCGCTGCTTATTCGTTGACAGGCCGAAGGCTACGTAATTGGATCATGCATCAAGCATATACCGATTGCTGGTCGAAACATTACATCCTTTATTCAGAGTTTGCTGCGTGAACGGGAGGTGGGCATTCCGCCGGAACAAAGCCTCGAGACTGCCAAAGCGATCAAAGAAAAACATTGTTACATATGTCCGGACATAGCCAAAGAGTTTGCAAAGTACGATACGGAGCCAAGCAAGTGGATTCGAAACTTTACAGGCCTAAACACCGTAACCAAGCATCCATTCAGTGTGGATGTAGGCTACGAGCGTTTTCTCGGACCGGAAATATTCTTCCATCCCGAATTTTCAAACCCAGACTTCACCATACCACTATCAGAGATTGTTGACAATGTTATTCAGAACTGCCCTATTGATGTGCGACGTCCCCTATATAACAATATTGTATTAAGTGGCGGCTCTACTATGTTCAAGGACTTTGGCAGACGCTTGCAACGCGACATTAAGCGATCGGTTGATACACGTTTGCGCATTAGCGAAAATCTGTCTGAGGGACGCATTAAGGTAGATGATAGTAATTAAAATTAGGTGCAGTGATGAGAAATATTATTTCTATTATTTTTACTTAACAGCCAAAACCCATCGATGTGCAGGTTATTACGCATCATATGCAGCGTTACGCTGTCTGGTTTGGAGGCAGTATGCTGGCCTCAACGGTAAGCTATGAAATATTGAGTTGCAAAGCAGATAAATACTGAGTTTTTTACGTTCTAGCCGGAGTTCTATCAGGTGTGTCACACAAAGGCTGCCTATGAGGAGTATGGACCTAGCATCTGCCGTCATAATCCTGTCTTTGGTACCATGACATAATTATAGTTTGATATTCGTGGCAGCCTGTCCAACCGCCGCGCCTTACCTTATTATTTCCGTTTTGATTTTGTTTTCTATATTCTATTCGTATTCCAAGTATCCCACGCTATAGTATTGCTTAGACTAAAGTATTTGTATATCAGCAATACGCATAAATCATTTTGGCCAAATGTTAATTTTCTGTGTGATTCTGATTTTGAATTAAGCTAGAAGATCTTTAAACAATGTCTGCCAGTTAAACTTTTATAAGGTGCATTAATTCTACAAGATTATATAATTGTATGTGTAACTTTTTTATGATCCACACATTCACACACACACCAAACGGCGCTCCATTGAAAACCGGTCTAAATCCAATTATATACGAAATTGTACTTGTCATAGGAATATTTATCTGATGCAATAATTGCAAAAAGATTACATGTAAATGGCAAAATATGAAAACTAATATTGATGAGAAATCTGTTTGTTATATTGATAAGCGTAACCGATGGCATTCATTAAATCAATAAAACATTTAAGCTCAAGGTGAAACATTTTTGGAATCCATATTCATTTTCCTTCAAAGAAAGTGTAACTTCTTTTTGTTCTAAAGCTTTGACAAGAAATTTTATTAATGCATTACATATTTTGAATACATATGTGTAATAAATATTTATAAATTTGCAAATTTTGTGACTGGCGCTTAAGCGTAAGAAAACAACGTGTTTTTCAAAAACACTCGAAGAGCGCTACTCTAGGACGCTGCACAGTAAGCAATCCAATTAGTAAACTCTATTTTGATTGATAGAAATGTCGTGCAATTTATCGTCTTTCAGTGACTGTGAGGACACAATAGCATATAATAAGAATGAATAGTAATATAAAAAGGTTGCCCTAATCAACATAGTCGCTGGATCCTTCCTCCTCATCATCATTGCTGCTACTTGATTGGGCTACGGCTGTTTCCGGCGACCGCAAGTGTTCAGCTATACGGAAGCTCTGCAAAAAATCCCGCATAGCATCCATCATCAAGGTCAACGACTGTTGTAAGCCAGCTTCTATAAGAGTAAATTAGCAATAATTCATTTATAATGCAATAATGGTAGTTGCAAAAACAATACTAATTCACATTTATAACCAAAGGAAAATACAATTAAAATTTAACCTTCAGCTTCGCCTTGGGCAATTTGTTCTTGCTGTGGCAAGCCTAACAAAGCAGGTGCAGCGGCTCCATCCTCGACAGCATCCTCAGGTTGTTCCTGTGCAGCAGCAATGTTATTCAGATTAAAAGATGGCAAAAGTGATTGAAAAAACAAAGATACAGAGTTGTTGGCGTTGGTAGTGGGGCTGCTACTCGAAGATGATTTACTGTGAAGTAACAAACAAATCAATTATTTATTGGTTCGCTACTTTTCAAAATTTTTGACTGACCGCTGATAGCAATTAACACTGTCAACGGGAGGCAGCGGATCGTAAGTCATGATGGCCTGCTTTTCTTTTGATACAAACACGGCTAAGGGCACTTTTTCTTTGTAGTCGGATAGTATGACATGACGCAAAATGGGACGCGGTGGTGTGCCGCCGTAGCGCAGAAAACGTTTCTCTTTGTAATCATTTATAAGCGGATCCTTATTATCAATTCGATCCAAAACAGTATTTACATTAGTTTCCAGCCAAGACAGAACATCATTCTGACGCCACACAATTTTGGCGCGGCACACATACAAACATACAAGTTGGTGCAGCGCAGGTGATTGACTGGAACGAAGAGATAATTTATTAGGTGTGAAAACAATGGTGATTAAGATGTGGATGACTCACTTGCCAGAAACATTCGCAGCGAAATATGATGAAGCCACCACGCGCTTGTCTGCTTGCACAGACATCTCATCAAGTAGGGGACGTATTACCCCCGGAAACATAAGGAGCGCATATTGCACTGCCTCATTCGCTCGTTCGCAGCTGCCATGTAGTGTGTATAGAGCCAGGGCATACGAATAAGCCATGTTAGGGAGCTGGGCAAGGTTGCGTGACGAATTGTATTGTTCATAGAATTCCACAAGCCAGCCAAATTGCTTGCTTCGTAAAGCGAAATAATCGATGACAAGTACCATAGCCAATGGGTCAGCATCAGGTTGCAGACTCAATAAAAGTTTGGAGATCTCAAATGCTGTACGACAACAAGCACGTTCCTCCAAGTACTGAGCATGCTTAAACAACACAATGTAAAAGGCGCGATTTTCCTGTCGCCGATAGTCCAGACGCGAATTACCAGACGTTAGGCTAAAGTTTATGTGTAATGATGACTCCAAAAGCAAAAGTGCACGCTCAATCAGCTCTGATGCTAGCGCAAAATCTTCCGTCATTTTGCATACCTCACTGAGCTGGATAAGTGAGTCAACATGGTAAGGACAGCGTTTGATAAGGGTGATCAAAAACTCAGAATCTATACGTTTCAGAGCAGACAGAAACATGTGCTGTACACCCTGATAGTACTGACTGTGTTGGAAGCTGAACCATTGTACATTATCTTCATCGTTGATTTGAATTGTTGGACTGGTGGATGTGCTCGGGGACTCAAGAGTCGGAAGCAATTTCATTGTGATGATATTCTTTGTCAATGGCGGCCATGAATCCTTTGCAGTTACCATGTAAGTTGACTTTAACGTGGGCTTCTGGCGACCTCGCTTGTTTCTACCAAAGAAGAGATCGATATGATACTAAAATTTAAAATTTTTAGATTTATGGTCTACAAACGTACTCAATTTTGACAACGCGCTTGCCGAAAGTGCGCCGCATTTCGTTTTGCTGATTGAGATGTTTAAGCTCTACCGTCAGTAGTTTCTTGCTTGCCAAGTGCCCAACTGCTGTTGTTGAAGCAGTCTTCTCCAACTGCTTAGGTACTGAATCATACAGTTTGCCGTACAAGGGGTCCACATTCTCAAAGTATTTATCTTGGCGTTCATTATCCTCGCTACTTATATGGTTGCCATGCGTTTTAGCTTTCTTCTTGCGTTTCTTCTTCTTTTTTTTTGCAGCGGGATTTGTGTGCATGGCTGCCGATGGATGTTCTGTTTCATTATCGTCTTCTTTAAATTCGCTTTCAGACAAGCTTTGTTGATTTAGCTGCAAACTCCCATGTTCCGTTAACAGCAACTTCCCAATCACTTACATATGTATACTTACCAAATCAAATGGATTTAAATGCGAATTTCCTCTAACCGTGTCCAGTTCGTCGTTGTCAGTTAAGTGGTCATTGGACAGTTCATCATCTGCAGGTGGCGCCAGCTTATCAGCTCCGCCTTGCAGCTTCTTTAGCATACGTGCGGACATTTTCTTTAATTGTTACTAAACAAATTTAAACATGTGACAAATTATTTACACGAAAAATAGAAAAATTGTTTCCACTTGATCTCTTGTTTTTGTCTAAAAACTGACGTCCCTGTTTGACAAAAACAGAATCAACTCTGTTTTTGACAAACTGATACATTATGTTATTTATCTAACAGAGATAAGAACATTACATTTGGTTAGAACTGTTAGTAACTCTCAGCAGTCTGGCAACCTTCATTTTTAACTTTAATCGTTTAAGTGAAAGCGACCACATTATCTTTTAAAAAGGCGATTTCAACAGTAAAAACAGTAAAAAAATAAACCTTCTAGGTGTAGTTGAGATAAAAAAATTCTTAATAAAAAAAATTTATAATTTAAAAAGCGCGCACGTTTGTTTTTATACGATTGCGATTGCTAGTAGGTATTTAGACATTTCAGATATGCAACCACACTGAAGTATACACGAACATAAAAAGTGCCGTAGTTGCTAGTACGGGAAGCCAAATTGTATTGTTTGTTGATTTATTTGTATATTTGTTGATTTGTAAAGTGTAATGTTAATTTTGTTCTGATTTGTTAATGATTCTATTCATTGTTGTTATTTTTGTTTCGTGTCTGCCGGTTGCCAAAAGAGTAAATAATTCCGTAAATAATAATAACCCTTACTAATTTTGGCGCCCATTTTGGATACGCTACATTTTCGGCTTGTAATTGATAGTCAGTATGGTGTTTGTGGCCTTAAGCTTAGGTGGTACAAGAGAATCAGCGGTTCAGTTAGAGCTGGACATTATATATCGCATCGGGCGCAGATTGGGCCTTGAGTTCCACATTGACGACGAGGTAACAAATCTGGTATTCCATTAAAATTGAATCATCAAACGCTTCTTTCCATTCCTTTATATGAAACGTAAAGTCTGTTGAGGTAGCACATGCTACTATAACACACATAGCTGGCGGAATTGTACGTTTGTCCTCAGTGGCCGGTAAAATGTATGTGAATGAGGAAGATGTGGAAATAAAAAGTATTAGCAATTCAGATATCGTCAATGGTCTTGTTGATTTGCGCTTTGGAAATGTAGATGCTATTTTGTACTTTAATGATGGCAAGCTCTTGGATAATGAAGCGGTAACGAATTATGAAGCTGTAAGGTGGGTGTTAGTTTAATAATCACTGTTATTGCAGGTTCATGATAGTAGTGGCTACGAGGAAGGAATTAAAGAAAAGTCGACCAATATAACTTGTGATAGCTTAATCATTCCTGAAACACGTCCACCATCTGCAGATACAACTTGCGATGAGGAAAGCTTTAACATACCTGAAACCCAAGCTATTTCCTTTATCCGCCATTCAAAAGGGTTTAAAAAGTCAATCGTCTCATATGGCGATGATTTTCTAATACCAGAAACACAAGAAGTTCTGGCACAATGCAGTAAACCTATTGGAGCTCATCAAGACCCAGATATTATCAGTGAAGACGACGCATCGGAGCTTGGCACTCAAATCCGTATTTGCACACAAGAGTTCAATGAATTTAATGAAGATGCCATTGATGATTTTGACTCATCACTCCTACTTGGAGATGTCGGCTTAACAATGTTTGACAGAAGTGGTCCTAAGCTAACTGCGAGTAATTATGTAGTTTAGCTGTCTTGGAATTCATCTTAATATTGTCTTTTTTAGATGACATTGAAGTCGAGCAAAATATGAGTGCATTGAATTGGTCTACATCTAATTCAAAATGCACTGCCTTGAATAGCACTAAAGCTGTTGAAGAGTCCTCACGGAGTGAAATTTGTTTGACGCCAGACTTATCAGCAGGAGGAAGATTGATAGTCCTTGATAATGTGCCTTGCACGCCCGACATAATTGATTGTTTAGAAGTTGATGCAAATCAAAGCAGCGGCTCGTGCACGACTGAGCTAATAAAAGTTAATGTAGATGTCCATTCAAATTCGTCTAATCAAAATACAATTGGCACACATAGCCTCTGCACAACAGAGAAACCTCTGGTCGCCAGCATTGAAACACCAGAAAGTAGTCCAGCGGATCCGGAAGATTTTCAAGATAACATTTTAACACAGGCATTTCCGTTGCGCAACCCAAGTGAAAGAGCTGACAATTCACAGGACTTTATTGCTACGCAAGCATTTAACAGAGTCAATATGCAGCCTTCATGTAATTCAAGTGAAAACATTGACGATTTTATTGAAACTCAGGCATTTCCCAAAAGAAATTCATTTCTTGCACCACATTTAAAGTACAAGGTTTCAAGTAACTCAAGTGAAAATGAACATAATGAGGATTTCATTGAAACTCAGGCGTTTTCCATAAGAAAGTCATTACTTGGATCCAAATTAAGAGAAATTTGTGATAATTCACAAGACTTAATAGCTACACAGGCATTTGTCCGCCATCCTCAATCTGCTAAAATAACGCCAAATGATACAGGCACCATTTTGAATACTTCTGAAGATTTAAGGGAGACCCAATTGTTTGTTATTCATAAAAGTACAGGTAAGCGGCTACAGATATCAGATTCCATAAGCATCGGTGATGAATTAGATCAAGAGCTCAAGCAATTGATTGAATTTTCTTCAATGCCGAGCTCGCCGTCCGATGATGAGGCACACAACAACATTATTAAATCAAGATGTATCATGGAAAGAATGCAAGAAAGTAAGGTAAGATATCACTTACTTAAAATGATACCAGAGCATTGTCAATATTATTATTTTTCTTAAATAATTTTTTACAGATTTGTCAATCTAAGGAAATAGAAAAGAATTTGAAAAAGCAGGAAAAATGTATCAATTTGGGACGAAAAGGATTTGCACTTCGCCCAGAATTACTTGAAGCAGAATCGCGTAAGCTAAAAATACATACAATTTATTGCATTTTTAAAACCATTGTCATTCGATAGCTTGCAAAATAAAACGCACTAGGAACCTTTCAGAGCAGCCCATTTCGGGTGAAATAAAAACATCAACGCTGGCTACAAGAGCTAACCGAAAGCGATCATTACTACCAAGCCCAGAATCAATAACTTGTGAGTCTCAACTGTTTACTTTTTTAACTATGTGGCAGATATACAAGAACTGAATCTCCTGCAGCTCCAAAACACATGCGTTCCAAAAATCGCAAAGGTATCGAACCTGTCGATAAAGAAGCAGCCAATGACCAACCTAAGCCTTCCGTTATACGCAAATCTCGATCTCAAACATCAGTGCCATTGGTTGAGAAAATGGTTACATCGATGGAACCCATAAAAGAAGCGAAAGATGATAATAAACTTGCGAGCATTCATAAATTGAAAATGAAAGTGAAAAAAACAAAAAATGCAAATGACGATAATGGTACAGTCATCTCCTTGGAACAACAAACAGGGACCCAAAGGCCAACAAGAAAAGGAACCAAAAAAGCCATCGACATAAATATTGAAGAATGCGGTACAGTCAAGGCACGCGATAAGAATGCTGTTAATAAAGATTCGTGCAAACCATCCGGAAATAATGAAGGTTACCTTATTTGAAGTGAAAGTGTAATGATGATTTTTAAAATCTAATAATCTTCAATTTCCAGTGCCAGGGCGCTCAAAATCTGAAAAGATTCTGGAAAAATCACATGGCGGAGCGATTGGTAACGTCAAAGTTGTTCACAGCGGGAGAGTTGCCCCAGCTGAAGATGTCAGGATAATATCACAGAAATCACCTGCAATGCACATAGATGAGCAGACAAAGCGTAAGTTAATTTTTCTTATAACTTGTGAAATATATAATACAGGGACCTTATGCAATTTATATACTACAGATGCGTCCAAAAGCAAGCTGTCTAAACAAGATCCACTACAAGGTGACGGTGTAATAGATTGCAAATTGAATTCATTAATACGTATCCTATATTTTCAGACATAAACGACTACATAAAGGAAATAAGAAGTTCTGGGCGAAAAATCCAATTAACTTTATCAATGTGCAACTACACAGAAATCCGTACATTATTGAAATCTTTGAAAAGTATTTTTGCTGTAACTTAGAATTAAAGCATTGCCGTTCATATACTTCTACTACTCTTTTAGATGTTGTTGATGTCACTGAGAATCCGTTATGTTGCGATGTCCTCATCATGGACAAAGGGGAACGCACTTTTAAATTTTTGGTGGGAATTGCATCTAATAAGCCTATACTGTCGACATGTTGGCTACATGCCATTAAAGAAACGCGCACAGTAGCCGTGAAACCCATTCACATATTTAAAGATAAAAAGTTCCAGGAAAATTTTAAGTTCAATCCACTATCGTCATTGAAACATCCCAGTTTATTAAAAGGACTTCACTTTATGCTTGGCAATACCATACAGCCTAACGGAAAGGATATGTCAGGTGATTGTACTCAGATAGACATACTAAGTTTGCATTTGTCTAAAATCAATTACTATTTTTTACAGAAATCATTAAATGCGCAAGTGGAACTGTACATAACAAACCACCTCCTATTGCGAACAACGTGCGTCTTTATGTGGTGGCTTGTCAAAATGATAAGCATATTTTTAAGCTACTTAGGAACTATACAAACTTACAATACATTAAATCCGAGGGCGTAATGCAAACGCTCGTACAGCATAAGACAGAGTTACTGGATGAGTACAAGCTCAAAGTCGAGTAAGCTAATTGTTCACATTTTTGTATGTTAGATATATGCAAGTAAACGCGTGCGTGCTTTATGTATGTTTTTATCAATAACTTTTTAATAAAAAAAAACTTCTGGCGAAAGGCATTTTTAAGGCGTTTTCAAGATCTTCCCTGAACCTCATTGATTTTGATAATATATTCTACATTATTTATTTATTGAAATTTGTTTTTACATTCTTTTATTTTCTTTGTTTTATTCCAACTTTTTTCGTTTGGAAGCTGTTGGTTTATCAAATTGCTGTCGCATGCCTCCAGCTCGTTCATTGTGAAACTTCATGTTGTTAGACGTCTCGGCATACCAAGGAGAATCGAATTTTGTTGTATCCTGATCGACTAAATGAGTGTATTTCGTGCGACCGCAGCGTCCAAAGTTTTTCACCTGCATTACTTTTGGAAGTATGGTTTTGTCAAAGTGATCCTCGAGTGTGGCTTGAGCAAAGTCTCGCTTCAGCACATCGTTCTCCTCGTCTAGGTAGAACGCACCACGATGATAGTATTTCTGCAGGAATTTATATTTGCCTTTAGTGGCTTTGTTAGTGACAAGCTTGGGGTTTGAGCGCAGCTCCTGGCGTCGTTCCTCCTCGGTGAGATTACGCATGCGTTCAATTTCAACTTTTTCACGATCAGCGCTGTAAGAGCAAAAATATAATAATACTTTTTATATTTAAGTAGGATATGTAAAGTAACTTACTTGTCACGTTCCTCGCGGTCACGTTTCATGCGCTTAAGCTCACGCAATTTCCACGCTTCGTACTCTACCTCATCGTTTTCGTCGGCTGTGCAGACATCGTCTATTGACGCTTCGTTAGTCTCTGGCTTAACCTTCTCCAAGTCCTTTTTTACGCTATCTTCCACCATGCGCAAGGTGGCACGCCTTCGTTCCTTAGCCGCTCGTTTGGCTTCGGCTTCTAGTTGTTTTTGTTTTTGGGCTTCACGCTCTTTTTCTTGTATGGTGGCACGATCTCGCTTACGCACAAACAATGGTTTCAGGCGGGGTTCATTTTCTTCCTCACTTTCTGTTTCTTCTTCATACTCTGAGCTCTCCGACTCTGATGATTCTGACTGTTTTTCGTCCTCCTTTTGCAGCACTTCTTCTTCACGCTGTTGCTGCAACATGCGCGCACGTAACTTTGAACGACGCTTTTCCAGTTCTGTGTCGCTTAGCTCAGAGTCCGTGTCAGATTCGGAAGCCAGAGTAATTTTGTTGGTTGCACGCTCAATGCGCTGTTGCTGTTCGTTGTCGTCTAAAAATGGTTCATCTTCTTCGCTAGCACTTTCAACCATTTCTGGCTCATGAATGTGCCTGTGGCGTTCACGACGCTCGCGCTCCAAATCTTCCATATCGGCAGGGCGGGCACGTAATCGTCGCAAACGAGGATCATCCACTTCGGCTTCATCTTCTTGATCGATTGTTTTCTCATCACCACTGCCGCGTCGTGTTAGTTCAACCTTGTGACGTTCCGCCTTGTGACGCTCCATGCGCTTCCGATTGTCCACGAAATCATCTTCATCACTTTCATCTGAGCTGGAATCGTCGCGGGCATAGTCAGGTCGCTTGCCGGATATATAACGTTGCACCTTCACCTTTTGCATAGAAATCTCGCCTGAAACAGAAGCAAATATTATTTAATTCCCCTGCATCCATGAGGAGGCCTGTTAGCTTACCCTTTTCATTGCGTATGGGTACTGCACCTGCGGTACATTGTATACCCGTTGGGGCTGCTGGTGTGCTCATATTATTTGCCAAGTGTAAATCCAAACAAAAAATCTTGTTTTATATTTTCTACAGTAGAGTTGTCGCTTTCCATTAGAACCAGTTCAGACAAACTCTCTCAAACGCACTGCTGAACAAGTTCGATTTGTAAACATGGGGTTGCCGTCAACATTGACATTTTATGTTAATAACATTTCTATAAAATGTTAAATTTGTTCCTGATTTGTGAACTTCTTTGGAATCACATTCTTTCGTGATATACACAAAAGCTTTTGACAGCGAAACGAGTTGCACATAATCTGTTGTATGGTTATATAAACAGATTTTGACATTTTCCTTTCATCACATTTTTAATTAACAACATTATAGTATTACATTTTTTAAATGACCTCACAATAAAGACCCAACCTTCTTTAATCAGACATTTTGCACGTTGACAAATTTAGCAATTTCCAACGCCCACTCTCATTAGCGGAAACAATTATCAATTGACTTTTAACGCTTTCTTCTCATAAAGTTCAAGGAGGATGGAGATAACAAGAGCTAGGAGGGCGTATGATTCATTGATTTAATGCAATATAGTAGAAAAATAATGTAAAGTTTGCAATTGTTATTAAATGACTATAAAAATCTAAATTACATTTGTGAATATGTATGTGTTTAACTCTGGTTAAGACGCTTAACCAGTTTTGCGCAATTTTTGAAGCAAAACACTGGGTATTAGCCGAAATTACATTAACTGCATTTTACTTGTTCAATATTTAAGCTTTTGTGATTTAATAGTAGCTCCAATTTGTATATTTAGACCACGTAGACATTTTGACAAATATTGAGATATAATTTTTACATGAATTCTAAAAATATTACACATATGGCGTTCTCACGTGCAAATTTGGAATCCATGTAGGCACATTCTAAAGTTTGATATAAATTTATAAGCGGCTTCTCTGTTAATGTTTTCAATTCCAATTTCTAACACATTTCAATTAAAATAAAGCACTTGTAGCATTTTGCAAGAAGAGCATAGAAAATTGTAAACAAATAATTTTTTATTAACAAAAACGCAAGCCCGCTTTACGAAAGCCCGATGTAAATCGGTTCCAGATCGAACTCGTTATCGTTATCCAAGCTGGCGGCACCAAATATGTATAACCAGAGACGAAAGCCCCGCACCAATTGAATCGCACAGATAAAATTATATATGTAGTGTATATAAATTCAAATATTAATTGGCGTGCTTTTTTTGCGACTTCCTTGAGTTATTTACACATTTCAAATTCATATAGGGCGGTACCATAAGATTAATCACTCAAAGCCAAAAATTTATTAACATCTGACGCTTTATTGCTCAACTATTAAGCTGTTGCACGCAAATTGCGGTTATGCGTTGTGGGTGCCGGAGGCGCTTCCGATTAGCCTTTGGGTGCGTCTCCAACTGTTGATGTGGTCGCTTTGAGAGTCCGCCTTAAAGAAGTTGTCTCCGGTATTTTCCGCCAATTCTTTTACATTTCTCTGGGTAAATCACATAATTACAGTTTCACAATGGACCACTACGACGCAAGCCAAATAAATAAAAGATAAGAGATACCATATAGTAATAAGTAAAGAACAACTGGAGATGGTTGTATTAATGCATTGACAAGTCAAGTAAATGAAGTATACGTTTTGTTTAAAGAATTTGATCATAATTATTATTATGAATGCTATTAATATAATTATAATTTTATTTTGTGAGTTTACGCAATGCGAGAATTCCATAAAGATAGCAGTTAAGGCTCTTTTTTTAGTTGATTCGTCAGCAATCGTATAGGTTATCTCCTTCTCCATCTCGATCTCGATCTCTACAGAAAATATCCATTAATTTGTTTGCCATATTCATTCTCTTTGCTGGTATACGCTTTTACTGCGCTCTTTCAATACCTAAGAAACAAAGTGCGGAGCTGAAGCTCGGTGAATTGATGATAAATCAGCTGACGGACGGTCATATAAAAGACGATATCGGTCGCTAGCCACAGCTCATTCATTTGAAAATTGTCGAACTGTTCGAACTATTAGAAAGCTGCGAACAAATCAATCCAGTCATATCCTAAAATAGTGCACAAAACCGAGTTAAACGATTCGAAAAATAAAGAAAATAATCGAAATACGAGATATATTATTTTTGTAAATTGAAAAGTCCTGTGTTGTGTTTTTGAATTGAACTGAAACAACGTTAATGAAATATATTAATAACCGCGGTACTATCTTGCAAATACAATTTAGAACATTTTTACTTTAATTGTGCGGGTTACAACCACAGCCTTGGCTAAATTAAAGGATTTTCTACACAAGGATTGATGACATTTCTAAAGGTGCGAATCAGTTATCATCAAACAAATATTAAAACACTTGGGAAAGCTACTGTCGAGATGCTTGACAGTAAAAGACCCGGTATTCATATCTAAACACACATATATGAAATAAATATAGTAAAGAAATACAATAAAATAAGATATAATATAATATAATAATATAATATAATATAATATAATATAATATAATATAATATAATATAATATAATAATATAATTTGAATACTCTACTTGAACACACATGTCTAAACAAACATTTCTATATATACATACATCAAATATGGTGCAGAAAGCAAATGGATTCGACTGGGTTTCGAAACCGGGCTCCCTTGATAGTTGTTCCAACGCTCTAGCAATGGGCCCATTGCAAGATGACATCTGCCCCTTCGGCTTGGTTGTGGTACCGGGTCTATTTAGTTATAGTTAATTGTTTGTTGCATCTACTTTAACTTGATAATTATGGAGATTTTGTGGATCAGTTATTCATAATATTGTTTAATTAAGTGTCGACATGCACAGTTAATTGGGAGCACAATTCATTGCAAGAAAAGTAGATCAAAGCTACAATTAGTTTTAATTGTATAGTAGCTACAAATTGTTTAATAACAAAAATCGATTGCTTTCGACGAAAGTGATCTTTAGATAACAATAACGACTCAACAAAACGTAAAATGTGCATGAACATCCATTTGTCTAACTCCAATATTTTACAATTGGTTTATGCGATTCAGGTTAGTTATTAACTGTCGCTAGCTGCATTCAGAACTAAATAAAAAGTGTATTACAAATGTAGAGTACGCCCTAACAATTAAATCACATGGCTAGCCTTATATCTTCGGAGTTTGCTTGTAATAAATTTTAATAAAAATGTCTGTACACATGGCAAAGTGTCAAATGGAATTGCGTACAACGTGGCAGCTTTAAGTTTTATTATTATTAAAATTCATATTATTATTATTAATATTAATGGCCAGACAGCGGCAAAAAGATGTCGAGAAAGATGCGCATATCAATTGGCTTGATAAGACTATGAGCTGAGGAAGCAGATATTGTCCACACAGAGATCGCAGTGGAATCCCCAGTCAAAAGGGGAGCATGCCTCAGGTTAAGTGTAGATAGAGAGACATTGAGAATGCGCAGAATCTGCTCGTTGGCAGACAATTCGCTGATGTCATTGGGCCTTTGGGCCGCTCTGTTTGCCTCTTAGCGTGCTCTTGATCAGCTTCCAGTCGAAACTGGCGCAAGGCGGCTCAACATTTCCAATCATAACCAGTTCAATTCGCTTAAATCTCGAGACAGGAGCTGCTCTTCTTATACCGCGCATCTTCTATAGTTTTGCAGATTGCATGCTCATCTCATATGCGTTGCTACTCCAACCGCCTTGGGCTACAGAATTCAATGGGTATATCTTGCCTTCTGTGCTGACCGCACTCTTCAATGCAAAACAATTCATTGGCGTTTATCAGAGTTTATTCAATGATTGTAATAAATAAAAAATTAATGAATATCTTAAATTAGTAGCTGAACTAGAACTAGAATTAAATATCTATCGAAATATCTAAAGTTGTTAAGATATATATAACATTATATTGAAATGAAATTGTTTATGTAATCAAATAATATATTTGTACTTGAACATGAAGCTCTGGCTACTAGATACAGTCACGAGTGTGGATGTATCTTACATGTACAGATACATTTACAGATCTTAATTAATTAACGACGCCTACAGCTCTTTACATTGTAATTGCCGCCCTGGCGCAATTTCTTTTCCAATAAAACCTTGAACTTGGTATTATACAATAATCTTTCTATGATCTATATATATCTATTATTATATTATTTTTTTATATTTCAGTTCTTTTTATTTGACCGTGAGATGTAAATAAAACGGCGTGAGTGTTGATTAAATAATTATATGCTACAAGCATAAACAAATTACTTGATAATATCAATCCTCCAGACCAATTCATAATCTCTCCTAAAATGTTTGCCACAATTTTGAAATTGTTGACCCTGTGCGCCTTGGCCCATTTTATAAGCGGACACACGGTGAAGGAGCAACCCATTACTACCGAGCAGAAGTATCTGATTGTGCGGGGCGAGACATCTGAGAGATCTGCTGACTCTCAAGAATATCTGCAGTTTAATGACGCAGCCAAGTTGCTCTTGACGTCGTTTAAGGCACAAAAGATTGCCGCTACAGATGGGATTGAGGAGTGCAGTGAGCCCAGGCATAAGGCCACGTTCTCTGGCATTGATTACTTCATTCTCCTATCCATGTTGGTCGTATCACTGGGCATTGGCATCTTCTATGGCTTTTTCCAAACGGGGGGCAGCTCTTCCAATGAGTTTCTACTTGGCTCCGAAATGAACATTCTACCTGTCACTCTAAGCCTAACAACGAGTTTTATAACAGCTATTGAGCTACTTGGAAATCCCTCCGAGATGTACTTTCAAGGTACACAGTTCGTGCTTATAGTAATACCCATGGTGTTGGTCATTCCGGTTGCCGTGAAGATCTTCTATCCTATATACTTTAAAATGGAACTTACCAGCTGCTATGAATATCTAGGCATTCGTTTCGGAAAGGAAATTCGCATTCTGGGCGCTGTCCTCTATGTCATACAGGTGATTAGGCTTCTTCAAGGAGAACTCAGGGATTTGTTATAACATTCCTGAAATTGCAGATGTGCTTTTATACTGCTGTTGCTGTACTTGCTCCGGCAATTGCCTTGTCTAAGGCAACAGGATTGGATACAAAAATTGCAGTTGTCCTTATTTACGTTGTCTGCGTATTTTACTCCTCAATGGGAGGAATCAAGGCATGTGTCATCGCGGATTCCTTTCAGGTGAGTGCAAGAACGCGAGTATACTCTTAAGACATGTTTCTAATCACATCTCGCTATAGGCTGCTGTTCTGGCCGTCTCGTTGGTTCTGATTGTCGGTCTGGGCTCATTTTATAGCGGAAATCCGGTGCAGGTCTTTCAAACAGCAGCTGATCGAAATCGCTTGGAGTTTTTTAAGTGAGTTTCTTTGGGTCACTTTAATAAGAGTATTTACCATTGAGACCGCTTTTTTACCTGTAGCTTCGATCCTGATCCAACCACGCGTCACACTGTTTGGTCTGTGGTCATTGGAGGCTTCTTCTACTGGACCTCGCTCTTCTGCACCAATCAGGCGTCTGTGCAAAAGTGCATGTCACTGAAATCCTTGAAGCTGGCCAAGATTGCATTGGGATTTGCTATTATTGGACTGATTATCGTCTTTCTACTTAACTTCTATACTGGACTTATGGTATTCAATCATTATGCGGAATGTGATCCATTGCTCGTGGGTCGCATCACAGCATCGGATCAATTGTTGCCCTATTATGTGATTAACACCTATGAGAATGTTTATACTATAGCTGGGATCTTTGTGGCTGGTATCTTTGCCGCTAGCTTAGGGTAAATTTGTAGATCTTTGATATTAAAGACCATTCTTAAATATTTGACTTCCTTTTGCAGCACCGTCGCGTCGGCATTAAACTCACTGTCAGCTGTCACTTGCGAGGATTTGCTCATCAACGGAATGAACATTAAAATTTCACCTGAGAATGGAGCTACTTATGCCAAGTGGATGTCCCTAGGCTTTGGTGTGGCCTCCTTTGGCTTGGTATTCATTGTAGAGCACCTAGGGGGAGTTCTCCAGGCGACATTGACGCTCAATGGACTCATTGGTGGTGTTACCTTGGGCTTATTTGTTTTGGGAATCGCCTGCAAGCAGGCGAATACCAAGGGTGCCTTCTACGGAGGTCTGTTGGCCTTAGCGTTGGTCATATTTGTGGGTGTGGTGGCACAAATTGGCAATGTGGAAACTCCAACGTTGCCCACCTCTGTTGAAAACTGCGATTGCCATGTAAATGTGACAGGAATTATTGGAGGTTTACTTAGCGAGAGCTTAAGAATGGACACAGTTCAGGAGGGTTTCTCGTATGTATGATTAGACAATATATAAAAATATGTTTAATTTTAATCCTTCTTATCTTCCAACAGTTCCTGGGCTATTTTCCGTCTCAGTTACATGTGGTTCAGCATGATCGGCTGCTTGTTAACCGTATTTTTAGGCTGGCTAATATCACTTATCATTGATGCATTGCAGCGACGCAGTGTACTGAAGATTACTGGAAAAGGCATTGATAATCCTGCCATCTCTGATGAGGTATTTAAGAGTGAGAGTCCTGTGATATTCACCACAGTGAAGACCATTGAGGCTACAAGTGCCGAAGGTCATATTAATCTTGCCATACGCATCGACGATGAATACGAATCCAAATAAGTTTTCCATACGAAATCGAAACCAAAAATATATTCCTGGTACTGTAAATGTAACTGTAACTGTAACCTCCATGTACAAAGTTGTCGTATAGTTTGTAGTCAATTTGAGTCGCAAACATTATTTACTAAGTTTAGTCGAAAGAGTGATTTTTTAATTTATAAGCAAGTTTTTGCAAACCACATATAGTATTTTACTAAGTGCGTTTTGTAATTGATATTTGCGAATTTACTTTAGATTTAGGCTCATCAGCAATTCCTTTTGTTGCGTTAACAATAAAATCGAATATTGTATTATAGTAGTACAATTATTGTGGACACCACTGTAAATCAGGTTTCTCCCTTAGCAAAGACACACGCCATTAATAGCCCAGACAAACACCCTTTCTTTGAATGTGCGTATGTGAATGTGTGTATGTGCTATGATCTTATGTGTATCGTAATTCACCAATGAGGGGCTGCCAATCTCCTTTTCTTTAAATGAAAAAAAAAAAATAATAATAATAAATTTAACAGCAACTACTCATAGATGAAACCTTGAAAATATTTCTTAATTCTTCAGAATTATAGCAAAATAGTATGTGAATTGTTCAAAGACCTTTATTTTGTATTTGAATTTAAATTCGAAAGAAATATGCACACATTAAGTGCAATAAATTATTTAATTAATTAATTGATTAGTTTATAAGAATATTAATAATTACGCAAAATGTACAATTAAAAGTGCTAATCATATATTTACAATACAATTCCTTCCACCCTCCCTCAGACAGTTCTGGCAATCACGTAACGCTGATTTCCTCATCGCTATCCGAATTGGAGTCATCGTAGTCATCATAGTAGAGCTTCATGAACTCAGCGCTTTGGAAATGAGCAGCAGATGTTGGCGTTGCTTGCTGTTGCTGTTGTTGCTGTTGCTGCTGGTGATGATGATGAAGTTGCGCCGCAGCTGCTGCAGCCGCCAGTTCAACCTCTCGCATGGCCGTGAAATGTGGGGAGTGATGGAGTTGTTGGAGCTGCTCAAAGCGTCGCTGTTTGGCCTCTTGTATGCTGCTCTCTAGCTTGAACTTTAGGTCGGCTGCGACCAGTTGCTTCTGCATTTCCGCATTGATCTTGGCCTGAAATTCCGCGGCACTTCCCACAACTGGTGGAGACGAGGCAGCCGATGACACCGTTGTTGTGGGCGTTGGCGTAGGCGTGGCTGATTGATCGTTCATCTTAATGCTGGTCAGGAGGGGAGGCGGCGAGCTGATTTGCATTCCATACCCAGTTGTTGGAGTTGAGTGGTTGATATTGGACGTTGGCGTTGGTGCACCCTCAACGGTTGAACTACTGCTGCTAGCAGATTGCGGTGATTTGGGTGTGACAGCTGCCACTACTGTTACTCCACTCGTCAGCGACTCATCTTTGCCGGCAGCTGCTAATGCTGTTGGTGGTGGTGTGGCGCTGCCGTTGGGCGAGAGAAGCGAGGGAGAGAGTGGCGTTAGCGGGCGATCGCATTTGGCATCGGACAAGTCCGGATTGGGATTGTTCTTGTTGGGCAGCGTCTGGTCGCGTGAGCCGCCGTTGGCTAACAGTTCGCGCTCCTTGGAGTTGCGCCACTTCATGCGGCGATTTTGAAACCATATTTTTACCTGCAAGTACAAATGAAATGGGTAAATTGAAATTGAAAATGTTCAACTACGGATGGATGCCTGTCCTGTTCCATGCTGACCTGTCTGTTACAGCAGTGCCAGCACCAACAGCCACTGACAAGGAGAAAAGGAGTTTGCCTAAAAGTTTTCATGACCACAGGCACAGGATAAATTCATGGCCAAACGCACCAAATGCCAACGCTCTACGGTCAATTCAACTTTTTGGGGAATTTTGCTGGAAAAGTTTCTGTGGCAAAGGGCAATAATGGGCAATGGGGTGTAGTAGGAGTGGATGAAGAGATGGGCGGAGCCCGGTGGTGGCATGTGTGTGGGTGTGGTCAGGGGGAAGGTTTCAACTGCAATGCCAACAGCAGATGATAGCAAATCCATAATAAATGCAAATGAGAGACGTTTGCTTAGCGACAACAAATTGATTATAGGCCGCACAGTAGTGCAAAGTCCTTTAGATTTTCAATCGAATTGCCGTAATGCGATCATGTTAAATTGTGATACATTTTTGCCACACTGTGGAGATTAAAAGATAGTCCGGCAAAAGTGCTGTAAGCTCAACGCTTGTGTGTGTGTGTGTGTGTGTGTGTGTATGGGAGTGTGTTTATGTGTGTGGCTGCATTTGACAGGAACAGTAAGAGACAAGTAGGACGCAAACACTCAAAGCAAATTGCAACCACCCCGAAACCCTGGCATTTCTGGCTACCCTGGCACTCCCAGACCAACCATGGTTGCTGCTAAGTTTGCGACTGTTTTTGAGTTATTATTCAATGGGTGTTTACCTCTGTTGGGGCACAGTTTGTGCTGTTATTGTCCTCTGCTTGTCTAGGGCACAGCAGGACACTCGCACTTTGTTGCAAAGCCAACAAGGCAACCAGCTTGCAACAATTTATACGGTTGCCAGCCTCACCAGCAGAACCCGCTTCACAATGTAATTAGTTTAAATGGAATAGAAAATTGATGCGCAGAATTGACTTTAAGTTAGTCAACCAGAAGCTAGGAGGTCCAGACATAGTACACGATGTAATCATCAGGCATATAAATAAATAAACAACGGATTCAACAATAACACCAACAACAACAACAACGACATCATCAAAAGTGGAAAAGTGCTGACATGTTGAACAAGCGATTAACCGCAGAGATTTGCCGAGCTTAACGTCGTCGCCCTTGCCGCTGGCTCAGTCTGCTTCTCAGTCACCGTCCCGCCTCGACCACGTGCCAAGTCTTTTTTTCTTGTGGGTTTGCTGTTTTACTTACTTCCGGTCATTGAATTTTCCAGCATCAGTCGTTCCCACCCAAGTAATTCACCACCCGTTGCCCCCCATTGTCCCATACAGCAGCAGCAATTGAAATAATAAGCTCAGGCGGCGATAAGATTAATGATTATGGCCCAACCCGAATTGAGCCTTCGTCCTAGTCAAGTCGTCCTTTTCGTCGTCTGTTTTTGATGGAAATTAATTATAAAGCGTGCAATTTAGTATGCGTCTCGGGTTGAACGGACTGTGCAAAAAGTCGACTGGAAAATGGATCCCCCTCATCTATGTGCTCAACCCCCTAAATCTATGCTTTACTTCCAAGTTTAATGAGCTTGAAATTATGATGTTTGCTCTGGCTTTTAATGGGTTTGATCTTGGTTCAGTGAATAACAAGCGAAAGTCTGTCCAGAATTACCTTACATAGAAGTAATGCCCATATCTGAAGCCTGTTTAAAATAATTAAATAACTAACTCAACAATATCCGAATTATAATCATTTAAGCTGCATTTAATTAAAATATAATTACTGTCAATTTAAATAAGTATAAATTGAGTCTGTCGAGCTTGTCAACAAATTTTTGCCTTGTTTTCCCCGCATATTATTAATGTGGGCGCTTAATACATGTATGCATTGGTTATAATTGCTAAATTTATGCAAATGGGAATAAAATGGGTTTGTTGATATTATGGAAATGTAAACAAATGTTTTTCGGTTATCATTTAAAAGCTTGTAACTTAGGATTTTATGTAATAGATATTAAGAATAATTATTAAAATAATTATCTGTTAGCTGAATTTCGAATATTATAAAAGTGAATGAATCAAATCAAATCGAATCACGTATCTGATCGAACTCTCCTTATTGCATTCTTTGTTCTTTCACAGTTTAGTTAACGACTCGATACATTGAAAATATTATACCGAACTATATTCAGCCCTATTGTAAGTAACAGATTTTTGTGACACGCCGCCTGCATAATGCGGATATCATTTGTTTGAAGTTTTTATAAACCAAGTAAGGAGGCTATACGATAAAGATGAGGGGTAAATCGAGTTGAAGTGGGTGGTGGAAATTGGATTGTTCAGTCAGTTAGGCTACAAATTGCTTTGACTTTAGCTTTGGCAAAGTGACGGCTGCCTTTGCCGAAAATTGACTTTGGCAATGAGCACAAGCTGTTGTTTGTATATGCGCGTGTGTGTGTGTGTGTATGTGTATGGGGCGACCCAGGATATGGAGACGGAGTCAGAGTGGGAATCAGAAACAAAGTTGGACTATTTGTGTATGAGTCTGGGTGTGGCAACATATGTTAACTAATGAGGCAATTGCTCCGTGGGGATGATTTTGTCAACCCATCACCCATCTACCCTAACTCCCGCCATGTCATTCGATATGCTGCGTAATAGCGTATTAAATAGTCTGCTACTATTTGCCAAAGTCATTTAAGTCATTTGGCAGTTGGCTGTGCGTTTTGGGTTACCAACAATTTGTTACTCGACCCACTGGCCAATGTCCTTTCGAAATCGGAACCGACTTGAGAGTGGCCCCCAATTGTGGCATTTATTTAGCAATTTGTCATACATTTATTTTGTAACCAAAGTTGCAAATGATGGTTTTTAATGTGTTTCTCAATCGTTTTTGCTTGTTGAGCATTTTGGCATGAAATGAAATTCGAGTTATGTACATTTTGTGTTCAGTTAAAGTGCTTTTTGATTGTCATGTGAATTGCGACAGGCGTCTAAGGATACTCCATATGTTAACTCAAACGATACAAACGATATATTAATTAATACTTTCTTTCCCCATCACCTTTACTCGAAATCAACTGAAATCTTAAACCAATAGTAGGGCTCTCTGAACCCGCCCCCTGCCATACACAATAGGCCGGCTATTAAGGCGATAACAAGACTCATAAAAAACAAGCAAGGCAGACAACAGATACTACCAAGCCAGAAGTCTATTAAATTCACTACTTAAGCTACGAATGTATTTGTTTATAAAAGAATGGAAGCTCTTTTATTTTCCAGATTATTTATCATTCAATTTGATTTAAAGCCTTCGTCGTGTTTGTTGGTCGAGTAAATAAAAAGCAGGCAAAATCGAAATGACAAACAAATAAAATGAGAAATAAAAAAATACCGCAAATGTGTGCAGTAATCCACCCTAAAAAGACATTCCCATCCCTCCCTCTGCCCTCACTCCTCTCAAACACACACACACACACACACACAAAGAGCATGAAGCAGACAAATAAAATAAACATAAAAATATTTATAACGTGAAAATTCCAAGAGTAAAGCCAAAGTACCAAGTGCCTGAAGCTAGCATTGAGTTTCCATAATTGATAGCAAGGATTTTCCCACTGTCTGTATTTATATATTCTTGTTGTTGTTATTTTTTCCGTTTACCGTTTACTGTGTGCTTCCCCCATTTTTGGCAAATCAAAAACAGACGAATTTGGTTTGGACATGACACTTAAAAAGTTGCTGCCAGGCTTTGACACGTGTGCCTGTGTGCCTATGTCTGTATGGGTGGGTGGGTGTTTGTGCCGCCTGCGGGGTTGCTGAAGAACCAACTCGTTTAGCGGGTTTCATGGAAGCCATCTCGCGATTCCTTGAGCTTTGGGCTTTGTGCATTGATTTAAAAATGCAAATCAGTTTATTGGATTTACCCTCAAGATGTTTTCATTTCCGTTTTGTGAATTTGGCAGATTGTGGTTGAGAACTGCGGCTTGGCGTTTGAAGTGTGTTATTAATGGCAATTAAATTTATAGCAGGCCGATTATGAGGCTGGTAACTGTCATTTGCAGTTAAGCGCTGTCTTTTGTACTTAATAAAATTAAAAAAAAAAAAAATTTACATAAATTATAGCACCAATTCTATTTGTATTTTATAATGTTTGGAATGCAACTTGATTAAAGCAATAAAAAACGGCAAATTTCTCATAAATCGCATTGCAATAAAAAGCCACATGACCTTTTGGCAGCTTTAGCGGCAATTTTTCGAGTGCGTTTGTAAAAATCCCAATAAAAGTTGCAATGAACAACACTCGAAATGATGAATCACCTGAGCGGTTTGCCATCAATGCAACGATTGTCAACCGCAAGGCACGCGACGACGAAGCTAACGAAGCCGCATCCAACTCCTGCTCTCTTCTGGCGTAACCGAATAACCGGCTATCCTGCAATATTCTAGGTGCATTCTACTGGGCAAAATTTATGGCATGGATTCGACAAAAGGGCAGCGTGCAGCAAATGAACAACAAACCAAAAAGTGCAGCACGAGAAATACAAATGCAAAGAAAAGCCCTTAAATCATGTTGCATACAACTAGGCGCCACGACACGCGTTGCAGTGCAACACACGCCCACACTCACATAAATCCAACCTCAAAGCAGTGAGTGTGTGTGTATGTGTGTGACTGTCACTTGAGTGTGAATATCCGCACTCGTTCATCGCCCACAACCAAGTCCACAGTCAACCACAAATTCCCACCCCCTCTGGAAGGCTGTTAATGGAGCCCGTGTCGCCATCGCCGTCGGCTGGACAACACTTTGTCCTTTGTCCAACTAGGGACCAGAAAGCAGGGACCACGGACCAAACAGTGTCCAGCGAATAAAGCCTTGCACACAGGACCAACTGCTGCGATTTGACAGTGAGTTTTTCTGACATTTTTGCACATTTTTTAAATGGTTCTCTTTTGGTTCTTTGGCTTTGTTTTTGACGCCATCCCGTTGACATTTTCATTTTTTTATTTTTCCATTTGATAAAGTGCAATTGATGAATGCTTTCGTTTCTTTTCCTCCATGCACAAAGTCCTATAAAGAACTTTTTATTCTATGGCTCCGTACATTTTTTTTCTGCTAAGATTAATGGCAGAGTACTGTGGACAATAATCATAAAATAATTGTAAGTCCATTGGGTAAAATATCTGAGAAACAATAGCTAATATATAGTATATGTACAGAAAACAAGTGGATCAGTCGAGTCATTTAATAAATATTTATAAATTTACATATTTACGCACATACTTTTACTTATATGCATACTGTCGCTTTTACATATACATTTATATATAATAAGTTATATACACATGCATACGTAGTTATATTTACTGTATTTATGAATTGATTTATGCAAAAATGCCTTAATATATAACTTTATAAGAAATCGCCAAGGTTACACGTTAATGAATCCCGTCAGATAATTCAAATATCACATTCGAACGCATGGTGAGAATTATAAGATCATTAAGGTGAATATGATCGATCGATCGTCAGCAAGCAGCAGCCTGTAAAAAGGGGCGTGTCGCTTTGCATTGAGTTGATGATGTTGATGAATTCATGCCTCGCTTTCTGGCAAATGCAACTGGACACGCTTATTGCGTAATTATGAAATTTTTATGAATTATATGCAGTTGCAGTGTGGCATTGTAGGCCAAAAACCGAAAGGTGAAAAAAGAGCTGCACTAATTTGGCATAAAATTGTCAGCATCATCATTCGACTGTCAATTACCGACGGCTGCTGCTGTTATCCTGCAGTCGCGTTGCGACGGCTGTTGACAAGTTCCAGTTGTCCTCTGATTGAGTTGTGATCGATTACATTGTGACAAGGCCAAATTGGTCACGCCAAATTTTTCCAGTAACAGCAGCAGTTAGCAAGAGCAGTCATGTGAGAATGTAGCTGTGAAAATGTGTTCTTCCGCTTTTTCATCTCAGTATTTAATACCCTTGTACTATTAATTAATAATGGAAATTTATTGCATTATGGAGATAATGTCGAATCAAGGTTTTCATAAATTACTAATCGGTAATCAACACTCAAATCTATATTTTCAATAGTTAACTTGCGTATTTCAAACCAGCCTTACTTTTGCTTACTTTTCTTTCTTGGTTACTTTCAACTTTTGGTGGAAAAGTAAATAAAAAACGAAAAGGAATGAGCTTAATTACACCCGGGCTCGCACAATCAATAAGAGCTGCCTCTCTGGCGTATGGCTTGAAAGCCGAAATGAATTTCTTATAGCTCGTTATAATTTCATTATATGTATTTCGATGCCAACAACAAGCGACCTTTATATACGTATACGTGTATATGTGTATGCGCCGAAGACAAGCGACTGCGCATTTAAAGGAAGCATGCCCAGCCCGCCTCCCCTTCTTCCCTTCCCCCGTTCTGTCCTCCTTCCCTCTATCCCCAACCCCCTGTTGGCATGTTAAGCTTGTGCTGGCTTCCATTTTGCTCTGCGCAGCCATTGCTGAGAGCTTTTCGCATTTTCAGCCTGGCATTTAAAGGGCGGAGTTTTATTTTCCCCTGTTTATGTTCTTATTTAACATTTTGATGTTGTTATTATTATAACATATTATTGTTGGTGTTGAGATTGTTGTCGTTATTGTAGAAGATTTGAAAAGTTTTAGAAAATTTGATGAGTGCTTAAAAATAATTTTTATACAAGTTTATTACGAGCACATTTTTATTGGCCCTTATTTACGTTTACGGATTGGTTACGTGGAATTAGTTGAACTTGTAGGCAAAACTTTGCTCGTTGCAAATAGATAAATGAGTTAAGTAAAAAATATTTTCCTATTCAGATCGAAATTCTACTATTTTAGTTTTAGTTCGTAGATTAGTTTAAATTGATAAACTCCACTCACCTGAGAGTCTTTTAGACCCAATCTCTCTGCCAATTTCTTGCGATCCGGCTTACTGATATACTTTTGCTGTTGGAAACGCTTCTCGAGACCTTTTCGCTGCGAGTCTACAGAAGGAAGAAGGGAGAGAAAATGCAACAGTTATAAGTACTGTCAACCCAACCCAATAACATTACCCTTTCTACGAACCTGAGAAGACGGCACGCCGCATCATACCCCGACGAGGCTTTCCACGTGTCGAGTGTGCCCAGGGAAAGCCCTGACCAGGAGGCAGGGGAAACACTTGGGCACCAACTGCAATTAAACAAACATGTACCCGTATTGGGGAAATGCATTAGACGATGCAGTTTGAGGCATGGCCAGAAAACACTTGTTAATGAGCGCAGTGGGGTGCCAAATTGTTAGGCAGTAATTGCAAAGGAATTCGAATGGGGAGCACGCAGAAGGAGGGGCAGGGGTTGGGGCCGGATTTGACACTTACCACTCATGTAGGGATTACGGCAATGCGCCAGCAACGAATGCAAATGCGGATGGTTGAGTGTGTGGGGCAGAAAGGGAGTAGGGCGGCTGGGCATGGGCTTCGCAATGACCGGATGTATTGGCGGGGGTGGTGGTGGTGTCGGATGCGCAGTTGGTGGCCCTCCTGTTGCTTGTCCACTCAACAGTTGTTGCTGTTGCTGCTGGTGTTGCTGTTGATGTTGCTGCTGATTTTGCTGTAGCTTTTCTTGCGTTAATCTTCGATTGTTGTTGTCCTCATCGTTGCCAGTGCCGATTTCATGCGGTCGACCATCCTGTACACTGTTGCTATTGCTGCTGCTGTTGTTGTTGTTGTTGTTGCTGCCGCCGATGCTGTGATTGTTGTCGCTATCACTAATTGTGCTACCAGGTGACGACGAGGATGCCGCCGTCGTTGCTGTGGTTTGCGGTTGACAACTATTGCTGTGATGCTGTTGCTGCTGCTGCTGGTGTTGCTGCTGCTGATGCGTTAGAAATGCGGGATGCGGAAAGTGGGCATGTGCATGATGATGTAGCGGGTGTGGCAGTCCGAGAGGCGCCTGCCCCACTAACGCCTGATGGTGTTGCTGATGGTGATGATGATGCGATGTTGGTGGCGCCTGCTGTTGTTGTTGCTGCTGCTGATGCTGCGAGTGATGATGGTGCTGATGATATTGATGTGTGTGCTGTTGCATAAAGTTTTGTTGTAGATAAGGCCATATATGCTGCGGTTGAATAAACTCTGTCAATTAAAAAGAAGACAACAAAATAGTTAGAGTTGTTGTGAGGATAGCATTTATTTTATGGATTCATAAATATACACTCATAAATACTAATTAAAACCTCGACTTTTCAGTTAAACAACTCTTTGAGTATAGAAAGATATTCCCTCAATTTCAGATGAACAATACCGTTTTAAGAATTGAATAAGATCTTGGATAAGGGTCCCAACATGTTTTTCTTGGCGCTATTAACATGCATCACAGAACAAGACCCCAGAGACCATCACACATTCAAATATAACAGCTCCAAACGTCTTGTCTTGTAATCAACCCTTCATGTGTGTGTGATAAGTCACGACTGAGATTTTCCGGCAGATGCTGCTTTGAAGTGTCAAACTGGCATAATTAAACAGCTCGCAGCTTTCAATTCCAGCCTTCCCCTCTCCACACAGATGCCAACACATTGAAAACTTTGAGCATACACACCTTCATTTTCCGATTTCACTTCATGTGGAAAGCTAACAAAAGTTTTGCGCCTTTGATTCAGAACTGAGCTTCAGCCTGCGGAAAGATTTTGGCGCTCTGTGGCTGCATTTCATTTTCTAATTAAACACCCCAAGTAGCAGGAGACGCCATTTACAAATACCGACAAGGACACAAACACACACACACATACAGAACCACACACACCGACACACGCCCACACACACAGACATATACCCACACTCCTACTGAAAGACGCTGCAGGATATGATTTTAATTCGATTAGAGCGACTGAAACAATTATCATATTAACGCCTCTTTAGTTCTTCGTGTGTGTGTGTATGTGTGTGCGTTCGGCGTATAATTTGATGGTGAAATCTTGTGTGTCTTGTGTGTGTGTGCGTGTGTGCGTGTGTGTGCCACATGTGTGCCTAATGAGCGCACAAATTAAGTTATAATTGTTCTCTTGGTTTGTTTTATTTCGCTGCGCTTTAGCCACTTTTGCATCTGTGCCACGCAATATTTCCAAAAGTTTTCGTTGGCAAAAAGTTAGTAGAGTCAGATTATGACACAAAAAGTTAATTTGACTGGAAAGTAATTGAACTTAGATAGTATTGATTGGCAATTAGTTCAAGGCCATTAAGTTAACTATTGGAATCGACGCTTGATTGTTAAAAGATGATTTTAATTATTGCTTAAGTTTTGGCAGTTCGGCGAACATTTTTTTAAATAATATTTCGTTAAATTCTTCAGTTTGTTAAAGGAGTTTCTTACTATATTTATAAGACTATAATAGCGTTTTTAATAAGGGCTTTCCTATCGGTTACATATTTAATTTTGTAATCATTAGACCATTAATAATATTGATATCTAATCATTTACTCCTCCCAATTCTTTCCACGCTTCTGACACAAAATGACTGTGAACTGATCTTAACACAAAAAATTGGCACATAAAATCACATAAAAATTGCCATAAAAAATAGTAGAAAAACTCAGCCCCCTCATTAATAAAGGCAATGACAATTAAAGTCCCACAATCCAATTCGGAAAAGTTCTAAATACTCCCTGAAACCAATTCACATGCTAAAAAGATGGATAAAACGCGTCGCAGCTACATTGACTGATAGACAATTTGTCACGCCTACTTTTTGGCGATCCAGCTAAAAAAAACACCTCAATGAACCCTTGTTTTGTTCTGTTCTCGTGCATCTGTGTGTGCGTGTCTTTATGTAAGTAGCACGCGCAGCCGCAAATGGACTCGGAACTCGGAACTGGTTTACGAGGATGCGCATTTGGCTTGGTCGGCAGCTACCGACGGATTTGTCGAGGCTCAGATACAATAATTTAAACATGATTAGGTCTGGTTGTGTTTTCACAGCCTGCTCCGATCTGCGAGCTCCGTTATGCCTCAAGGGCTTAGGGAGCACAATAAAAAAAGAAATGAGGCAAAGCCTGATCCCCGTGGCACATTGAAATTGAAGTTGCTGCTCGTTGTCGACCCTTTGTGGCAAAACTGTTATTCTTTCGGATTTTCATATTGCAATTGTATTTTGATTTTGTTTTTCGTGTCTCGTATTTCGTATTTAGAATTGTTTTTGTTTGGCATTAGCCACGGCATATTAATTGCCAAGCCGCGTTTATTGCGTCCTTCCTCTTACCATTTCTGACTCGCACTCCTTCGCGTGTGTCGCCCAGAATGGCGGAAACGCTAAATTTGAGAATGGGTTTGCTGTTGTTATCCTTAAGGATGGTTGTGCCGCTGCTTGTGGTGTTGGGCTCCTTGGGCTCTAGTTTGGGCAATTTGATTGCTTCACGACGAGGCTCCATATCTAGCTCATCGTCCAAATCCTCATCATCTAGGTGCGGCGTCTCAACGCTATCAATATCAGCAACAATTTCATCCTCATCTTCATCGTCTTCGTCGTCTTCCATCTCCATTTCCTCAATGCTGTCAACACTTTCTGCACGATTCTCACGACATTTATCACATTTGTAGCCACGTTTAGCACAGTTGCAATTGCACAGTAAATCGCTTGTGCACTCCTCCTGCCTGTCCGCCTGCTCGGCCTGTCCACGGCTAAGGAGCATCTCACTCAGGCTCGACTTTAGTTGGCTCTCACTATAACTCTGGACGCGTTGTGCATGCAATAAACTGTCCACAAGAAATGCCGTAGACATCACGTTTACCGTTCGCCGATTGCTCTAATAACTTGCTACTGTTACGTGTGTACAAGTGGCTATATACAATTGTCCTGTGCTGTGCTGTGCCCTGCTGTGCGCGCCGCGTACGCGTCGAGTTCTCGAATCGTACTGAACAAGGACCAACAGTCATGGCAATCGACTGACTCGACGTCCTCGACTCTGGTCCTGGCTGGCGCAGCATCAGCAGCCACATTTTAGGGGTTGCTCTACGGTGGTTGGTCCTTTTCTCCTGCCCAGTCGTACTTGTTGTATGTGGCACGTGACGGCCTCCTTTTATACTTATGTATACAAGTATATATAGATATATGTACGAGTATACCGTTAACTCTCTTGGTATATGTGGCGCCTTCGTCTTTGCTTCTGCGATTGCCATCCTGCCTGTTATTGTTGTACGCTTTTTATTTGATTTTATTTGTGTGAAAACAATAAAAATTTAATTTTGTTGTTTTGTTGTTGCTTTGTACGGCTGCATTTTTATCATGTTTGTTTTTTGCCCCAATGTTGTTGTAGATGTCAGTCTCTCTCTCTCTCTTTCTCTCTCTCTCTCTCTCTCTCTCTGTCTGTCTCTCTGTCGCTCTCTGTCTTTCTGTGCTCCTTTCTTCTTAGATCTTTTGATGCCTGCTCGCAATCGGAGCACACTTTGGTAAGCGTATAGGGTATTCAGCATAAGCTTTAGCTTCGTTGTTTTTAGTAAATCTATTCATAATTTTATTTTTCTTGATTATTTTGTTTTCTTTATCTAAAGGTCGAGTTTATCATATTATAAATTTTATTTGAATATCATTTTGAGCATTATTTTGTTATTATTTTACAAACTGAAGTATGTGGCTATATCGTGTGGTGGTGCGGTAAATTATTCAGTTCGTTGCAACTACACCAAATGCCGGTAAGCGCATGAAATATGCTTAGCCATTTTGCGAAACTTTCATGCCACAAGTTGTCCATGTCCACACGCAATTTGTTGCAGCAGGGACACAACGTTCGCCAAACAAGAGCCAAGAGTCAGTAGATTAACTTTTATTATGACCGCAAATTAGTTGTCCTCGTCGCGTTGATGACGACAATCGACAATGATGACTTATTTACTTGCCGGGTGGAAAACAGCAAGCAAGAGCGGTAATAGCAATAGCAGCAGCAGCAACACGAACAGCAACAACAACAATAATAATAATGAAATTCTAGAGTGTTTCCAAGTACATAGCGCAAGTTGGCCAAGTGACAAGGCTCTCATTCTGCTGTGCATCTCGTCTGGCGTTTATGTAAGCTTAGAAGCTGGCTATGCCTTTCCTTATGACTTTTATGTGTGCCACCACTCTATTGTGTATTACATAAATAACTCTCACACACACACACATACATACACACACACACACACACACACATACATGCACACACACACCCACACATACACACAGAGCCACACACACACTCAGATATGTAAACAGAGAGACATAGAGTAAAAGCAACCCTTGTTGTGGCTTTGCTGAGGCAGCTAACGAAAAGTGCAAGTGGTTGCCCTGTCGTCCTCGTGCCCATCCTGCGTTGGGGCGTGGCCTCACTCGAATTGGAAACTCATCATCGAGCAACGAGGAGCACTCTCAGAGCCACAATAAGAATAAGGATAACAAAGCATAGTCTTTGTTAGTCTGTGTATGTGAGTGTGTGTGTGTGTGTGTGTTATCCTGGCATTGTTTTGCCAGCCTTTTTGCGCTGCCATTTGTGGGTTTTTGCTTTCAAAAGGATTACTCCGCATCCTGCAAGCTGCTGCTGCTGCTTCTGCAGCGAGTACATAAAACATGCTCATATAAGCGTATAAATATGTGATAATAATGATTAAAAGTTCTCATCTTGCCATCATCATTTATGCAAAGGATTTCACCATCTCCCTGCGTATGCTGTGCTCTGTGTCTGTATCTGTGTGTATCTGCTCTTGTATTTGTGAGTGTCCTTACATTTTTATTTGGCACCAAAAGCAAACGACGGCATCTGCTTGACTATCACATCATGTGGGTGGCTTAAATTTGGCTCGAATTATTACGCGTATTTCAATTTGCCAACAATTTTTGGTACTGTGCCAATTGCCCCTGCAAATCCTTAATTTTATTTCATATACATACGTGTCTATGTGCGAATGTGCCACAATATGAGGACAATCATTTGATAAGTGGGCTGAAGAGGTGCAGACGATAATGCTCCTGTCGCGTTACTTGACAAATGAAAGGGGTCACGAATAATACTGCGTTTGGGCTAATGGGTGGAAAGGGGGAGGGATAGCGGTGGGAGACTTTTCTTGGTGAGGGTTACTTCAAGCCCCAAAACACTGTCAGCCAAGTGTTGAAGACAAAGTTGAATACAAACAAAAGTTTTAATTGTTTTTTCAGCACAGAATTGAGAATCATTCGAGCTTTTGTGTGGTCTCAAAGTGTTTGCTGAATCGGAAATATGTAAATGATTTCAGTTTGTTGTGCTGGATTTAAATACATTTTGTATACCTATTGTTGTCTCGGCGTTTGGCTTTTAACTGATTTCTATGTAGGGTCCTCTGTGTGTCTACTTTGCTTATTGTTGCTATTTTAGGACACATCGATGTAAATAAGGATTGTGTATTGAAAATGAAGTGATAAAAATTGTCATACAATTTGTTTAAATTAGTCCGGATAAGTCTTAACAATATCTGATATTTCTGATATTATGCAAGGACTCAAGCGCACTCAGGACTCGTCGGCATTCGAATATGCCACTGCTGGGGCCTAGGAGACTCGAGGAACTTTATGGCGTCGTGAAAATACCAATGAAATGGAATTGACAGCCGCATCATTATATGGATATCATTATCGTGTACTCGAATCGTGTGTATCGACGACAATGGGCGTCGATTGCACGCAGAGAAAAAATATAAAATAAGGTAAAATGTCACAAGATGCTGCACGCAGAGTAGCCAAAGGAGGGGTGAGGCGGGGGCGATGTGTATGTTTGGTTGAGAGCGTCGATGGGCAATATAATAAAGCGCAAACATTTATACACGACACTCGATGGAATCGTTGTGGAAGAGCATAGCAGAGCAGAGCAGAGGAGTTCATGAGCCACGACAATCGCCGCCAAGTCAACTGTCGATATCAGCTGCTACCCGATAATACCGTTCCCTGTTGCCCCCGCTTACGCCTCCTCCCTTAGCAGCCACTGAATGCGAATTCTGTTTGCTATCGATTTTCAGCAGAACGTTTATTATTTTTATTATATGGCAACTGCGGAGGGTGGCTGGCAAATTATGGGCTTTTCATAACGTTAACAGTCGCATAAATACGCTCTTTGTGTCAACCAAGTAGAAAAAATGCGATAAAAGATTATAAACTGTGTGTGTTGGTTGGTTGGTTGGTTCGTTCGTTGGTTGGCTCTGGCATTTAGCTTCTGCTTTGGCTTTGGCTTTGGCTTTGGCTTTGCCTTGCACAGGCTGTAGGGCTGCCGAGCTGTTGAGCTGCCGAGCTGACTGGCAGGAGGGCAGCAGGAAGAGGGCAGCTTGGCGGCGACATCTGTTTCCGACATCTTTTAATAAAATTTTCATCTTTATTACAAAACGATTGTTTTATGTGGCCCGGCGTCAGTTCTACACTCACTACTTAAACTAGACGTATCCTGGCACGCTGCAAGGAAGTTCTTTTGCGGCTCGCGATTCGACTTGAGAACGCCCGAGCCCCTGAGCTGAGCTCCGAAGACCCTGAGTTTCAAATTCCCTGTCCAAAAGGAAGTAATTAGAATGAAGCGATTTTTAGTTGCCGTCGTCGTCGTCGTCGACGCAAAAGTTCTGCAAGTTTATTTTTCACATTCTTTTATTCTATTTTTATTTTATTTTACTCGCATTTGCCCCACGAAAAGTTTTAAGCAAACTGCGGCAAGTTCATAACTTCACTCCATGAAAATTTAATTTTATTACACATTTTTTATGCGAATACGAATTCGAATATATATATGTAAAATTTGTCAAAAGTGGACAGTAAACAGGTGCTTGTATTGAAATAATTGCGAACTTAATTGCATAATTTATTAATATTACACAATGCATAATTATTAATGACTTGGGTGTGGTTTGCCTGTGGTTTTCCGAAGCGGTGGTTTCGTGTAAACTCTTTAAAGTATTGGCCGTGTTATTGAGTGGTCGGTTATGTGGTAAGTACATTAAAATAAACCAGGCAATTCATATATTATTTTTAAAACCAAATAGAAAAAGACTTCATTTAAATCGAGATTTATTTTGTATCAATTTTGAAAAGTCTGTTCATAGGAAGGACGCTACTCATGGCTCATAGATGAACATATAAAGGGGAAATTTTGCAATATTTATTTTTATATTTTTAAGCTCAGCAGCTACGATTTTTGCATTGATGTTCGCATGAAGGCGCAGAATAAACCAACTGGAAAATTTGCATGTGGCTATGCACATTTTTTGCCCTCGTTCAACCTGGTCAACAACAATAAGAAGAGCGAGAAAAAACAAATAAATAAACAAAGCCTCAGTGGCTTTAATGAAAACTGAGAGCAGAGAAGAAAAGTTGTATAATTCATAATAATAATAGAGCTAATAAAAATAATAATAATTTAACTGTTTGGACCGAAACTTGTTAGCAATTAATATTTTTATTGTATACAAATTGCATAATTAGTCAAAACTAAATGACAGAAACTCTGAACCCGAAGATGAAAGGGCTGCGCAGCTGAAGGGCGGTGAGATAGGGGAGGGAATGGTTTGGTAAGTTAAGGTAAACGAATGTGTTGTTGTGATTAATAAAATTACACAAAATTACAGCAGCGACAACATATAACAAAATTTGACAGCTCGAAACAATAACAACAGCAGCAGTAGCAGCAGCAGCCGCAGCAACAACAACAGCAGCAACATCGGCAACAAGAACAACAACAACATCATCAGCGATAAGGGTTGCTGTTGTTACCTTTTGCATGCCCCGGCAGTTTGGGCGTTAAATAAAAAGGCGCATCACTTGACGCCGCAACTGCTAAATGAGGCAACAACAAAGCGCAGACAAAGACAGAGACAGAGACAGACAAAGATATACACAGAGACAAGGATCAAAGCCCGGCCAGACAGTGACTTTGGCGATTGTTGTTGCAGCCTTTAAGGCGTATCACGCCACAAGATGTTGCAATCAAGTCGCGGGCAACGTGTGAACAATTTGGAAAAAGAAGACATTGCCCTTACTTCAGTAATACATAGCACTATACACAAGGGTGAGGGGTTGGCAAAGGGACATCTTGAGGCGAGACTTTAATTAATTTTTATATTTGTCGTCTGTTCTGTTGGCCCTATTGTGTTTGTCTGAGTTATGTGACTCGCTGTGGGCATTGGCAGCATTGTGAAGTGGATTTCCAAGACCTACTTAGCCAGGCGTAAGTAAGTTGAAAATTTATGTTACTTTTTTATTTTTTGTTGTTCCACACATGAGAATAACTGTTGAATTGCTTGTACTCCAGTGGCAAGTAATTAGTCAAAAGTTACAACTACATATACAATTTTCGGGAGTGGAGAGAGAGTTAAAAATAATGGATACGCATTGAAAGCATAAGCCAATGACAAACTTAATAATTGAGCTAAGAGAGTTGTCGTTTAGTTTCTTATTAGAAATCTGAAACCTATTTCATAAAAGATTGCATTAATCCTATTCACCTATCCTTGTAAGATAATTTTATTTATGCCTGTAATATATAATTCCCAATCGATCCGTATAGCTGATCGTGATATCTACTTTGTCTATACTTAATAAATTAGCTCGTAACAAGTTTGGGAAACTAGCGACATAGTGCCACATAGGGCACCCACACTACCCATAAAGGTTCAGCGATGTTACGCTTTGTTAGGTAACAGATTGTGCTGAAATATATCGCATAGAAAGATTGAAGACTCACCAAAACATAAAGGCACAAATTCTAATAGAACAAAACAATTTAGGGGATGCCATTCATTTAGATGTGGTGTGAAATAAGTGAAAGGGTGGCTCGACGATATGTCAGACGTGTCCAATCTGAGCAGATATATAGACCAATAGTTGCCTTATAAATGCGATTAGGTTGTGGAATAAAAATGAAAATGATAATTAAATTCGTTCTGGTCACGTGTTGGACAAAGCAGCAAAATTCAATTGATTCAAAATTAAATGCAAATTGTGCAATTAATTCAAAACTAACTCGAATATTCTGCAAGCTGATTTGCCCCAATTTTGAAGAATAAATAAAATTAATACTTGTATTAAAACAATTTCCAGTTTTCAATTAACTAACTGCCAGAAGTTTGAGTGAAAGCCTGCTGACCCGAGGCGCAGAATTTTTAATTAACCTGTAGACGGCTCGCGCCCATTTTCATTTTCATTTTGCACTTTTCACCTGCCGTCCATTGGTTGCATCTCTGATGGACATTTGGCGTCTGTTTCTGAATGAAGCCTTCAAAGCACATTTGGCATTTCGCTTTGGTTTTTGCATGCAACACAATTTTTGATTGCATGATTTAATTTAATTTCTCATTTTTTACTACTTACTCTTATTTGCATAGACAGCTGTAGATATTATTTCCATCTATTTGAACTAGTTGTGTTTGTTTGTTTTGATCTGATTGACATTTCAAGCGAGCATTAATTCAAATAAAACAGGGCTTGAAAAGGGTTTCATTTACATAATAAAGTCAATGCAAACAAAATAAATAATTAGTATTTGCATTGAATGTAGTTCTGATGTGTTTAATCTGCAATCAGTTGAACAAGAGTACATCAATTTGAGTTTGAAGCTTCTGTGATGTTTTTAGACTCAAAAAAGAAAATTAACTCAGATATGAATGATATTTAAGAGCTGCAAGAGTGTGCAATCTATCTATCATGGCAACCACATAATATTATCACATATTTCCTATCTATAGCTCTACACTCCGCTCATAACTGAGCAAACTGAGCTAAATACATATAAAAATATTTACGAACATCAGCAGGTCAGTCATATAGTTCAATTAAGGCATTTTTAATATGCCAAAGTTCAGGAGCGCTGTGAGGGCATTGTTCACTTTAATTTATCAATTCAACGTGAATTTGATTCTTTTTAACACCGTTCACTACAAACATATGGAAGTCCAATTTGTGACATATTCACTCCGCTCCTGGGCGGACCACTTAAGCAAAAATTCTTGTAGAAAAGAAATCTCAAATTGTGCTTGCGTTGAGTTGAAAGCAAGAAGTCGGCATTAGACAGTCGCGATATCATTACAAACATATATATATTATCCGAATTCGGAATCCCAAATTAGTTGTGTAATGTGACTTAATCGATTAATAAAATATGTAATTAATTTACCGGTTGCATTGTGTGTGATATTTGAATTAAAAAAGAAAAATTAACTGAATAAATAAATAAATAATTAAACCAAGTAAAAGATCAGGCGAAACATAACAAGTGTGAGAATAGTGTATGCCCCATTGGGTGGCTAAAATTGCACAAAGTCGAATAAATAAAACGAGTTTCGTTAAATAAGTAGTTTTCACTGTTTTATGACCCACATTGATGGCAGCCCGAAGGTCAATCAAAAACAAAATAGACCGTAGGTTACAGTTTTATGTGTAACATGCGCCTTGGTTATGTAAAGATTATAAACAGGGTATCATAATTTCATCTGTTGCCCACTTGGAATTACGAAAATATAAATTAGTGTGGTGTTTATAACTGTAATGAAGCTGTGGTTAATAAATCGTTAATCTAAAACTAGTTAAGTTAATGTGAATCCCGTTTAATGCACAATTCATTTAGTTGTTGTTGACTCGTATTGTTTTGCTTTATTGCGGTAAAGCAATCAATGAAATTATTAAAAATCTGAATAAAGATAGACAAGCTGCTATCTAGAAATTGTAAATCAATCCATAAAATTAAAATTGTGTACGTTAGACTTATAATTTTATAATTATATATTATACATTATTTGTTGTTATTATAATTGAATGTACATCGTAAATTGAGAGCGAAAATTGTCGAAGGTCTTAACTGTAACGAAAACAAACAAGGCTTAAGGAAAATGAATGATAAGTTGATATGAGATCTATTCTCATTAGAGCTTACTTGCTTTACTGAATAATCAATTAAACGTGTCTGTAATGCAAGAGAACCAGTTTTAAACTATTTCTTGAAATACATCTAGAATTGCCTATTAAGTCATATTGCAAATTAATGCATAATTGACTTTACTGAGTTATTTTCTTTAACAAAGCTCTTTAATTTAAGCCAAAAAGTATGCAACTTCTTTAAACATCTCGAAAATTGTGATTGTTTTCCAACAACCTAACTCAAAATCTTCGATTCATCGGGAAATTGGGAACCCTGAAATGATGATAAATACGATTTCAAAACTTAAACAAAAGTTGTTATTTTAGAAATAAGTCGTTTACAAATAATTGTAACAGGGTCAGACGATGATTCGAGACTTTTGCCTGAAGTGAATTAATGTAAAAAGTCTGCTGGTAATTATTTCCATATCAGCGCCTTTATTGTATGACGCGTTAACGACGAAAACTTTTTAAAGATTTCGCATGGCACTCGCAGACATTGTTCCCCTCTCGGCAGACTTGGATCCCCTCATCCCGCCATCTCCCCAGCCTTCTGCCACCAAGGAAAACAAAGAGTTAAAACGATATTAAAATTGTGTCCTTCGTAGAGTAATTGAAAACAAAAAAGTTAAGAAATCAACGTAAATGCTGTGTAAACTCCTCGAGTTGCTGCTTGGCTTCTAAGCCAGCCGTCTGTGAATTATGGCCCAATAAGACCAGGTCGAAAACAACGTTAACTGCTGTTGTAGTTGTTGGAAGTCTGCTTTGTAAACCCGTTTATAAGAGCCCATTTATGTTTGAGTAATTGAAATACATGTAAAAATTATTGCACTTCATGCCGCACATTTTGGCAATATTTTTGTATTGTTTGTATTAAATAGACATATATCATATATATATATATATATATATATATATATATATATATATAATATACATACATATATATAAGATATGCTAGGTCATTTCGTGTGTCATTGCTTTATACATACATTGGGTCGCGTTGTGTTGCGTTGTGTTGTGTTGCGTTTTCTGATTTCCGATTCGCTTGGCAGTGAGCTGCCATTTGATCTTTAGATCTTTAGTAGGCTACGAACCCAGACCTGTTTCCTCGGGTGATTCAACTCTCAATGTGAAGGATGGGGCTAACTTGATATTTGACATTCTGGTCACACCCTCTTTGACGTTAGTAACACTATCTGTTGTATTTATATGTGAGAGATGTGATATACTCGCATTATATTTGCACGAAAACATCAAGAATTGTGAAATTATTAATTAACATTCATCGAGAAACCCTTGAGCTGTCGAGAAAAGCCCTTGGATACATAAAGGTGCGCAATGCTTCTAAGAATTAATGCAAGATATATTCCCAGATCATCATTAGGCTTAGTATATAAGCCCAATTGAGATGTGTCCTTACTTATTAAACATTTGGGAATTTGGTTTCTTTGATATTTGTTTTCTGAATTGCAGTGACACTCAAACTTGAACTTGTCTGCAAAGTTGAACAAATAAAACGAAACTTTTCCCTGCTCTGCCCTGACCATCCCTTTTCAGCACAAAGACTCTTTGGCAGTTACTGGACAACTCTGCTGTTAATATATTCACATATTTTTTTTTTATTTGTGTGTTTGTCTATAGCGACATTTTTAATGTGCATTATGGCCTTTTCCAGTGAACAACGGATCATTCGAGCGTGCGCGATATTACAATACCCTGTGCCAGTTACCATCATAAAAATGTTTACAGACAATGGCTACAATTGTTTCTTTCGATTTGTTGGAGGTAAGAAAGGCAAAATAAGAAAACGTAAGTAGAAATATTAATGCGGTGCCTAGAAAATATATATACTTTATAGGGTCTGCCGAGCCTCCTTTTGCCTGTTACATACATTTGCACAAAACTATTATACTCTTTTTCCCATTTTTAATGGGCACAGAGTATACAAAGAGCAACAACAGAAAACAAGAGTAGCAATTATAATTATAAACAATATACAATTGTGCACAACATGTCCAAATATGTAAATTCGTTTCACGACAACAATTAAAGTCGTTCTTGTCAAATTGAAACTCAAACTGAAAAAATTCAACCTTCGCTGGCTTATTAGACTAATGTCTTTGCATAAGTGCAGCAACATCCTTGTGTCGCATGCCGTACGTACATAATCGATTCTTATGCAACGTTTTACTTTAACGGACTTAAAGCCAATTCAGTAGCCAGGTTGAGGTTCGGTTTCATTTGCTGAAACAATGCCCGAAACACTTGAGCTGCACTGTTGGCTTACATTGACTTCAATGAACTTTCATAAGTATGGGAAATACTTCTTAACGCTTGGTTTCACTTAATGATGTTTATATGAAATTTAGCTTATCTTAGAGTTAAGAGTTTGTTGATTATGTTGTTCAAATGATTTGTTCCTTTTACATCTAATTGTTTCGGCTTTTATTTCCGCTTTAATATGATTTTTAATGTGATGAGAGCTTAATCAAGCAAAGCTTGAACTTTGAGGCGATCTATGCAATAGATTAGAATGGAATATAATAGAATATTACGATGAAGCAGTATGTACATCAGTGTTTAGATCGTTAAAAGTTCATTAAGCATTGAATTATAAATAGTTTTCATTGCATAGTTGCCATAAAAGATCTTTCAAGCAACTAACTGAATATATTATCTAGTCTTTGCGCGTGTACTATAATTACCAGGTACAACTCCTCCAATATGGTGCAGGAAGTCAAATAAAAATTAGTATATGTTTTATTGACCAGAGTCCACGAGTACTCATACTATAACTGCACATTAGCAAGTATGTAAGTCTAGTACTTTAGTATCGTATCTATCACAGGTTTTGCTATACATATAGCTCGACAGCAATTGGAATTACGTCAAATGACGTTTATTATAATTTTGTTTTGCTGTAAAACTTCTGTATTCTTGTTTATAAACAAACTGAAATTGTTATTGTGACCTACGGTAAGGTGCGTAATAGTGTTTATTGATTTGTAGATTTGTAGACATGTAGGCAGTACTACTTATACATGCTCATTAGTATAAGTACATTTATCGAGGGCTTGAGGTTTGACTATGGCTAACTGAGCGAGACCGAGTGTCTGATCGTTAGCATTAAGTATAGTTAACTTCCAGTTTCAGCACGGCTAATAAAAATTAACAATTGCTCTATGAGCTTGAAAAATTTTCCGTTTTAAATTGCTCACTTGTTTTTATTGAGTATTCAAAATGTAGAATTTTCGCAACGTGCCCTTAATGGTGGTCAAATTGTTGCAATATACTCGCTAATGGGGTGTCTGTGGAGTATTGAGCTTGGATTGGGCCTTAGTCCCTTCCTGATGCCCTTGAACGCCCTTCCTGAAGTCTTTCGATAATTTGTACGCATCAGGAGACTAATTGAAAGTAAAAGGAAACACGTGAAGATGAAATTTTCCACTGTCGCCACAAATATCCTTCAATAAAAACCCTTAACGATTACAGACTAAAGTAAACAATGTAGGAAGTAATTGAGATGTTCAATAAATGCTCTTAAGTTCAGATCGGTTTACGGCCACTAAACTAGAACCACAAGTCAGACGGCGATAAACGGCAAGTGACTCAGCAAAAGTCGCCGACGCGACTTAAAAATGAAAAAAACCCCTCACACTTCAACATAAAACGAGTAGAAATCAACAAAAGGAAAACTCAACACAGCGTGCAAAAACTTAAATTCACCACAGCGGCGGGTGCTGAGAACGAGCAGCGATAGCGATAGCGACGCGACGCTGAGACGTCAGGTGATCGCGCAACGTCGCCATGGAGATTGCCAAATTTTTGTACTGAAAACTGCAGCGAAGTCGCAGCTGGCAGCGAGGATTGCGGCAAGTGATAGCCCAGCACACACATACACACATGCAAGCACTGTTGGTCGACTTAAGTCGAGATTTGCACACACAGACAAACATTCGCTCACACACAGCTCAGCAGCCGACGCGACTGTTGCTCGGCTCGAAACTTAGTCGGCGTCTTTGCAGCGGCTGCGACTGCGACTACGACTGCGGCTGCGGCAGAGGCTGCTGTGACTGAGCTACGACGGCGACTTAAGTCTTGCGTTTTGAACAAAAACGTCTTGCGACGTTGTTCGTCCATTCATGCGAGCTTTTCATTTCGACGCGTCAACTTCAACTTTAAAACGACACGCGACATATGGTCGGGAGCAGTGCGCTATCGCGTCTCAGTTTCTGTTTCTGTTTCAGTTTCGGTTTCAGTTTCAATTTCAGAGTTATTGTGTGCTGAGTGCAATATTTGAATAATTGAATGCTAAATATATGAATAAAGAATACTACATTATATCGTTCCTTCATTCAAAAATGTGGCCTTGTGTGTGTATCAGAAGCTTTTAAGGACATGGGAGTTTTCATTGAATTGGCATCACATCGAAAAGAAATTCAAAATTGATGAACATGCGGCCAATTTAATCGCCCGATCAGCAATTTTACAAAGCATTTTTAAACTAAGAGATATTACGAGTGAAATTATCGACGTACTTTTTCGGATTAGCGGCTATACAATATTGATATTAAAAGTAAGTTCAAGTAGTAAGAAGAAGTGTTAAATAAGAAAATTTTCTCTTTGACGAGTGTTAAAAAGTGAAACAAATATTTTTTGCCTTAAGTTTGTCACATTAAATATTAAAATAAACCCAAAATATATGTTGATTATATCTAGAAATATAACTTGTTCGGGAACCACCAGTAGAAATAAGAGTACAAGTGTTTGTAAACTTAATTAGCCTTCCAAATATGTTTACTTATTGGGAAGCCAGAAGGAACAAGAATATAAGTGTTTGTAAACTTAATTAGCTTTCGAAATATGATTACTTGTTAGGAAACTAGCAGGAATGATAAACTTAATTAGCTTTCTAAATAGATTTAATCCGTAATCAAGAATTCTAAGTTTACGTAAAGAGCCAAAGGCAATAAAACTTATTGACTTACTTATTAAATTGAAAATAGATTGACTTAAAGTACGTCATATATGATTGAAGCATTACCTAGCCGGAATTATATTAATGACGAAGCTTAAATAAACTTTTGTTTATTTTAGAAAATTTTTAAAACAAATTTCACGATTAAATGTTAAACATTTTTACGAGCATTGTAAAAAAAAGAATTATGTCATTTGCTCGGTGTAGTATTTCTTATAGAAGGGGTCGACCTTTCTCAATTTATACGAACATATAAGTGTTCGAGTATTTGTGCTTTTGATCTGCCATGAAGATTCTCTGCAAATATGCAACAACAATCACGTAGCTTTGACGATGATCTTGATGGCGATCACCCTCTGTCTTTCGATTTGGAAAGTGTTTGCATTTTGTAAAGGTTGAGGTCAAATGAGCTAGCTAGTTAGCTATGTGTACTTGGCTTCTTTCAATATTTAATGTTTCAATATTCATTTAGCATTGATGATTTACACATGCTCACAAAGTTCAACCATTTTATAATGTTTGTACCGTTCTTTTATAGCTTGTTTTAGTCAAAAACAGAAACAACTTGAGTTACACTACTTTGACCTAGCTGTACTAAAAAGCAAACAAGGGCCTACTTTTAATATGTAAGTCAATGTCAAGCTGGGTGATGCGATGGTTATAAAATAATAGTTATTTGTGTTGGCGTTAACCAAATGAAGTGAAATACAGAAAAAGTGTGAAATTTTGTGTAAACATTACAAAGAAATGCTAGTTATAGTTGGGGTGTGTCGAAAGTACAGAAAAAGTTGAAGGCTGAGCTTTATGCACGCTCTTGGCACATCTTGTTTGTAGTTCAATGCACGATCTGGCATTGACATTGGATGGATCACCATGGGAGTGGAAATGAAGACTAAATGCTTCGGTGATTCATGATTATCGAAACAGATCATAGTATCTCTCTTAAACAGTTGTTAATAAGTTTTAATATGTAATCCTTCTAAATAATCATAAAAAATAACTATTTTCGATTTCCCCAAGCTAAGTTTCACTTTCGAACACCTCAAACAGTAATTTCCATTTTTGTCAGCGCTCTTTTGACCACTTAACTTTACTGCGGCACCAACTACCAACTAATCATCTACACATCCATCTATTCAGGCAGCCAGCCAGCCAACCCATACGCCCACAAATACATAAAATTAGCCATGGCTGGGCACAGAAGTCGTCTTAATTAACCGCAAAATGCAAAATTGTTAAGTGCAATAGATGTCAAAAAAGAAATAAAAAAAAAGCCGATGGGTCTCGAAGAGCAACAATTACATGACAAAGTGCTCTCTTTGTTGTTGCTGTTGTTGTTGGAGTATTGTTGGGAATATTTTTTGGTGTTTCTTAGCCGTTAAATTGAAATATTGACATAAGCATGTGATTCACGGCGTTGTTTTTGCCAATGTTGCCACACGCTGTTGTTGTTATTATTGTTATTGTCGGTGCTGTGGCTGTGGCTATTGCCCAGGGCACATTTTGCTAATAAACTGAACATGCGACAAGCTTATAGCAGCGTTTATATAATACATGTATGCTGTATGCTTTTTTAATAGCAAATTGATTTGCCTATTGATAAGCTCATAATTTTCGGGGGGGCTCGCTATAATGTGGCAGAAACCCATCAATCTACAGCCACTCCAACCAACGCCAATCAAAAACGCTGTGACTTAGGTCAGGACGGACTTTGGCTTGGATTGGCTTTGTTGTTAAGGTCTGTTGTTGCCACACTTCGTTGGCGGCCTTCGTCGCAACTGTCAGCTCTCAGAGGCAGGCACAGAAATTCAAAAATTGACCAAAAATTAGGTTTCAAGTTCCAAGAAAGCATTTCGAATAACAAAGATTCTTGGGCATTATTGGAACAATTAGCGAAATGTGTTACAAGTGCCAAAATAAAAATGAGTCACGAACTAAACCGCATTGCTAAAACTTAAATGGTCAGAGATTAAAGAGAAAGAGAGACTCAGAGAAACGGTTAATAGATGTATAAATTACAACACATGGCTAACTAGACGCACAGACAAACACAATAACAACAATGTATGTGTTGTTGTTATTTGCCTGAAACTATTGGAAAATTGTTGGCCAATAATGCGCTGAAGCGGCCACGCTTCAACGATTTGCCACGGCAAACAACCGACAAGAGAAGAGCGCGTGGCAATTTACTCAGCCAGCAAGAATTGCCAAGTCAACTCACTGCAGATGAGTTGGGCTAAAAGCCACTTGACTATAATTGAAAAAGAATTGTGGTCCTGCTACTGAACATATTGTGGGTGTGTTGCTGCTTTGAGGTGTTTGGAAATTATAATGTTTCAGATAACGAGTAAAACAAAATAGTTGGGAGTTAAAACAACGGTTGTCAATTAGACAGTTTATTCATATGAACATATAAAACATAACGTAAAACATCAAATTAATTAAAATGGACAAATTTATGAATGTGGAATTCATTGACGCCTTTGGACAGCTTCTTCATTTCACTTTAATCAACTTTGTATGATACATTATATATTTGAACCTTACCCTTACCCACTGCGTGCCAAGTTTGTTGCCTAAGTCTTTTGTTATATTTTGCGAATTACATAATCAACCATTCAAAGTCGAATGTTAAATTACTTAATAGCATTTAAAAAGTGTTTTCGCTTTGTTGTTAGAATGATTTGATGCGCTCGAAGTGTTGCCGATTTAAGGTAATTGAGCTAAGCGAAACGATTTACATGGCTCAGACGTCAGCTGTAGCTTGGGGAAGCTACCCAACTACTTAGCTACTTAAATGTCAGACGAGTGCTTTAATATTGCGTGCTATTTGGCATACGCACAGAAACTGACAGCATATGTGGACGTTTGTAAGTCTCTAGTAAATACCTGGCAATGTGAAAGCCGCAATTATGGCTAAATACTTATGCTGGCCGTCCATCTGACCATATAGCATAAACTTCCGCAATATTGAGACATCTCAATGTCAACAGAGCAAAAGATGAACGAACTTTTCAGTAATCTTGAGCATTTCGGAACTTTTCCTATAGTCCCACTCTCCCATTGCAGTCAGTTTCAATAATTGCATACAATTTGCCAATCAACGCGTCGCAACGATGCCAATTATGAGATGCCTGCTCTGCCCATGTGCTGGCCCTTTGCGGTCGCCTCTTTGGCATTGGCTTTATGAAGCCATTCATATACCATTGCGATGCCTCCTCTCTATAATCAGCCAAAAAACGAGCCATGTTGCGACTTCATTGACTCAGCTAAAGTTGCAGTTGCAGTTGCAAAAAATTGAAATTTTATATACCTAAAATAATAAGCTGAACAAAATTAAGTAAAAATTTATTAAAAATGCATTAAATGCAGGCGAAGTTCATAAAAAATTCAAAACGTGAAAACAACAACAAAACTGGATATGGAACAGCTGTCACAGGAGAAAGATAAATGGTGCGCGACCTTCACACTGCGGTCGGCTCCCCTGTCTGGATGCTATGGGATGAATTAATAGCAAGTAAAAAGCAAAAGCAACAACAATGAAATAAGTAAGCCAAACCAAGCAAATGCGAAGAGTTTGACAACATTCAAAGCAATCTACGACAATGGCTCGACAAATTTCGACTATTTACACTACTTTTGTGGCAGATTATTTATACATTTGAAATTAAGAGATATTTAGTTGGCTTTCTACCCTTCGTGAAGTAATACACGCAAAGCGATTGAGGTAAAATAGCAATAGCAACGTCAATGAAATGCAACAGGTGCAAGCAGGCAAGAAGATTTGTTGTACGTTAAATGCCAACCAGTCTGTGGCTGCCACAGTGGCTTATTGGCTTAGTGGCCTGTTGGCCAAGCAACCTACTTATTTCTGCCTGGAATGGCCCGTTTGGTTTTCTGGTTAGCTGGCTGCCTGACTGCCTGGCTATCTGGTAACACAACAGCTGCTGGTGCAATTGAAAGTGTTACTATTGCCAATGAGCTGACCAAAACCCAACTCAATATCGTCATCAGCTGTTCGGGAATGTTAGAAAGCCCCAATGGAGCTGGTGCTGGAGTTGGAGCTGGATTGCCGGCTGGAGTAATTGCACCATCATATCGGTTGCCATATGTGCCCGACTGGTTATAAAATTGTATTTGGGTCAATAGATTTTGTATTTGTGCAATTTTGCAATATTTCTTGTTGTCGTTATTGTTACGGTGCCTCTTGTTGTTTCTGCTGTAATTTCTTTATTTACGCAAATGTTTGTGCTATTTTTTAATGATTTCTAGATAGTTTGTTTTCGTCCAACTGAATTTTTCGATGGATCATTTTTTACTTATTTCTCTTTTGGCGTGCCACTTGCATTTTCTTACGTAATACTTATGCCAAAGAAGCTGAAGCGAACTGAGCAAGAGTGAAAACGAGCCGGGGCAAAAAGAAGTCGAGCCGACCAAGACGACCAGGTGACCAAGTCGTAGCCGGCCAAAATGCCGGAGTCAATGTGTGAAAATGAGCAGAAAATTGTTAAAACGTGTTTTAGTTTCAGTTTCAGTTGAGTTTAGTACGGCGAGGCGGTTATAATGTCTTCGAGACTTCTTAATGGATTGGCTTTAATGGTGCTTATGAGCCGTAAATTGTGGGAAAGTGATTTGGCGCTAATGTTCCTTTAATTGGGGTTCAAGAAAAGTGCAAATCGGAATTACCAAAAAGGAATTCTGGATGGGTATTCACAAAAAGTATAAATATTTATTAATAGCAAGAGATATTTCCTGCTTCCCGGCTTCTTAGCAGTTCCAGTTCCTTTTCAGCAGCCTTTGAGCCTGGGTTTTAGGTATTTCCTCATTGCGCAAATACTTGCAAATTAAAGCGGCCTTAATTTTTTTCATGCTCATTAAGCGCAGCTTGAAGACGCAAGATCTTTGCTCTGTTTTTCTCCTTATCTGTTTTCATAGTTAAGCTGGCGCAAATTAAGTCAGACGCCAGGGCAGGTAAGGCTTTTGAACTTGGCCCAAAGCAGTTGACAATGTTTTGTCTTACAAGCGACAATTAAAACAGACAACAGAAAACAGGGCAAAAACAAAATGTCATTAATTGCCTTTAAAATATTTTGAAGATCTTTTTTACCTTTACACAACACAACTCATCACCACACTACAACGTTTCGTTGTTCATAACGCAAAACTCGCTCAAATGTAACAGAGCAGATACAAATGGGTAAATAAAATTAAAAAAGTAAACTTTTCTTTTAGTTATGGGACGTTATATCAGAGAGCGAGTCGAAAGATGATTCATATGAGAGAAAGAGTAGTTTAAGATGAACAGAAGATTTTCAAGCATGACACTCGCAGCTGCCACACAAGAAGCACGTGGCACATTAATTATGAAAATATTTGCTTTATTCGCAGGTTCGTTGCTAGTCTTTTGTTTTAGCGGCTACCAACGACAACTACAACAAGATGATTGTCATCAATTTAAATTTAAATCATTGTAAACATATTTCAACTAGAGACTTGCATGATGCTAAATGCTCAACACTGCAGAAATCTCTCGCTTTAATTAAATCGCTGCTTTTGATATATCTAAACAAACTGAAATATGCCGGACATCGGGCAGCCCCGACCCTACTATTTGTACATTTGCATACATTGCATTGAATGACAATATTTAGTAATACCCTATCTATAGAGAGGTATACTAACGTTGTGGAAATCTCTGTAATAGACTGCTGTATAAATCTTCAATCTATAATGGATATAATATATGTATTGTAATTATCCGAGATTTATCAAATTTCGTTATCGATTTGAGCGCTTTGAGTGATTTCCGAGCACTTTGAACCTGGACACCTGTTGCCTCCTTGTCAAGTACCCTAGACTAGAGCATACTCAAATGATTTCTCCTAATGATTTTGTATTTCGCTATCTTTAATATACTGAGCGTTTATAAACTTAGACATAGACACTTAATATAAGCGTTAATTATTTGTAGCTTGCTTAATTAATTCAGAAATTCTTGGGGTTTCTGTTATACCGGACATTCTGAGTGTACATCAGAATAATTCTCAAATGCATCTGCGGCCCTTGAAGCGCATCGGTGAGAAAAGGCATCCGTACTAGTGTATATTCTTCTGGATAAAGTTCCTAGCGGGGCAATTAGGTGTTTATCGAGTGAAAAGCCTTAGACACTGACCACAGGTAATGGAGATTAGACAAATTAAATTTTAATTGCCCCTCGTAAATATGTTGCTGACATTAAAATAAGCCATAGCTAAACTAATTCATATGACTCTAACGCTGTTTCTATTTATTCCAAATTCATTTGACAGACTTGAATTATGGGCTTAGAAAAACATTATTTGAGGTATGGACGCACGGCTAGAGATCACATACTCGACTGGGCCCACTGTGGGCGTGCTCGTCGACATCAACAACAACAGCAGCAACTGCAACAACAGCAACAACAACAGCAACAGCCACAAGCGTCAACTGCCACCGGGCGTCGGTCACGCCCCCATGTAACACACAGTGGAACGCCTCTTTCCATGTTAATATCGCATGGCATTAAGATTAGCAATAGTAAGTATGCTTAACTAAATACAAATGCAATCATGCACCTCAGTTGCATGCATACAAATTATTCCATTGAGTATTATTATAAACTGTTTATTTAAAATATTTTAGAAACTTGCTAAATAATTATAATTATAAAATTTGCTCAGATACTTTTCAATATTAAAAGTTATATCTTTTTATTTGGCTTGGATTCTTTCACGCAATTAAAAACAATTATTAAACTTATCAATAAATCATGCAATTAGCCAACTTAAAGTCAATATCAACTACCAAATTGGTAACGTTTTGTTGATATTTTGCGCTTTTTGTTGTTGTTTACTTGGACAAAAATAAAAGCAAAACAAGTTGTGCGCCACTTCAAACTTGTAAAAAATGCTTGTTTGCGACTTAAAGTAAGAAAAAAAAACGACAACAATCAACTAGCGATGTAAATACCGCCAAAGTTTTTTAAAACTGGTCATCCAAGAACAGCAAATGCAACTGCAATTGCAATTGCAATGGAAAACGAGTATTTGGCCAAAAATACCGAGTTAAACAACAACATTAAACATTAGGCGAAAACCAAAACAAAAAACATAAAAACAGAGAAATACGAAAAATGAAGAAAAACGAAAACTGCGACTAACTAAGCACTGAGATTGAAATCAAGGAAACAGACACATAGATACAAAACTTGCCTAGTTAGCCGCGCTCTGTGCCATAGACGACATTGCGTATACGCCATGTGAGCTGGCTGAGCTCGTCGAAGTGAAGTAGTCGAAGCAGCCATGCAAACAACAACCATGGCCAAGAACACTAACTGGCTGCTCCCTCTCTCTTAAACTCTCTCTGTTCCTCTCTAGCGTGCTCACTCTGAACTTGGCCATATCGCCCAAGACTCGTATCGCATTCGGTTTCGTTGACTTCGCTTTCGGTTCGGAATTCGGTTTTGATTACCTTCATTTTGGGCAAATTCTCGTTGTCATTTGACGTTTGACTAGAATCATTTTTTAAGCGTTTTGCACTTGACTGCGCTTCTCAGTGGCTTTATAGCCACGTTGACAATGTGACAAGTGACAATGTCTGGTTATTGGCTCTGCTAATCTGCTGCCTCCAAATGCTTCCAATTATTGGGCTTGGCATTTTAAATACTTCTGCTTTACGTGTTCGCTAATCTGCGGCGATCTGATAAAGGTTTCCCCCGTTTGACTTTATGATTGCCTGATAGATTTATAGCTTACTGAGAGTGGCTTATAGTCACTTATTATAGTTGTTATTATGATGCTGATGCCGATGCTTGATTGCCGTCAAAGCTGTGCGTCTGATTATTGCGCATCACGAGTAGTTGTGCGTCTCGTCTCTCAGCTCGTCACAATTGCCGCTCTGAAGGTTTATTTTGAGCCATTTTATACATATTTTAATACATATAGAAACATACGAACGGTGTGGATTTAATATAATATTTTAGTATATCAATTCTAATATATATTCTAAATAAAGAAAAGCCGGCTAACGGTGATTGAAGCAACACTTTCAATTGATTTCGCACCACAGTGCTTAAGCAATTATAATACAATGCTAAACAAGCTGAAAAGCAAATCAAGAAATACCACAAAAGCAACATAAAACAGAAATGAACCATAGGCAAAATAAGCAAAATAAAAAATCGCAATTGAAAAGTCCACGCAAATACTTAGACTCATACTCATACTCATACCCATACTCACACTCATACCCATACTCATTCTCGTATTTTACTGACCAGTGCAATTTTGTGTGCTGCAGAAACGGCCGAAACGCCAGCAACAAAAACTACTATTAACTGCCAAATACTACAACTAACAAATACGAGTACGAGTATAAGTACTCTCGAATCTCGTACATACAAAACAAATATGAAAATGTTGCCAAATCAATATACTACAAGACCTCAAGTGGCCGAGCCCCATAGCTAAAGTCAGAGCCAGAGCCAGAGCCAGAGACGTGAAATACCAAAATCCGAGCTGAGCCAAACTGAGAACGAGAAGGAGACTAAGGCGATGATGGAGATAGAGGCAGCCAAATGAGTGGATTGGTCAGGTTTGGTCATGGATATGAGCATGGGACATGGACTGCTGGTGGTATCTTAAACCACTTCAAGAGAGTGAGCCAAAAATTAACACAATTAACACAACCATGGCAGCAATCACAGCAGCTGCTGCCGCTGCCGCTGCTGCTGCTACGATTTGGCCAATTCTGAGTCGAACTCTAAGAGGGGCCCAGTATTTGCCATTCCGTTTATGTGCTCAGCACAAACAGAAATAGGCGCGGTAGTCGCTACTGCTCACTGAGTGCCTCACTGCAAGCGAGACGCAGAAATATCTAAAGAGTCGTGCGAGAAGAAGTCTCAGTGGGGCTAACTGCACTGGCCAATGCTCATAACATGGAGTCTTTGGCAATAACAAGTCGTATGTTGCGCTTGCAAGTGTGCGTAAGTTTCTGTTTGAAGATTGTATAACCAAATGTGCAGTTGATTTAGTTGATTTAGGCCATCTGCGGTAGGCTTAGGTATTCTCTTGAATAATGAGTTTATTCCTTTTGGTATCCCGGTAATACTTTTATCACATTCAGATTGTATTTCCCCTTCTGCATTACTTCCACTCGATAATCGATCGATTCTTACATGGGTTTCTCCCACTTAGGCACCTTTCACTTTCCATTACATGCCCTCGTAACTATACACAGTTACTCAGCTGTAATTCACTTGGTTTATTCGATTTCTGGTACACTAACAACAACTCTCCGGGGAACGTCTTTGCTATCTTTATTATCCAGCATCGGAATCAGTTGTAAGTGCTTTAATTAAGGGCCGATATGCGATCATTTAAAGGCAAAACTACGAAAGAAGGCACGTCGCGGCCGAAAGCAGACCGATAACCGGTTTAAAATGCAACAGAGACTGCTGTAACCGTGAAGAGTGAAGAGAGCTAATTGGCATCGTGCACCGGCAGATCGGAAGATGGGAAGATCGGAAGATATTCGCACAATGCAAATTGTAAGGCGTATTAAGGCACAAGGAAGTGTGTCCGAGTACAATTCCATCTCCATGTCCATTTCCTTCGGTAATTGCTATAATTTGCTTAAACAAAAGTGTTTACATTGCAGCAAGACAATGCAACAGTGCAACAATGCGGCAAACCCAACACAGCGCTACTTGGTAGTCAGATCATGAATAATGCAGCAATGAGGCACGTTCTGAAGCGAAATCTGAGTTTAATTGTTAAGCTGTAGGCATTGCAAAGCGTTGCAAACTGTTCATTTACTGTTGTTACCAACGCTTTGTTGCATTATTGCATTGTCGTATTGTGGCATTGTTGCGGAAAGCAATTCCGCGTCTACGTCTATTCAGATTCTCCTCTTAAAGTGTGAACTACAAGCCGATTTGTTGACCACCCTTGTGAATTACAGCTTGTAATTTGAAGTGCTAACTTTAACAAGCTCTTTTGAAATTGAAAATTAATGTTAATGCTAAAGTTAATAAAAAAGCGAGATCCAGAGAACTACCTATCATCATTAGGGCCAGCTTTTGCTAAACTGGGCCTCAGCGATTACCTTCAAGCTACTCCTAAGTGGCTACAATGTTCAGCACATAATTTCGACAGTTCAGCAAACGGATGGAAACCAGATACTATGTTGCATGTTTAGCTGTAATTTTCAACAAAGTGAGCATATGACACCTGTATGTGTCTGTACGTGTCTGAGCTTAACGCAAATTGGATCCGCTTCGAATACAATGTCGAAGTTATCATGTAGTATATTTAGTAGTTATACTAAATGCAATTATATGCGAAGTTAAGCGAAGTATACTCGTATCTGTTAAGTTGGTTCCTTGCCAATGACGGGAATGACGCCTCTGCCTCTGTTGTAACTCAAAGCATTGCAATTATATACAAGAATAAGTTAAAGTAAACAAAATCGAAATTATATAATGCGAAATATTACTAATTATTAATTATGATATAAAAAAAAAAAGAAACTTCGTTACCAAAGCTTTACATACTTGAACACAACATTGAAATACTCTCAGTTAGGGTATGTAAATGGCTTGAAGCGCAAATAGAAATATTGAAATAATAACAACAATTCTTACATGCAATAACAACAACAACAGCAACAGCAGCAGCAGCAACAATATTAACTGAGAATTCAGCAATATTGTCAACGGAGGCAGGCGCTGACGTATCAATTGTGTGCCAAATGTTTATTGACCATGTCGCCAGTCATAGGCTCATGCAAGCGTCGTCAGTTGCAACAACAACAACAACAACTGCGAAAGAGAAAAACAAAAGAAAATATTAAATATATATCGATATTAAATAATAACGCAATGAACCAGATGAAGCCAAAAGACGATTAATGTAAACCGGCAATAAATGGTGCGGGTTTTTGTGATCAGATTGTCCCAACTGTTGAGTGCTCTACTCTCTTGACCTTGAAACTGACAGCTGCCCCAAAAAATAAAAATGTATAAAAAACCGAAAAACGACAGAAACAATAACAATGTCAACATTTTGTGCTTGATTTTATGAGATTTTACGTAACTTTCTCTGCGAACATTTTGTTGTTGCTGATATCCAGGCAATGACACAGACATTCAGGGTCAATGGAACGCTTGAACTTTGCCGCTTTCTTGTTGCAAAAACACACAATACAAAATACAAAATACAAAATACGAAATTTCGACAGCAATTATCGCGTCCATAGCTCAATATGATTTTAATAAATCTCAAGCGACGCTTCGTTATCAAAACGCTGACTTCGGCTGCTTAGGCTGACCCGATAAATTAATTATACTCAAAAATAGCAAACAAACATGCATATATTTATTATGTACATATAAATAAATACAATTTACATATTAATGCTGGTCTTTGCACTTTTTGAGTAGCCTCTTGGCGCGTGCAATGCACATTTGTAGCTCAGAAGCTTAATCAGTTCGTTGACTGTTGCAGGGGGTTCGGACTGATTGGCTGATTGGTGACCGAAACCTGTTGGCATTGTGCGCTGTTGTTGTCTGGCCCACGCCCACAATATGTCGGCTACGCCCACTTTAATAAAATGCCAACAAGGTAATAGCAGATGGAATACGTCCGTGTCCTAAGTGCAAAGGCCCATAAACATAACAATTTGGCGAACGAAATTGTAATCAAACTTTAGTTTCAATCTAGTGATAAGCTCAATTCGGTATTCATGAATAATATCCACAAAATGGTCAGATTTAAAGTCGGCCAAGACCAAGTTTGCCAAGTCCGAGTGACAGCCGTGAAATTCCGTAAATTCAATATCGTCTTAACTCGAATTGTGACCATTAAACAGGTGTGAAGTACTACAGGGACTGGGTTGGGATCTTGTTAACGGCAGCATGACGAAACACATTCAGATTGACGTTTGTTTCCAGTGTCTCTTCATGCTATTTCCACATAATTTACATTGTTAATAATAATAATAATTGATTTGCTTAACGAATTACATTTCATTTCAGATAGACTAGCTGTGATAATTTTTGGTATAGTTACATTAATCTTAGGTATAGTTTTATCGTCCATACCTTGGCTGGATTATTTTATACTAAAGGCAAGTAAGTCTCCTCACCCATGAATTACGAGTATCTAACACATTATTCCCATGAACAGAATTTAAGGCTGTGGAATGACACACTAAGCTATCATTATTGGCAGAGACCCGGTGTTATTCGTCTAACTAAGGTATACATCTATAATGTGTCCAATCCGGATGGGTTTCTCAGCGGCGAGAAGCCCAAGCTGCAGGAAGTGGGGCCATTTGTCTACAGGTGAGCATAACTTGCACATGCAATTCAATATAACAATAATCTCCCAATTGCTGTTCTGATATTCTATGTGTGAAATGTCAAGGGGGAAAGTTGTTACGCCTCTTAATTCTAGGGGTACTTAAATATTTAACTGAATATGAGTATTTCATGGCAGCTTTAGCAAAGTGCTCTTTGGTCATGGTTAGTTAGGAAATACGAGTTTAAATCAACCTTAATGAGTGCAATTACAATAATTATGTGTTTCTTTACTTTTATTATTATTATTTGTTGTTCAACCAATGCGATCACTGCATATAGAAAGCGTTGTTTAGGTTGCTTAAGTAATTAGTTGGGGGAAACCGACACAAAATTGAATAATTTGAGTGCATACATTAAACATATATGCTTAGAATGAAAGATAAACACCCTATCAATTTCTCAATAGTACATAAAATTGATTGTCTGCAGTTGATATATCTGATCAATTGCAATATTTTAATTATCTAAAATGTTAGCACTTAATTATCTGAGCGACAACATCTGCAATCATTTACAATAACTTGAGCTGCAACTGCAGCTACCCGAGGCAAAGCAAACTTTTACGCGTAAACTTCAAACCACTGTGAATTAAATCGCTTTCATTAATTGAGCCATTAAACCAATTCGAGATCGCAAGGAGATATATGAGGGGGTGAATATATAAGATGAGTATCAGTGAATATTATGTAAGGTTTGACAAGCTGCGAAACCGCCCAGAGATTAAACCAGTTTAAGTGAAGGATAACGTGCCGAAAGTAGGCAATCAGCAATCAATCTTATAGATACAAATAAATAAATAAATGATAAATACCGAGATGAATCAAATATATGTACGTATTATTATCTCTATGTAGTCAGAGATAAAGATTAATTAATAATATGAAGAGTAGTGCTCAAATAGAGATACAGATACAAATGAATTTCAGATGCAAATTAATCTTAGTTTATTAAAATAAACTGTTAACAGCCCAGTAGCAAAGGTATTACAGAGATGCTTGCACCTTTCAGTTGAGATGACAGCAGCAAAAAAAGCACACACACACATGAGCAAAACACACACAAATCTGCTGACAGCAAATGACAGCTTCAAACGGTAGCAAAAACGGCACAATAACGCAACAAAAACGTAAAATGTTTGTCTTTATTATGAGGTTTTCATTTGTTGTGAGTTTATATCTTATTTTGTGTTGTTGTTGACAATATTTCTCTAACTGCCACAAGTGAACTTGACATTCAAATGGGCTGGGTTGTTGCTTGGGTTTTCGGATCTTTTTATTTTTTATGACCAACGCCCCTGACTTTGGGCTAACTGCCAACAGCCAACTGGCAACTGTCAACGGCCAACTAGGGGTACTAACTGCCAACCGACAACTAACTTTGACTTCGACATCGACACGTGCCGAGTGAACTGAATTTGCGATCAAGAAAGAGATTACAAAATAAACGTAACATTATTTTAAATTGCTTTATATAATTTAATTTGTTTCGCTTTTACAGGGAAGACATGGAGAAGGTGAATGTTAAGTTCCATGAGAACAATTACACGGTGTCATATCAGCATAAGAAAATCTTACAATTTGTTCCTGAACTAAGTATTGATAAGAACACGCCCATAGTTACGCCCAACATACCAATGCTTGTAAGTAATGAAACTTCATTTTATATATATAATATATATATATTTATATATATAAATATATATATTAATTTATTCTTTTTCCCCTTTAGACGCTAACCAGTTTGAGTCCCAAGCTGGGGTACCTCCTCTCCAGAACGATTTCCTTTGTGCTAACTGCCGCCAAGTTTAAACCGTTCATTAATGTGACAGCCGATCAACTGGTTTTTGGCTATGATGATGCACTGGTTAGCCTGGCCCACAGATTCTACCCGAAGCATATGAGACCCATGGAGAGGATGGGGCTACTTTTGGCTCGAAATGGCACGCTGACAGAGGTGTCCAGCATCAAAACAGGGTACCAGGGCATGGATCAGTTTGGTTATATTGATTCGCTCAATGGAATGGATCATTTGCCGCACTGGAGTGAGGGTCCCTGCACGAGTATTGCCGGCTCCGAAGGGTCCTTCTTTCCACCGCGTGAGATCACCAAGTCGGACGTAGTGCATATCTACGACAAGGATCTGTGCCGCATTATACCTCTGAAGTACGATCAAAGTGTGGAGAAGGATGGTCTCACAGCGGATCTCTTTAGACTTCCCAACAACACCTACGGCGATTCGGCGAATAATCCAGAGAACAAGTGCTACGATACCAGCGACTACGATGCCGTTAGGGGTCTCCAGAATATCAGTCCATGTCAGTATGGTGCACCAGTCTACATATCCAATCCGCATTTCTATGCAGCCGATCCGGAACTGCTCGATGCCGTCGAAGGCCTAACGCCGCAGCGGGAGAAGCATGAAACGTACTTCAAAATACAACCGGTAAGACAACTAAATTGTGGAAGACTCAAACCTATTATAATGCCCGAATCTTCGGCTTCTTCTTCTTCATCTTCTTGTAGAAACTTGGAGTGCCCCTAGAAGGCAAGGTGCGAATACAACTCAACCTTAAAGTTACTCGCGCCAAGGACGTCCATCCGGTGCGTGATTTTCGAGATTTTGTGTTTCCGGTTATGTGGCTGGAAGAGGTTGGTTAACGGTCTTGTACAAGTGTCTCTTATCCAACCGAATGAAATAATTTTGTTCAATTATTTCATAGGGCATTTCGGAGCTAACGCCCGCCATTAAGCGCTGGCTCTACCTAGCCACCGTGATTGCCCCACATGCGGTGCCCATTGGATCTTATCTGATGATCTTGGGGGGGGCATCGGCTGTCATCTTTAGCTTTGTTCGTGCCTATCAGAACTTTGTGTTCGGTCGTGATCCAAGTCTGGAAATACTTGAGATGGGGCGTCGTTCGCTTCGACGCGGGAGCAGCTTCATTTCTCATCAGCAGCATAAGCTGCTGCTTCACCATCGGGATAGCTACGTGCTGCTCCGCACCATGCCACATGCCATGACCGCTTGCCTGGATCCCGAACGAGATAGAGACGACGTACAACCGATTATTGATTACGCAGTGCGCAGCCAGGAAGCATAGTGCTAGTATTTGTTGTGTGTGTGTGTATTAGTGTGGGGAGTGCGTGTGTATTTGCATGTTTGGTGTGTGTGTGCGTGTGTGAGTGCGTGTCTCTGTGTAATGGACCTCTAGGTTAGGCTTAGTTACGTACTGTCCAATATCGTGGCATATACACTTCACCCAAAAAAAAAAAAAACAAAAACGGTTCTGATGTTACAGGGTTTTTCTTCATTTCATTTGCACATCTTGACCGATTCGATTCCATGATTCATTTTCTTGCAACAAAAAGCCAAATCGGGTTTGCTAGTTATACTATACATGCAAATGTATAGATAAATATATTCTTATACTTGTATATACATAATTTTAAGTTGTAAATGTTAAAGCTACAAATAATTCACTAGTCATTTTTACAATGTGAAAATTGCGAGCTCGTTACTAGTTCTAGTTAGTTAGTTAGGTCTTCTAAATTAATCAATTACAATTAGCTATTTTTAGTTATTAACTATTTAATGATATAGGCAGCGGATGTTTTGAAGTTTACACGATTTTTTGTATATGAAATAAATCAAATATTATTTAACTGCGCCTGCAATTTATTTATCGTATTACTTGATAAGTCATAATTGGATTGATTGTCTAAGTACTATTAACGGTATTCACTGCATACTTTTAGTCTCGTTGCCTAATCAAATAAGTGTTTATCATTATATACTTCTGTGCTGTGATATAAATTAAATTGCCATAATTTTTGTTTACTTAAAAGGATGCAAAAATATTTTGGACGATAGGTAAAAACAAACAAAAACTGAGCAGAAACATTAAATCTCAAAAAGAAAGCGATCGCTTAGCAGTTTTAAATACATGAAAACTTTGCAGAGGAACTCTCCTTCCCCGCACTTCCTACAGTCAGCATCCGAATACAGCATTTTTCATATTTCCCTGAAGCTTTTGATTGACGCCCTTTTAACGTTTGCACAATTCTTAACAAGGAGCTGCGTATTTCTTCAAACATTCTATACAGCAAACACACTGGTCGTATGCGTATGAGCAATAAATTATATGTGCACAAGTGCCTGTGGGGCAGGAGAGGGGACGATTATGGGAAGGCAAACGCAGCAATTCTTTTGTTTTGCACAGGAAATAAAAAACAGGCACAAGAAATATGATGTTTTCACTGTTCAAAAGTCAAGAAAGAGGAATAAAAAAATAAGAGAACTTGGCACAGGCAGCAGAGAGCGCAGCAGAGGCTTGGAGTGGAAGTGGATGTAGCAGTAACTACCTCCTCCTTGCGAGCTATAACAAAAGCATTTTCATTTCATTTGGCAAAAATGTTTATACAAAACCAATTTTACAATTTTCGATTCAATTTCTGTTACTGACATTTCACTTAAACGAAAACCTTAAAGGCGCAATTCATTTTCCTACCGCGCCTCCGCCTTTCCGCCACTCGGTGGCGACCCTTTGACTTTGTTGTAATGTTGCAAAAATTGCAAAAGAGGCAGCGCTTTGCGTGGGCGTCCCCGCTGATAGCCAACGCCAAGGGTCAAGTTATGTCTAGTTTTAGTAATTACTCATATGTTGCTGCTCCCATTTCACGAGCACTTGGAAAGGCATAAAATGGCCAAGTGATAAACTAATAAGCGACAACAGATTTGCGGCACATGTTGCACACATCTAAGAGCAAAGCCCACTGCCATGCCCAGAAGCTGGAAGCAAAACCTCAAGGACAACAAAAGTTAAAAATTCATTTATGGCGCGCCATAAAATCGAATAAAAACAATTGGCACATCAAAAAATCTCAGGGAGAGAGCGAGAGATCTTCATTGAGGGTTGGCCACGTACTCACTGCGTATCGAAATAGGCTAAAAGCGTTGGCCATATGTTGCACTCCAACGTGGGGGTGGTTGTGTGAGGAGTGCTTGGGTGGTTAGGTGGTACCAAAAGAAATGGCTGAAGTAAATAAAATGCTGTGATGAGGGGATGCTTCTTAAGCATCACATGGCGACAGCTGGTTGGCCACTTAGGCCGCATTTGTAAGCGTTGATGGAATTGCTTATGAATTATACAAGAATATTAAAACGTGCCCAGCTAGAGAGAGAAACGTTAGACCAAGAAGTTGCCTCTTTTTGCCTTCTTCTATTTGATTTCATGTTTGCGCGGAATATTTCAATTGACGGCAGCGGCAAAAAGTTTGCTGTAAATACTTTATTGGAAAAGTATGTGCCAAATGGTTATTGGGGAGCGGCCAAGGCACAAACAAATTGGGCGCTAAGTTGCCCGTTATTGGTTTTTATGTGTGCCGTCTGCTGAACAATTGCAGGGGAGGGAGGTTAGTGGCTAAGTGGAGCATAATTTGATTTTTGTTATTTGTCCAAGTGCGCAAAAAGTTGCTGACCTTGTTCATGTTTATAGCATAATGATGATGGCATAATTGAGGCTGTGGCTAAGACTATGGCTGTGATTGCGGTTAAATTGAAAGAGAGGCAACACATTCATTTTATGTTGAATATAAAATATTTTGTACATAATTATATTTACGGGCATATATATTACAGGCAGCGATTTTTTCTTAGACAATTAAGAATTGAATTTAGGCACAAGCTATGTATACACAAATTTGTATGTTAACATAAGTTAGTTAAAACATAAGTTTACGGTTATCATTCAGTCTAAAATTAACACATACATACACATACAATCGTATTCACACGCATTCCATAAACATTTTTTAATTGTAACAGCCAAAAGCAATTTCAAATATAACGGAAGTTTCACGAGCTCATGAAGCAACTGCTTGTTGGTTGGTGTACCTGCTAAGTACGAAAGTAACGAGGCAGCAACTGCTTGTTCGTTGGTGTACCTGCTAAGCACGCAAAGATCATTCGTTAAAGAGTTCTAACTTAACCAGTCAATGCTTCAACACTTAAGCTTAGCATTTACAACAACCCAAGCACTTGACCTGCAGGTTGTTGTCTGAATTTGACTGTTAAGTGTATGAAAATGCGTCAGAGGCAGGTATTCTGAACATTTTCAGTGATAGCGCGAAAACTGAGAAATACTGTCCTCGTTAGGTGGCGCCACTAATAAAATGGGTTGCAGATTTAAACCAGTTATGTGGGGATTTGACTTGCGTGAGCCTGCCAGGCTAATGGCATCCGTCAAATAGGCATTGTTAATTTCACCTGAAATTAAAATAATTAAGAAGAATTGAGTATTATATATTATCTAATGTAATTGAGAGTTACCTTTGTAAAGGGAGCTCTGATATATTGGATCCGGCTGTAGCCTCACATGTCGCGTGGCCAGAATGAAAGCCAAAGTGGCAAGAACAACGCCATCGATACATCCAATGATTGCCAATGGATATGCCCAGCGAATGCCGCACAGACCCAACTCAAATCGATTTGCTTCCGGTCCACAAATCTTACGGAAATCGTCCGAGTTCCATCCAAAAGGAAACGCAGCACAAGCCACTATCATACACAGAGCTAAATATACAATCAAAAATTAGATTATAGTTACGTGTCAAATGCTGAGGAAAACAGTAGCATTCAAAGAAACCAGAACGAAATGCGTGGAATGTCGCAACGAAATTGCATTTCCAGCAGTTAACGTCAGTACGTGCTCATATTCCAAGTTGATAATTTGCTATCGCGTGTAACTAGTGTATACACACCTGATATAATCTGCATCCAGCCGCAAATATGAAAAACACGCGTCGACTTCATAAACAACAAAAAGACCAAAAAGAATATGGTCAGCAAGGCCAAGCCAACGGCGCCGATCATGAAGAATGTGGCCAACTAAAAAAAAATAGGATTATGTATATATTGAATTGTTCCTCAAGTCATAAATGATAAACGCACCTGAAATGAAAATGTTGGAACTGCAATTATGTTTTCCCAGCGACGGCGACAATTGTCAAAAATCTCATCCCGCTGGCATTGCTGCCAGAGGCCCAGGCGACCTGCACTGTCGCTGTCGGGATCACCAATCCATTCTAAAAATACGATACAATGTATAGCAAAGGCTATATACAAATAAACTTATAGGTATTAAGTCTCACCTGGGGTTACGAATGCTACAATTCCAATGATGGCATAGCAAATTGTAAAGATGGCCCATAGGACCCCAATGGCCTTTGAGTTTCTGATATATTTGGAAGCGTACAGATGCGTCGTATCGACGTACTCAATTTTAGTGCCCATCGCGGTTAACTGTTGGCTTTTTTGCTGGCTGTCTTTGTCGATTTTTTTCTGTTAAAAGCGTATCGCAGTAATATAAGTAAAAAGTTAATACTGATGTTGGCAGTTATAAATTGTATTGGAGCAACGACAACAAATAATAGTAGTTTTAGATTTTTGTCAGTCATGAATCTGTTTTTGTGCATTTCGGTTGTAAGCGTATTAATTTTACCCGATTTCAGTTTGATGACCTCATTTGTTATTTGAAGATCTTGGTAATGGTTTTAAGAAATAAATTGGAGCAGCACATTTGGCACTTTGTAAGCGGAAATTCCAAGTAAATGTAATCTAACCGACCCACTGAAAAACACTTGCAACCAAACTATCTTATAAGCAATACTGTGAATATCATATTATGTATATTATCTTTATATTATATTATATAAGATTATCTTCTTCATATACTATAAAAGCTGTTCCGAAGTTAATTGAGTTTTCCCTTTTATTTTGAATTCATTTTCATATCATTAAATAATTTAATTCATTTCCCCTTCACTTTTATTAAGAAATCCTCAATTTAAACCTCAATAACTACGTTTTGATAAACAATTTAAATTATTTGTTGGCTTATGTAAAACGAAAGATAATTGTTAACAACCTTTCTCGAATATTGCTTAATTTTCACCACTAATTCTATGCTTGAAAGCTAATGATAATGGTGATCGAGACGGACAGCAAAACAAAAATAATATATGAGTGGAATGAGAAATAGCGAAAGACTTTATGCAAAAAGCAACAAATGATAATTTTACAAGCGCGAGACGAGAAACAGACAGATCTCAAGTCTTGAGTCTGTCTAATTTTAACTGTGATTCATGGCGAAAAAACTCGCAAATGGCCAAAACCAAATGAGGAACAGGCTTAGCTACCTATCAATAAACATGTTTTTCATTTTGAAAGTGTGGTAAATTTCAGTTCAATTCATTGTAGATGGGTAGCCTCTTGAAGTCACAATCAAAAATTCAACATGAAAAACAAAAGGTTGAGTTGGAAAATACAAATAAACAAATTCAAGTGAAATGAATTTTTAGGGCATTGTCTTGGCACTTTCACGATCCCCCAAACAACATTGCGTATGCGGCATTAAGTAATTCATTAATTTTATTTTACCTTTATTTTTGGGCGGAAATACGACAAAAGAAAAAGCGTAGCTAACAGAGAAAAGCCACACAATAGCTCCAGTCAGAAATGGGTTGTTTTAAGTAAATCATCGCAAGCAACAAAAAACAAGAGAGAAACGTAAATGACACCCAATTAATGCGCGGAAAACGAGCAAGTCCAAGCCGAAGGCATTATCAGGTTGCTTAATTATCATAATATTGCTAATAAGCGAGAGAGAGTGCGAGAGCAGACATTCTATTAGCATAAAAAAAATATAAATGTGCTGATTAAACATATTGAAAGTTAAGGTTCGTGAGCAAACAAGGCTGGTCTACGCAAAGCGATCCCAATAAGGATAGAAAACTTCAGTTCAAGTCTAGCCTGAGTCACGCAGAGACTGTGTAGACATGGGAAAACGGGTCTGCAGAGCTGTCCCGTCAATTGCAACACATTGTGAGCCACTCGAGACACGGACGCAGACATGACGCAGACAAATAATAATTTCCTGTGACTGCGACTCAGACTGCGACTGATCGGCATATAATTTAAATGAAAACTGAACGCGAATATGGAGATATGTACAATGTTCTGTGGTGTAATTACATATTGCAATTTCCAACTTGCAATAAACTAATCGTGGGTACACTGAAACAAAAGCTTGCCAAAGTCTTTAAATAATTGAATCTACTCGAAGCGGAGCTAAGAAATTGATCCAATGTGGATCAGATTGCTTACGAATATAAAATCTATATCAGATCGATTTCACACATTTACGCTAACACAGACACACTGTGTGATATTTATTTGTACTTGACTGCATTCTTCGCGCACTCACATCGATCATGAAAGAAAGAAAAGAAAGTGACCAGACGGCGAGGCAGTTAGTATTGTAACTGGTATTGGTAGAGGTACTGCTGTTGGTATGACTCTGCATTAAAGTCCATGGTTGAAATAGTGAGATGGAGAGATGGAGAGATGGTAAGATGGGCGAGATGGTATATCTACATCCGTTCGCCCATTGAGATGCTGTATTTATGGCTCTTGTTGATGTTGTTGATGCTGTTGAAGTGTTGATGTGTTGTTATGCCCGTCTTGAAATACAAAGTTTCTCTTGCAGACACAAAACAGAAATCAACGTTGATTTAGCATCAATAACATCGGCCTCACAATTTACAATTTCAATGCTATTCGAGCTGCAGTCGTAAGCGGGTTTTTCTGCTGCCGCGACAAAAAACGCGTACGAATCGTGCGCAAGCTTGAAATGCCATTTTTGAGAAGCTACATGTATTTGCTTAGAAAAACTATATATACACATACGTGTACATGTTCGAATGTGCTGAGAATTGCATATGCCATAAAATAAGGTCAGTTGGGTAATGATTCGAGTGCTCTTTGTTACCTTAAACGTAGCAAAATGGATTGCAACATTTGACAGACTTGAAAGAACTGTAAAATGCAACTGCAACTTCGCTTTGCCGCTTTCTTTTTAAGCGACTAACTAACTGACTTTGGTCATTCCACACAAGCAAAGCGTTGGCTTGGCCCGATGGACTTTCTACTTTAAACATAAATTTCACATTAGGCATAACTCCCCGGGGAGAAGGGGACAGAGCTTATCCAACTCTTAGTCGGTTCTTGACTTTGATGGTCTGTCTGTCTGCTTCAACTATTCATTTTCACATTAAGATTTTCAGCTTTTCAGCTTTTCTCAGATAATATAGTTTAAACACGGAATAGTCGCCTCTTTATATCTATATAGTTGTTAATAGTATTTTTTTTTTTATTTTAACTTGTTATATTTTCTTTTTCATTGCTTTGAGTTTTTAGACTGGCCACCAATGCGGAACCTTAAACAACAACAAGTTGCGGCGCTTATAAAGGGGCTGACAATGTCTTGATTAACAAATCCATAGTTACTACATATGTCTGTGGTTGTTACTGTTGTTGTTGATGTTGTTGTTGTTGTGCCACCACCAAACTTGTTCCACAAGAGTACCCCAGCAACAGCAACAACAAAAACAGCATGTTTTAGAATTATGCGGAAATACTTTTCACCAGAGTTTATCGAAGTTGTAGAATGTTTTTTTCCTTTCTTTCTTTTCGTATTTTATTCCCTTTCGTTCGGTTTTTGCATATTTTTATGGCAGACGATTTCTTTTTTTTTTGGTTTACCAACGCAACGGAACGCGAAATTCGTGTATAAATATTGCGATCAGTTATTCAAAAATAAGTATATGGTCAACATTTAGGTCCCAGAGAACCAGAACTGATTCTATACAACTATGTGGGAAGTCTGGCTTAAACCATGTTGGTTGTCTCTTGCTGTGGCTCTTACTATGAATCTGTTTTTATTAGATCACGACTCTTAATGTTGGCAAACATTCGCGCATTCCAAGAGCCCAGCGAGCTGGCAAATAGCAAGCAGCAACAACAAAAACAACAACAACTACTACTACAAAAGCAACAATGTATGCCCCATATATGTATATACCTAATAGTAACTCAAACCAAGAGTCTTCTGCAATTTGTTGTGCCAAGAGCGGACTGTGAGCTAAAACAGTGTTGGGCCCCTAAAACATTTGAAGAGACTAGCAAATTTTCAAAAATAGACAAAATATTAAAAAAACTGTGGAAATATAGCTTTTCTCTATTTTGTTAAAATGTATAGTCTACTTTACTAACTGCTTATTTAATAATCTCGATTTTAGATGTATTAATAGTTATATTCCACATTAAGTGACACATTTCCATTGAATCTATCCATCATACTCTCTGTTTCGAATAAAATAATTTGTTTATTTAGCATATGATTTTCACTTATGTAACTGAAGGTGCCCCATTTGGGCCCTTTTATTCATTTAGGGCGCTTCAAGTGAGAAGCGGCACTGCGCAGTCGCAGACGTTCGTTTTAAACAAAACAAAACAAAAAAAAAGTGTGCCTCTTTTCTGGTTTTTCACGTTGCTAACGCGGTTTTTGCCGTCTTTGTTGTTGTTGTTCTTCTTGCTGCAGTTGCTGCTGTTGTTGCAGTTTATGAAACGCACGTCTTCAGAGGGAACATGGTCACTAAATGGTGTTCTATGTGAGTGTATGAGTGAAGACTGTGCGTGTGGGTATTCCTGTATGTGTGAATGTGAATGTTGCTTGCAATATTGTTGCAGTTGTTGTTGGTTTCCACGTTTCGATGTTGCATGAACTTTGTTGCTGTTTTCATGCCGTTTGTTTAATGTCAAAACTCGCAAAACTGGGCAAAGTAGTCGATAGTCGAAGTCGTCGTTACTTTTTATTTAATCTGACATTTACTTTGCCTTTTTGCAGTTAACTATTAACCTAAGCAAATTTTTGTGTGCCTTACAATTCTATTTTATCAAGTTGAGCGTTGAGAACCGGTTGTATATTTATTTTTATTTAATGTTATTCAATTTTGTTGTTATTGTCTTGCGTGTGTTTTGTGCATAAGTATTAAAAATCGCGAATACCATTAAAAATTAGACTCAACCGGGAGAACACAACACAAGATCCGTTATAAACCGTCACGTTTGGCGCTGAAAACCGAACTGCGGTTCGAAATTCGAATCTTAAGATCCGCTTGGCATTGGGAGACAACCATTTTAGAGGCTCTCTCTCGGCTCTCCAAAACACCTTGGAATACCTGCCAGGCGGGTGTTAGAGAGAAACAGCAAAACAGCCAGAGAGTGGTGAAGTGCCAGAGAGAGACAGAGAGAAGGTATTTGGAGAGTGCAGAATCGTGACAGTTTGCAGCGACTATGATAAGTGCAACACAAATTGTTCAAATTTCTTTTCAATTATTTTCTTTTCCCTTGTGATAAATGCAAACAAAAGATCAGAATAAAATTGGAATCTTGGAAAGATTGACAGAAATATGTTCAATTATCTTTTTTTAGTGTTTGCTAAAAGATTTGAGTGCCTACCTGCAGCACATGCAACACTTTTATCTCGTGGTTTACCTGAGTAACCAAAAGCCAGATAAACATGAGATAATTAAAAAGAAATATATATCTTGTTGTGCTTATTCGTTGTTTCAAGCAAATATAAATTCTACAATCTGTAGTATTCTGAATTGAGAAACAAATTATAAGATATTATGGATTAGATACAAATATTTACTTTCGTATTATTCACATAATTCGCAATTTAAATTTGCCGCCAAGCAACTTGAATTTATCGATAAAGCAACTCAGCTTCGTACAACCACAAGCAACCACCTGATTAACAGCTGTCGGTTAACATCTGCGGATTATCAGTAAAAGTGTCAGTTCCCAAAAGGCAGACAGATCCCGCGTAGTTGCCTTAAATTATCTGCATTTATATTACCTCGCTGAAAAATGGGCGAAATAAGCAACGCAGATAAACTCGATTATGTAAAGTCAAAGATTGGAGAACATTTTGACTTTCCCAAAAAGGGAATTATTTTCCGGTGGGTCAATCTGTCAACTAACTATTAATAGTTGCTGTTAATCAACACATGTTTTTGGTTTATGATATATGTAAGCAATCTTATTTAGCTTATCAATTGATTAACATGTGTTCATGCTTTAACCTCCTTATCAGTGATATATTTGGCGCCCTAACCGATGGCAAGGCTTGTGCCTATCTGCGGGATTTATTAGTGCAACATATACGTGACGAACATCCGGATGTAGAGCTTATAGTTGGCCTGGACTCGCGGGGGTTCCTCTTTAATCTGCTTCTGGCCACCGAACTAGGTGTGGGTTGTGCTCCTATTCGCAAGAAGGGCAAATTGGCTGGCGAGGTAATCTCTGTGGAGTATCAACTGGAATATGGCTCGGTAAGCAACCTAAAATCGTTCCACCTCGAGTACACTTCTCACTTCAAATCAATTTTACAGGACATATTCGAGATGCAGCGTGCAGCCATCAAGCCTGGTCAAAAGGTGGTCATTGTGGATGATCTACTGGCCACAGGTGGATCATTGTCTGCTGCAAGTGCTCTAGTTCGCAAGCTGGGCGGCGTCGTACTGGAAAACTTGGTTGTCATAGAGCTCAGTGAACTGGAAGGTCGCAAGAAGCTCAATTGCAATGTACATTCCTTAATACAGTACTGAAAAAAGACAACTTTCGTACACTTGCATTTAACAATCAAATTGTTACCTCAATCTTGTAAGACATCAGAAATGGAATTTTGCAACATTGTTTGGAAATTCTTATGAGCATATTTTAACGGTTCTACAAACAAACTATTAGTGCAATCTCCATGTGAATAGTATATGTATATTTTTATACTGACCAAAATATAAACTTGTTATTATAAATTCTTGTATTTTAATTTATGCATTTGTGAAATAAAAAATACCAAAAGTCCGAACAAAATAGTAGTGCAATTATAATTTGCAAATGAGTTTGTATTTTCATATAGTCTTATTACTAAGATGTTTTAATTTTATCCAAGTTTTATACAATTTTATAAGCAACCCATGGTAACTTACTGCGTTTCAAAGCAACCCTAAGTTCTCTCTCTCTCTCTCTCTCTCTCCCTCTCTCGCCGACCATCTGGTTACATATATGTGTGCTCATTTGAAATTTCTCTTGTTTTGTTGCCGGCCTTGTCTTTTGCTCAGCTATAAACAAAAATGTTTGCCCTCTATTGGCATACATGGAGAGCCCTATGGTTCTCTCGCCGATAAACAAATCTAAAGTCCAGGCTCAGCCATCTCTTGCTCGTAAAAGCAACAACGATGGCAATATGAGCTGCGAGAAGTCGCGACGTCGCAAAAAAAAGAAAATTGAAACTGAAACTGAATCTGAATCTGACAGTCGGACAATCGGAGGGAGACCAAAGTCTGTGTCAGCCTGTGCTCATTTCGCATTTGAATTCATTCGTGAAATGTGCGTCGCTCGGAACGGTGTGTTATAGTGCTCAGTGGGGCTGTGGTGTTGCGGGGCGATGCGGTGTGCGGTGCTTTATTTTGTGTTGTGTTCGCAGCCGTATTCCTCATTCAGAGATTTCAGTATTTTGCACGCCCACTATTTGATAGTGTTTGCAGTGTTTAAGTTGGAAATGGCATTACGTTTAATGAATACGAAATCAGAGTTAGTGGCTCAATTGATATTGATTGAACGTCTTTTAATTGGCAAACAATCGAATCACAACAACTGCTGCAATAGCAAAAAGCAACTGAGTTAGGCCAGAGCAGCAATTAATAGAATTACGTATACGCCGCGTGTGCCTTTATTTGTTTTGTTTGCGTGATTGCGAATGTTTGCTGCTGCGCGTATATATATATATATATATATATATATATATATATATATATATGTGTGTGTGTGTGTGTATGTGTGTGTGTGTATGTGTGTGTGTGCATGTGTGAAATAGAGTTATGCGCCTATTTGAATGAATTTCATATAAATACCGAGCCAAACTTGGAGCATTGCCTAACAACTTGGCTATGGCTAATTGCAAAGAGCGAGCCAATTAAATGATTTTTATATTTCGCATTCTCAGTAACTTGTATAAACAAATTGATATTGTAGGAGGTGAAGTGGGTATTATTGAACTCAAAGTCAGCCGGTGGCATTGCACCTGCTGGCAAACAAACTTCCCCCCGTCGAAAAAATCAATAATTGACATCTTGACTTCACATCAGCCTGCAACATCAGCAGTGAAGTAACGTGAAGAAGCGGAAGTAAAGAAAGCAGCTGGGGAATGTCAAAAAAAAAAAAATAATAAATACACGAAACGTAGTCAAACTCACCCTTGGAATAAACCCTAAATTCAATTAGCTAAAGGCTTCTTAGCTGGCAGTACAGATTTGTCGATTTTTATAATTTTTGAACAAGAGGAAATCGTTTGTCATCATTTATGTTTCGGGTGTAACATTTTATATTTTTGTACTTTCAACAAACAGCACAGCGATAACTAAATTTAGCAAAAGCAGAAGCCAAAGCCACAACAGCAACAACGAGGCGTGTTAAGAACGAATATGACCGAATTGTACAGAAACTGTCGCCAACTGCACGCAAAATTTGCCGCGTAGCAGCCAAAAAAAAAAAAACAACTACAACAACAACAACAGCAAATAAATACAACACACAGAAAACATGCTGTACCACGCGAACGCAAATAGAAAAGAGAACTATATCAAAGAAATACAAATAGATAATAAGAATAATAATAATAATAAAAGTAATAGCAATAATAAGACAAAGCTAATATTCGTTCACAACTAAATACAAACAGTTCCTATGCATTTGGCCTTGTGTATTAAATGAAATTGAACAAGAGCAACGCAAATTGTCGCGTACGGCGATATTTGCTCATCTTTACGGCCTTATCGCTTCTATTGCTGCCCCTCTCGTTGATCTACTTGGTATGGAATGAGCAGCTGCAGAAGATTAAGGGATACGAGGTGAGTGGGAATTAGAATCACACCACATCTATTGTGCATATGAGTATGGTAAGTGTGCAAGAACGTGAGAGTGTGTGGCCATGAACACAAGCTGTATATGTTGGCTGCAGCTGACTTTTAAGTGCCCTGCAAACATTCTACATAAACATACACATACAGAAATGCTTAGTAAATGTATAATGTAAATGCAATACACACAAACATTCAACCACATTACACTTGCGAGCAGAACAACTGTTTGCAAGGGCTGCCCTGACAACAAGCAAATTGCCTCCGATCGATTGCTCGTTATTCATACACTGATAAAATAAAGCACAACTTATTAATCACATCAACTATTGATACAATTTACAAAGTATATAATTACCTAAAGTAATTATTATTTTGTTTATTTTAGTTTAATACATTTTTAGCATTGTTAAGTAACATAGTCTTCATAATTACTTCAGCTTCGATATTGGATATTCCATTTCCCACCACTTATGCAATCAATGAATTATATGTTAAAACCAGTTTCCATCGCATATTACTAAAGAATCTGCTTAGCTCACATCGCAATTCAATTCTTTGTCTATATCAATACATATCTTATTTCCCAATGAATACCAGAACTTAGCAAAGTACGATGAGTAATTTTCAACAGCTTAACATTTAAATTTAGTAGAGTTCGTTTGTTTTGTTTATCAAAGATTTTTACATTTCTAGTTTACACCTCAGTGCACTGGGTAAGCGCTTTTAAAAGGTGCAAATGAATTTAAAATTAGTTCATACCTGCTTTAAAATATATATAACAATCGCCAGTGTTTAATTAGCAATTAAATGTAGTGCCACGCCCCTTTCACAGCGCGAATGCGAATAAGCCGCTTGTCAGTTGCTTTGCTTTGCTTTTAGCTGATTCTGTTTCAGTCGCCAGACACAATGGCAACACGCTCCCGCTCCTCCGGTCAGGCCCCGTTGAGGCCTCGGTCAACGCTTGGGACCAACAACAAATGGCAACATGGCCTTGGGCCATACATTCACATGAGTTGAACTTAATTGCTGTAGCTCTGTAGCTGAGGAACATTTGCCAGGACACGTCAGAGGCCCACGAAAATCAATGGAAACTCGCCGTTTAATTTCTGTTATATTATTTAAATGACTCAATGCTTAGGCAACAAACCAAACACCGAAAGAAGCAGAAAACACGCAGACGCCAAACATTGGCATAATTAAACACAGAGCTTAATACGAGCACTCCAACGCATACATGCCCAGATAGATACACATACGCAGGCTGTTTAAACAACACGACGTCCACATTACGCCCACATATCACATCTATCATACAAGCACACTTATTAACCACCAACGGTTCATGTCATGCACATAGCGCCACTTTTGTTGCAAATTGAAGAAGTATAAATAAATGTATATGTTAAGTTTGCGAAAATAGACTTTGAGATACCCGTTACTGTCTTTATACTAACTTGCGCTCAAAAGTATGCTATAAAAATGTTTTTCCAATGCGGGTCGACTATGATAAAATAGGTTGCACTTTAAACAGATTGAAATATATATATATTGTCGTTAAAATGTGTACTCTTGCAATTATAACAGTAGTAGTTTATATATAAGTTGAATCTCTCTATTCGTTATAACTTTGCTACATTTAGCTGCAGGGTATAACAACATGAGCAGTACGCGAGCCAAATGACCGCTAAACATTGCCTTGCCCACTTCACACTCATTTAGTTTCCAGATTTATTTTAATATATACAGTTTATTAGGCCGAGAACGCAATTGAGAGAGATTTGAATTGGGATCGTTGACTGGGCAGAGGCCTACCCTGACATTGGCATGTCAGCGATTTAAATTGGTCAGATAGGTGCTAGTTGCTTTCCCATTTTATATAATCAAATGCGAAGAAATCATAATATCGCTTGTATAGTACGCATACGCAACGTCATGATTGCTTTTTATTAATGTCCACATCCCCCATTACCCTCTCCTCTCCCTCTCTTTCTATCACTCTCTCTCTCTCTCTCTGTGTCTCTAACTTTTTTGTAAATGTAAACTGCAAATGCTTTTTTAGGCTTTTAATGCGCAACAACTACAGCAGCAGCCACAACAGCAGCTGCAAAAACAACAACAGCAACAGCAACAACAACAGCAACGGCTGTCAGGGGGTCAAACATTTCGTTATCCTGTGCTGCTGCTGAACAAAAACAAAAACAAGGAGCTGACTGTGGTCGCAACGGGCAAGACTAAGAATAAGTGGCGCTATGTTGATAAAGTAAATATATATGTAACCACACTCCAAACATAAACACACAGACACATACCAAATTACAACACAACACACACAGATAATTAATGAGCACACAACAGAACACCGCACACACAATTCAAATTTATAGTGCATCCAAACGCACAAGTAATGAAATTTGTTACCTTCACGAGATCTTCGAGTCTCCACATGCAAATGAATGATTGACAGTTGTTTGGGTTCGGCGTCTTCATCATCAGAGAACCTCGAAATATTCTGTTTACATAGCTATTAAGTTTTTTATCGTGCCTTAATGGCCCATTTACCAAGCGCTTTCTTGAACTGCTTCCACAGATTAACAATGAAACAGGACTTCCGCTTATACCCGACTATGCGGTTCAGACGCTTTCACAGGAGGAAATGCAGGAAATGTCTGTGGTAAGCTCTCCTTGATATGATTAAAATGATATCGACATATATTTATGATAATATTTTTACGAATACAGCGTATGGAGGCACGGCTTGAAAGACTGAGGGAGAAGTGCTCGGAGTACGGATTGGATGTGTTGGGTAAGCAGCTTACTGCATTCAAAGAATTTACAATTATATACATATCAATATGTTTTAATTACAGGACACGACTCGTGGCATACGCCCAACACTTGGGAGTTTTTGGTTAATAAAAAGTATCATATTATATGGTAAGGCTGCATTGATGAGATGATAAAGGAGGTGTTCAGTGTGCTGCTCTCTGTTGCAGGTGCAATGTCTTTAAGGCGGCATCTTCATCCTGGATGTTCAATTTCAATGTGCTGGCCGGTTATACGCCGAATTATTTGCATAAAACCAAAAAAATTCTGCTTAATCTGGCTAGAGAGCGCTATCCCCGTGTAACACTGCAAGAGGTGAGATACGGGAATTCACCTCCTCCATTAATGTCTAAGAAACAAGATTTTTCATTACAGTTGCGCGAAGCACAAAACGATTCAATTACATTTATCATTGCAAGAAATCCCTTCGAGAGACTGTTGAGCGCCTATCGAGATAAAATCGTATTCGCTCTTCCCTATTCCTTTCATGACAAGCTTGGACGCAGCATTGTGCGCACTTATCGAAAGAAGGTACATACATTCAAATATCACCTTTGAGTAGTTCACAAGTTCTGATATCTTATTTGTTATAATTAATTAATTGTAGCCAAAGCTGATTGCTCGAGCTGGCAACACGAAGTACCCCTCGTTTCCCGAGTTTGTCCACTGGCTGTTGGACCAGGTGAAACGTGGCAATTATATAGATATGCACTTTGTATCGGCCACATCATTTTGTACCCCCTGCCTGATTCGATTCGATATGATACTGAAGTTTGAATCGCTGGCAGAAGATCAACTATATCTAATCGAAAAGACTGGCCTCAAGCGTGTCATAGCGCCTGTGTGGCGCAACATGGGCAAAGGAGGAAGGAAGACGCAGGAACTTCAACAGCAGTTCTATTCGCAGCTCACCAGACAGGAGATGATGGCCTTATACGAGTACTATCAGTGAGTATTCCCAGAATGCAGAGTGATAACTCAATTACCAGATGGATGTAGCTAACGATTGTTATTTGCAGATTTGACTTTGATCTGTTTGGTTATGATATAAAGGAATACTTGAAATATGGCCGAGCAGATGCATTAGATGATGCCGCCGCATCGGTGGCATAATTAACTTAGCTTAACTATAAATTCATAGAATTTAGCAAGAAATCTTAGACACATATGAAATAATTAGCCGTCACAGTACGTAATTGCAAATGTTGATAATAATGAATGAAACAATAATAAAATTAATGAAAACGAGCTCCAATCAAATGTAAAAGAGCGAGGGACATACGTTGGTATTTCTTTAGGTGTGTAGGTAGACAGAGAACGCTGCGGTGCATGTATCTGCATGTGTGTGTCTGTGGTCCGTTAGGCAAGCTCACTGCACCAAACATGCATGTATGTGTGTAAATTAGCATCCAGTGAGCCCTGTGATGCAAACAGTGTCCACAGCATAAATTTGGTTGTCTACTGTTGTGTTTCGTACTTGGTGCAGAGTGGAGTGCGAAAGGAACAGAAATGGAATTCCTATTAGCTCTATTCCTTTATTTTGTTATTATATATACATGTGTACATACATTATTTTATAATTGTTAATTTTTTATAGCCAAATGGCTAACGCTTGTCTGTTTAAGTTTAATTACAAAATAATTCCCAAATTAGTTAACAATTTACATTTTTTATAAGATTTTCAAATGAAATCCGCCTTTATTGTTTTATTAATTATAAAAACTTGTTTCTATCTGTTCTTTTATTTTTTTACATGTCTATATTTATGAATGAGTGCTGTATGTGTACAAACCTATGTACATACATACAATGTCATTAAATATTTTATTATTATGACGAATATACAAATATACAACATGCAGCATATGTATTATGTACTTGCAGACATGGAAATAAATACAGATACATATAGTATGCTTGCGCAACGGGCTCGCAATTGATAACATACATACATAACATACATGATAACGTACATACTTTCGCCAATTATGGCATTTCTCTAACTCTTAAAGATGCTGAGATCGACGCGTTCGAGAGGACATACAAACAGACGGACATTGCTCAATCGACTCGACTTCTGCTGCTGATTCAGAAAATATATTCGCATCTGTGCAGGGTATAAAAAGTAACTCAATTGGAATGATTCATATTAAATATTACTCTTAAATAATAATTTTAGAGTGCAAATAAAAACAAACTTGAAAAAATAAAAATAAAAAAAACTTGGCGATTAAATCAAAAGCTCATCGATATTGGCAATAACCAATTGGAAATAGAAATTTGGGTCCAAATTTCCATTTGGTTTTATTTGTTGTGTTAATAATAATAAGTATAATTTAAATATTAAAATGATTATAAAAAATAGCAATAAAATATTGTTAAATTCCACTACATATAATTTAATGAATTAACTAGCTAATTAACTGAGATACCATTACACATTCTCAACATCAAATAATGTAATTTCGTAAAAACTCGAAAGTACCAATTTCTTTGAGCGTATCAATTTTTGTTTGTATAATTTTGTTTTATTTTTTTTTGTTTTTTTTTCTTTAATCTTAAAATATACATACAATTGGTTTTGTTTATTTTTTTTTATTTATTAATTGTAAAACATAATATGCATGTATATATTTATAGATGTATATAATATATTCAGTTATATGCCTACTAAACTATGCGCTTTTGAAATTTGCATGATCATATTGTAAATTTTAGCACACACACAGAATTTAAAGTGGTTTGTTTAAATATGTCCGTAGTCAATTTATTCCAGTGTATATTACAATTTTACTGTGATTTGCTTTTTGTTTTGTATAAAATTTAACTATTTTGTGGCTGGTGCAAATGTTCAAATAAAAATCTACCTGCAAGAACATTAAAATACGCACACGTGCCCGCCAATAATAATAAAAATAAAAAAACATATGTATGTAAAGTGACTAAAATTACGTTTCGGGTTTTAGTTCTTTTTGCTGTAAATTTGTTAATTACGATGTGTTTGTTTACCTAGTTAAACTATAGAAAAAACTTAGTCTGAACTTTATACACTTCTATTTTGTTTAGCTTTTTTGTCTCTGTTATCTGTTTTATACATAAGCTAATTAAAATTACATCAATTTGTTTAAACAACTACAACTAGTTCAATGTATGCATAATGTGGATAATTCCTTTGTTTTGTTTGTTTATCTCTTTCTTTTCCTGCTTCTCTTGCAATATGGTTTTAAAAACCAACTTTATGATCGATCTTGAATGGTAACCGAATGCTAACTTACAGCCTAAAATTACGCTTGATTTTCGTTTAACAAACTAAGCTACTCAATTTAATCATATTATTTATATGTTTATATCGTTTAGATAAGGCCGTCAATGCAATTATTACTGCAATTAATTATATTTAAGAATTACAAAATCAAACGCTGGCTGACTGCACGTTGACGTTTTTATGTTTCTTTTGTTTTGTTGTTGATGTTGGTTTTTGGATTGGTTTGGTTTAAGTGTTGCAGGCTTTTTAATTGGAAAACAATAAGTAAATAAGTTTTAAAAATTGAAATAAAATTTAGTTGGTATATCTACGTTTAAGGGGCCTAACTAAAACAACAAAGGGACAACGCAGTTAAATGTGACAGCTAAAGTATATTGCAATTGATGAACGAAGCTGATTGGCGCTATTTAAACAAGGACAATTAGAGGAGTAGGAGTAGGAGGAGCCGTACGGGTGCGAAAGTGCATATGAATAACGGCCGCGCCAGCAGCGATCACTTGAGGTAAGTTTTGAAGAGCAGCGAGCTGCGACAAAATTCACGTTCCTGCTCCATGTAGAAGAGCATGTCGCGCAGATTGACGCGCTTGATTCGCGGTCGTAATGTTGTCGTTGTGGTACCACTGCTGCTCAGAAGACCGCCCCCACTAGAAGCCTGTGTGGGAAAGAACTTATGTAAAGTATGCTCGAAGGTCAGGTCCAGGTTACTCACCGCGCCCACGCCAGTCGCATCACCATCTAATTTGAGTTTCTTACGTGGTCCAATTGCCTGAAGTGCCGTTAAGTTTGCATCCCGCTGACGCAACTCCTCCATTTCCGCACGTTGCATTTCCTTTGCCTAAAAAGATTGATCAAAACATGTTAGTCCAAAAATGCTGCAATTGCAGTGAAAATCTTGCTTACCCTCGCCTTCATTTTTGCCTGCTCGGGATCCTCGACTCGCGTTCTTGACTTGGCCGCTCGCAAAAGCATCTCGCGCTCCAGTTCCTCGTGTCGCTTCTGCTCTGCCTTGTCAAGCTCCTCTAAGAACTTGATTTGACCGCGCACATCCTTTGCGGGCTCATATCGTGGATCCAACTGTGAGTTATTGTTTAAAACTTAATGAACCAGAGCTGTATGACCCTGAACCTACCTTGATGACATCAATGCGGTGCTCCGCTATCACAGCCAACTTCTCCACAATGTTTTTGAGCCGCTCCTGGCACGCATGTGATATGAGCACGGCCACATCCTGCGACGGTTCGTCCAGGCCACGTTCTGCGGTTATTGCGCGTATTCGCGCTTGCAATGCTGGAAGATTTAGAAACACTTCGTCCTTGCAGGAACGTATTTGTGTTCCAATGTTCTCGGTGCATCCAAGAATGCGCTGCGATTCTTCTGCCAGATTAACACCTCCCATCGCTGCCACATCGTTGATATCATCATCACCATAAATCGATGAAGACATCGAACTTTGTTGGAAAAACGAATTGGCAGCTGCTGCCGCCGCGGATGCTGCTATCCCACTGCCACTATTCGCCTTCTCATCTTTGCCATCTCGATCAAGTGCATCCCTTTTCTTTTTGCTTGCAGACTTATTGGCCATGGGCAACGTGCCGCGCTGGAGCGTCTTGGCTGAAATGGGCGTCAACGAGGCATTGATTCGATCAATGTGGGGCAATTGTGGTGCCTTAATCTCAACCAGCTTCGGTTCAAAATGATTGTTGTTGTTATGATGCAACGAGTTCTGCATTTGTTCGCGCGCACGCAACGCCTCCGGCGGCAAATGAACTGTGGGCAATGACGGTACTGGCAACGATGTTGTAGATGCCGAATTTATCGTTGAAAGCACCGATAACGTTGGCGTTGGTGGTGGTCCGCTATTAGATGATATGGCCGCCAGTGAGGGCGGATGCAAACTGGGCGTTATGGCCTTGATCTGTGTCTGGCCAACTTTAACGGCAGTGACTTTGTTCGTCGGCGTACTGCTTGGCGGACGAGGCGTGGCACGGAACTGAACCGAACCCGTACGCTGGAGCTGTGCATTGTGAGGACCACGGATTTGCACAATGTTCTGTGCAGATGAATTAACGATTAATAATGGAACAAGACTGCTATATTATGCTTATAACTTACCGCCTGCGTGGACATTGGCAGCGAAGGCATTTGACCGCGTATGGCGTTTGTATTGACCAGACGCGGCGCTGTGGGTAAGCGCATGTTTGGTGGCTGCTTCGATATCGTTGTATGGCCAATTGTTGGCCGAGGCCCAGCACCCAATGCATTTGGTGTTATCATCCGTACCTGTGTCTGTCCAATGGTCGTTGTCTGGCTAAGCCCAATCGGACGGATTTGCGCTTGAATTTTCTATGAAAGTTTCAAAATGGATAACTAAATTTATTAGCAAGATTGAAATGAGGACTTACCGGTAGCTGCTGTGACAGTCCAGCCAAACCCAGTACATGCTGCGGAGGCGGTTTGATTCCCTCAATGACAAGTTCCTTGGTGTAGAGCGCCTGGCGCAAAAGTGGCAGACTTTTCTGTGGGAGCACAGTCACAGATAAGCATTGAATCATCAACATCACCACAACTTCAAGTAATTGTTTACTACCTTTAAAAACCCAATTAGGCACGGCTGTGGACTGGCGTTAAGTAAACGCTCCAGGCGATCACAAAACTCCTCTGGCTCCACATTCGCATTGACCAGCTCCTGAATGAGCGTGCGAACATTTTTCTCCACCGGCTTCGGTTCGCGTGTCGACAATTCAATTAAATTGGCTAAAAACTTGCGACACTTTTCTTTGGTATTGCCCTGTGCAGCCGTTGTTGTTGAAGTGTTAGCAACATTTGAAGCCGTCGCCGATGCCGCTGCAGATGCAACTTGCACATTGTTTGCTTGCGATTGAGGTTGCGCCGCTGGTATCGTTTGAATTTGCGTTACCTGCGGCAAATGCGGAGCCTGATGTTGCTGCAGCTGGGCCAAATGCGGTGGCTGTGAGGAGCTTCCAAAACTATGCGCATTGCTGCTGGCCACCGAGTTCACAATTATGTTGCTTGACGCGGTGGTGCTGGTCATTGACTGCAGTAGAACACAAAACATTTCACATTAGAAAATATACATAATACATAGGTAATTTTACATATTTAACTAAATAATGTTCAGTCAGTGCAAATTAAGAGCGATAAGCGTTAAATGTACAACCAGAAATAAAGGTAATGATATTTATTGGGGGTTCACAAGGGCTACGGGCCCCTTATAGAGTGTGTATATAAATACAGCAAGTTATTAATAATATTCTTTATCCATTTTTTAAGTCACACATTCACTACGGAGCCCGAATAGCCATTGGACCCACGATTCTTAAGGGCTAAATGATAAAGTTCAATGAGGTTAATATTCCTTTTTTGAGATTTTGAACAGCAACGCATTTTCTTCAGCGTAAAACTAAATTTTAAAAATATATATATGTATGTATATATATATGTTAAATACACACAGTTACAACGCAGCATGCAAAACTGAGCAAAAGTACAAATATATTATATAATATACTTATATTGAAATCAAAATTGAAAAAGTTGGTCGATTACTCGATGTCAGACCGGAAAATCTAAAGAAAATGGAAATTTTAAACTGAAACTGAAGCGTAGCTTTAAAAACAGATCAAATGCATAAACAGACAAAGAGAGAGGCAATAAACAGAATTTTACGAGTATTTAAGAGCAAAGTAGCAAAATTGAAATTATTGGAAAATTATGAGAATTTTCATTTCAAGCAAGTTAATTTTTATTTATTTATTTTTTCTTTTTTGTGATTTTTACGTTTTGCTTGATCTTTATTGTGGCCGCGACATTTGCTGCAGCAGCTGCGGCGGCCGCGGCTGCTGCGCTGCTGGCGCTGACCGAGGCCTGTTGCTGCTGTTGCTTATGTTGCTGCTGTGCCTGTTGCTGCTGCTTCAAGTGTAGCTGTAGCTTCTGCTGCTGTTGCTGGTGTTGCAGGTTAGTAGCGGGTTTGTTGTTGTTGTTGATAGTGGTTGTGGTGGTGGTGTTGTTGGTGGTGTTATTATTAATATTATTATTGCTGGATGGGAGGATTGTGGATGAAGTTCGGACAATCGTTTTGCGTAGTGCAATGCTAGTGCTGGCAGTTGTTGCATGTGAGGATGACTGAGTGGTTGTTTGATGCTGTTGTTGCTGATGTTGTTGCTGCGTTTGTTGTTGCTGTTGTGATGTCGATTGGCCATGATATCTACTTACAGCTGCAGCCGGCACAGTTTGCAACCGTATCTGTGTTGTTGTGGGATGATTTGTGGTTGTTGTTGTTGTATTGTTGTTGCTGTTGGTATTGTTGATGTTACTGGTGTTGGATATGGTTTGTGTCATCGTTGGCGGGCCTGTCGTTGTGGCCGTGCCCACGCGCAACAACTGAAATCCATTATCCGTTTTCACTAACAGTGCAGGCGTTTGTCCTGCATTAATTGTGCTTAAAGTTATCTAAAATAGAGAGAAAAAGAAAAAGAGAGAATAGACAGAGAATAGTTGACCCGCTGATAATTCATTTATGTGTATGAGCTTGTTTATATAAATGTTTTTATGATGTTTATGTGGGGTGGGTGCAAGTGGAGTGGGAGCCTTGTGGATTAGTAGAGAATAACCCACCACAACAACAAAACTCAAGAGCATCCGTTTCACTTTGACTCTGATGACTTACCGATGGACTCTGTGGCCTCACACCAGGCATATGGGAATTGCTGATGACCACTCGACTTAGCGGATTGGCGGGCATGTTCTTTGGCTGCTGCTGCGTCGGCGCCTGCGGACGCATGCCGACCACAACGCCGGCTGGCAGCATCGAGTTAAGCAGCGGCTGACCGGTCTGTGAATATGTGTAGCAAGATTAGTAACTAATCTTAAATGTATTCTATTAACTAGTGAGGTTTCTGTAAGCGGTATACATAAGCTTTAAAAGAATTCACAGAATATTCTTATTTTAATTCAGCTTTTGCTTAATTGTTCACTACACATGCAGCAGTTCACGTAAGGTTGCGTCGTGTAAAGTCAGGTCACGGGAAACAAGTAAAAGTTGTCAGATCAGTCGCGAAATGTGCGTAGAAAATTCGTTAGAAAATAAAATAAATACCATTAATAATAAATTTAGATAGTAATCGTAATAGTAACGTAATCGCACTACAAAAAGCAACTGTTCAAAAGCAGTTATTGGTTGTCAAAGAAATTCTACAAGAATAATATTTGACAAAAGCATAAAGTGAGAAGCGGAAGATCTGCCCGAGGAAAGTTGAAGAAGATTTTCATTCGAGGAACATAAAAGACAGTTTGAATTTTGATAGAAATTGTCATAAATCAAGAAACATAACTCCAGAAATAATACGGTCTTTAAGGACAATAAAACATCCAACGGTTATACATACAATTATTTGAATACAGTGAACACTCGATGTAGTAACTTTATAAATTTCTCTGTATTAAATGATTTAGAATTTATCGCCAAGCTGATTGTTTCATTCATTATATCGAACATTCACTGACATATATACTAATTGGCATTTTGGTGCTACAGTTTTGAATGACGCACGCTAATCGTGTCTAAGGGAAAAGCAGAAGTAGTAAGCAAAGGTGGAAACAGAATGTGTATATGTGTGTGCTTATGTAGGACAGGAATAACCATTGGACGTTGAGCAGGCAGAGATGCGAACTGAACGGCGCCTTAATATGGCGAAACCATTAACTCGCTACAATTCGAGTACTTTGGAGTTTAACTTGATGGTGGATACCTGATTGATGGTCTTGGTCATTGTTACGATTCCTGCTGGTGCACTTGATACTAGACCCGCCGGTAGGGTGACAGCATGGTGATTGGATTTAATAACTAAGGTTTGTGTTTGGGTGGCACCTACTGATTGTGATTGCTGCTGCTGATGTTGCTGTTGTTGCTGCTGCTGCTGCACCTGATGATGCACCTGCGACAGACCCGGAACCCCATGTCCACCTATGCCCGCCGTAATGGTCTTGATCGTCGTCGTATTTGGCAATTGCGCCGTTGAGATGATCGTTGGTCCAACACCCGCTCCTGGTGGCCCACTAATGTTGATGGTGCCATTAGGTAACGGTTGGCTGGTAAAGGTGATGCGATTGCTGGTGGCCGATGTGGCCGTTGGTGCCGTTTGGCTGCTGTTCATTGTGTGGCGATTGCGGTGGCGGTTTCGTTTTTTGAAGCTCTGGAGCTGTGAGGGTCCAAAACTAGACTGGAACTCGGATCCGTTCAGTATCAGTCTCCTGCTTCTGACGTTCTTTTGCCGCCTGCTTTCTTGTGTTTCAACTGTGCATCTGTGGCATGTTTTTGCTTTTATTGTTATTCTTGTCGCATCTGTTGTTTATCACTTGCATTCTGCGTGGTCGTCTGAAGCAAGCTGCAAGGCAAAGTTGTGGGCACTTTGTTAATTTTATTTAAAATCAAATATTCGCATATACTAAGTTATGTTCATACACGGTCGCGGGGACTACCTGGTGCTGGCACAGTTATACCTGTAGGTCATAAAACAAGAGGGTGGCGTTTTTTTCTTTAATGCAACTGCCGCAGATGTTTCAAGGCACCGGACGGGACGGGGGCGGGTGTGGGGTGGTAGCTTAACGCAGGTGAAAGCCGACAAACGAGACGATATGATACGATGCTATTTTAGCATAATAATATCCGTAATCACCTTGGTCAAAGCCTTTGGGTGCTCCGCTGGCAAGCCAACCCGCAGCGAAGCGCTCGCTCGCACTTACTCTCGCTTATTCACGCGGCTGCTGCGCTGGCGACGACGATGTTGACTCCTTGTCGCTGGTTGACTTTTGTTATATATTTTCTTTGGGTTACCAGAAGGTTTTTATATTGTATTTTCACACACACGCGCGCACGCGGCCTTAAGCGCAGACTGTTTGATGAGCACTGTATTTATTGTCGCTTTATTTTGATTATTTTGGATGTACAAAAAATTTGGCAGCGACCGAGCGACAACGCCGCCATTTTCACGAATGCGCGTGCAAAACGACAGTAAACGCGCAAGGGGCACAGACGTCGATAAAAGTGCGAGACAAAACGCAACGCTGAAAATGGTTATTTTCGCCGCTAGAGGTCACTTATTGTAAAGCATTGCCAACCCAAAACAACATATAGAGAGCTCAAAACTGCGTGATACCAACTTTACTTCAGTAATAAAGTGCGCGCAGCCAACTTAACGTGAGTTCTAATTTGCGCGCAGCCGACTTCACACAAGTTAAAAATTGTCATTCTGTTTCGGAATTCTCACATTTTGCCGCCACTTATTCGTGTTTAAATATGATTGACCTTCTAGTAGTATGCATTAACGAATATAATGTATGCGGGATGAGTACTCTTTATAAATTTAATGCAACGAACAATTACTATCAACCAAAGCGGTTGCGGACTATAGCTGTCAGCGGACGGCGGTCTGGTGCTGGTATTGGTACAGACTGAATCATTTTTTGTAACGTAATTTGTGGCTTATTTAAGAAAGGCACTCACTTCAATTCATTTTGCATTGGAACTGTGTACACCAGAGCGCATTTTCAATGTTTAATGCTACGTTTTTCGTGCCGAAATCCAACAAATGAATGTTTACGAACCGTCCACCGAAAGCAGATTAAGTTTTTACATCAGTGTGACCAACGTTCGCAAGAATCAAAATGCTACAAATCATGTGAGATATGTTAAATGAACTCAGGCGGACGCACATCATATATGGGTAATATTAATTTTTATAATAATGACTATATTTAAATTGCTTATTTCATGCTGTTAAATGGTATTTTGGGAGCACGTAATTTTTTAAATGAAGATATAGTTCATTGATAACTTATAGTTTTCGGTAATCGGTTACCTCCACATCAGCATTTCTGTGCTGTAAAATATGTTTCGCTACGGGCGGGATTATTTAACAACACTTAATGTATTTGAAAGCAAATCTTTGACGTCATTATTTTCGTAAATTTAACAGTGCTGAAATAGGAGAATAATTCGTTGGACTTAAAATTAAAATTGAAGCGAAAGATTCTTTTTTAGAACTTGTTATTTCACACCGATCACTGTCATCGTTTTATTGTTGTTGTTTATGTTAAGATGCCAAACACTCGATTAAAAACAAGTTAATGAAATTAATCAAAAGCCTCTATTTAGCTGTTGTCAGCATTAAGCGTGTCAATACTTTATACTGGTATTCGTATTGAATTAATATTTATATTGACTATTTGTATTTTGTTTGTTTTCCTTTTAATATCTGAATACTTAAATTATATTTTAAGATTAATAACTTATGAGTATTATAACATTATACTAATCTAGCCGCATTACAGACATTTATTTACAAGTTTCTCTCTTTAATAAGTTAAGAGAAGTTTTGTTTTTAGGGTCGGATTGTAGTTGTTCGATTCTGTCCAAAATCGTAGGTAAAAACTGTTTTTGCTGCGACCCTAAAACTGTTATCTTGAAATTTGGCATAATACGGACTAGCATTGAATGTAGATTCCTTAGACGGAGCTCTCGAGGTGGGTTTTGTGGTTGTTGAAGTCATCGAGCGATTCTTATCAAACTTTGCATTGAATTTTGCAAAGAATGGATGACTAAATGGATCAGCTGTTGTTCCACTTCTTGCTGTCGTTACAGGTCTATGTGTGGTCGTCGTTTTTGTTGTTGTCGAGGTAAAAAGATAAGGACGCGGCGTCGTCGACGTAGTCAGAGATAACTTATTGATAGGCCAGCGAGATGGTGCAACCGGATTAGTTGATTTCTTATACGAGGTGGAAGTTCTAACGTTGGGATGGGCTGTACTTGTTGGATTTGGATAGTGTGTTGTTGGCCTAGGTGTAGTAGTTGATCTTGTTATTGTTGTGGGACGAGTTGTTATAGTTGTAAAGCGAGTAGTCGAACTTGTTGTTGGATGAGTGGATCTAGTTGTAATAGGATGAGTTGTTGTCGGCCGAGTGGATATTCTCGTTGTTGCTCGAGTTGCTCGCGTCGTTGTTGTTAATCGACTATTTGTACTCGGTGTTGTCTGGCGAGCAGGGTTCTTTGTTGTTGAACGAGTACTGGAAGTCGTTGCAGTAGAACGATTAGCAGATCGAGTGGTTGATGTTGCTGTGGGGCGAGTAATTGGACTCTTTGTTGTTGTCTGACGAGTGGTTGCTGTTGTTGTCCGATGAGTTGCTCGTGTCGTTGGTGTCAATGCGTTTGTTGGTCTCGGTGTTGTCTGGCGAGTAGGGGTCTTTGTTGTTGGTCGAGTACTAGAAGTCGTTGCAGTAGAACGATTAGTAGATAGAGTGGTTGATGTTGTTGTGGGGCGAGTTGTTGTTCTCGATGAGGTGGGATGATTGTTTGTTCTTGTTGTTGTCCAATGAGTTGCTCTTGTCGTTGTTGTTAATCGACTTGTTGGACTCGGTGTTGTCTGACGAGTAGAGGATATTGCTGTTGAACGAGTAGTGGAAGATTTTGTAGTAGAACGATTAGCAGATCGAGTAGTTGATGTTGTTGTGGGGCGAGTAGTTGTTCTGGATGTGGTGGGATGAGTGTTCGTTCTCGTTGTTGTCCAACGAGTTGCTCGTGTCGTTGTTGTTATTCGACTTGTTGGACTCGGTGTTGTCTGCCGAGTAGGGGTCTTTGTCGTTGAACGAGTACTGGAAGTCGTTACAGTAAAATAAATAGCAGATCGAGTAGTTGTTGCTGTTGTTGGACGAATAGTTGGTCGCTTTGTTGTTATTTGACGTGTGGTTGATGTTGTAATCCGATGAGTTGCTGTTAATGGGTTTGCTGGTCTCGATGTTGTCTGGCGAGTAGAGGACGTTGCTATTGAACGAGTAGTGGAAGTTATAGCAGGAGAACGATTAGCAGGTCTGGTGGTTGATACTGTTGTGGGGCGTTTAGTTGGACTCTTTGTTGTTCCTTGAGGATTGATTGATGTTGCTAGAGGGTGAGTAGTTGGTCTAGTTGTTGTTGTCTGATGAGTAGTTGATGCTGTTGTAAGTTTTATAATCTCGTGACGAAAGCTGTCGCTGTTTATATATGTATGAAGTGCAGGTTTAGTTGGTCTTGCTGTCGCTGCTGTTGAATTCGTACTTATATTAGCCCTATTATTATCTGGCACAATGTTTGGATTGCTTAGGATACTCAGGAATGGGTTAGTTTTGTAGGCTTGGCTGTGTTGCGACTGAGTTAGCGGGATGCTTGCAGTGTTTTGTACATTATTAACTGGGGCTTTGAGTCGGCTTAGAAATGGATTTTGATCATAGTTGGACTTTGGTGGAGAAGCAAAATTAATGATCTTCTCAGGGCTCATCGTGTGTTGTTGTTGGGGGAGCAAATGCTGCAGAAAGGGATTAGAGTTGAAAGAATGATTGGACACGGCTACAATATGAGTTGGAGGCTTAGCAGGCACTTGGCTAACATGTTGTAGAGGTGCGGAGATTTTTGTTTTTGTCTTTTGTTCTTGAAAGAGAGACTGTTCATCGTTGTTGTGTTTTTCTGCTTCGGCGATTTCATTACCCTCAAAGCAATCGCTTAATTGGGCTAGGCTTTGATGTTTGCAGTGTCCATTGTATACTGTCCAAGCGTTGAATCCATCTCCCGATAGACGAGTATGCTCTTCGTAAATGGTCCGGATACATTTCACATCATCATTAATATCGGAGTCTAACAAACGATCGCACTCGATGTGACAAGCCTTTCCGCCTCCCTCGTCATGTGTGCACCAAAAGAGATCGCTGATCTGAAAGAGTCCGTGATCTGCGCTACCATCAGCATTGAGGCGACCAACAGCTGCTGTATTGAAAGAGGATTCATGCTCGGCAATGCACACCCAAGTGGGAATCTCTCTCATGGGCAATTTGTGCTTGTGGAAGAGTTCCTGCGCCAACTCACAGCGATTGTAGATCTTACCCTTAGGCCTAGATAACTTAACATTGCTTGGGATCACCGTGTTAGGTTTGACGGGCTTCTTTTGCTGTTCACTTGGATCAAAGCAACTCGCAATATCTTCTGTTCTGCGATCTCTGCAGTGTCCATTATAAACAGTCCAAGCATTGAAGCCATCTCCCGAAATACGCGTATGCTCTTCATGTATAGTCCGGATGCACTTTACATCATCCGCAATGTTCGAGTCCAAAAGATTTTCGCAGTCGATGTGGCATCCCTTACCCCCAACGCCCCCGCCATGGGTGCACCAGTAGAGATCGCTGATCTGGAATAGACCATGGTCTTCGCTGCCGTCCGTGTTCAGTCGACCCACCGCTGCCGTATCGAGTCGCGACTCATGCTCCGCGATGCACACCCAAGTGGCTAAATCCTGCATGGGAAACTTGTGTGAAAAATACAACTCTTGCGCCAATTCACATCGTGTATAAACTTTACCAGCTCTCTTAGGTGTTATGTAATGGTGTTGCTGTTGGTAGTGTTGTTGTTGATAGTGTTGCTGTTGATAGTGTTGTTGTTGTTCGTGGTGGTTTTGTTTAGGTGTTGTGTGGTGTTTGTAGTTGAGCAAGGGATTGGCAGGCGACACTTGATACGATTTTTGAGAGTAGCCAATGGCATTGGGATGCGGATGAGCCTGCGGTGTTGGCAGGCGAGGACGCAGGAAGGGATTACTCTGATAGCTTGACGTTGCCTGCACAGATTGATAGGTGACCTGCTTGCTGCTGGTTCTATAGTAGGGATTGGGAGTCGTGGGCTGTCCAAATTGATAGGCGTAGCTGACTTTGCCCACGGCGTGGCCAATGGCATTGGGATGTGTGGTTGGTGTGTTGGCCACCACCTGTGGCTTAGCAAAGCAGGCGGCCACATGATCATAACGCTGATTGCGGCAATCGCGATTGTAGACAGTCCAAGCGGTGAAGCCATCTCCGGATATTTGCGTATGTTCCTGATGAATCTTTCGTATGCACTGCACATCGTCGGCAATGCTCGAGTCCAGGAACTGATTACAGGATGCATGACATCCCTTTCCTCCCCTCTGATCATGTGTACACCAGAAGAGATCACTGATCTGGAATAACCCGTGATCAGCGCTGCCATCAGCGTTGAGGCGGCCAACTGCAGCTGTGTTATAGGAGGATTCGTGCTGAGCAATGCACACCCAGGTGGGAATCTGTGGCATGGGCAGCTTGTGCTGATAATACAGCTCCTGAGCCAACTCACAGCGGCTATAGATTTTGCCCTGGGGTCGCAACTCCTGATGATGGCCGGCTTGCACTTGCTGAGGCCCTTGATAACCTACCTGCACTTGCTGCGGTTGCAGATAGGAGGCAGCTACCTGCAAGGCATTGTGATGGCCACCTGATAATCCACAACCTGCCACATAGGACGCTGTATCCTGGCGACAATATCCGTTGTACGCCTGCCAGGCTGTAAATCCATCTCCGGAGATTCGTTGATGCTCCGCAAAAATCTTCCGCACACACAGAACATCATCAGCAATGTCATCATCACGCAGACGAGCACAGCTTGTTCCACATCCAGCTCCCTGGCCAGGTGGCGAGCACCAATAGACGTCGCTTATCTGAAAGATTCCATGGGAACCACCGCTGGGTCCACTTCCTCCACCAAAGGCAGCCGTGTTTAAATCACTAGAGTGCTGAGCGATGCACACCAAAGTGGCAGCCTGAGCTGCTGGCAATCCAAATTGATGCTGCAGAAGTCCAGCTAATTCGCAACGCTCAAAGATCCTGCCCCAACTAAGCTGAAGCTGCAAGAAAAGCAGCAAAAGACTAAGCGGGATTAGACCCAGACTTGACGACATCTCGCTCTGCTTTGACACTGAACTGCGAGATGAGCGTGCTTTTATATACAGTCCTTAGTCGAATCGAATCAAATGTGAATATGAATTTAAATTTTAAATAATTTCTCACTCGCCGCGTTGCTTTGCAGCGTTGTGTTGCGTGCGTTTGCGCGTTTCGCTGTAGACTGAGCACTTCGATGCGATGGAGACGATGGCGGTAGCGATGGCGACGGCGATGGCAGCTCATCTTGAGCCCAAAGTTAACTTGGGGCCGATTTGAATATGACGACAGCAATGGCAAACTGGTTGTTGTTTTGTCTCTGGCTATATTGCATAATTATTGACCAGGTCTATGGGAACGTTTAACTTCTCGATTGCTTTGTCAGAAACGACACTTTGTCTAAAATGTCCACGCGCGAAAGAGTCCCAAGAACTGGGGCGAAAGGCAGAGGGGAGTGGCTTTAAGAGATCGTTAAAGATGCGAAAGTTTTTGGGGCAACCATTAGCCATTAGCTCGACGATTGCTAATGAAATTAATTTACAATATTTATTAGACAACGGCAACATTTGAGCGACTAACAGATCGAACGGGTTCAGAACGCATCTAGTTGAGCGCGACTTTAGCTCGCGTTTTTAAACGCCTGCAAAGCGTCTAGTTGACAGTTCCTCAGTCTCAGTAGTTACGCAGTGGATATACGAGTAAAGCTGCCAATCCAAATGACAGACAGTCATGACAGACTCAGTGTGTGTCTCAATCCCATTGAAATCAAACAAACACCTTGGCACATTGTTAATCTTTTCAGTAATATGTGTTTGCATATCTTGGACTTGGTCAATTCGCTGTGTTTGCCTTAACTTGGCTCTTGCTCAAGCTGAGCATAAAATACTCTTTTGTACAGGTTTTATCAACTGTTTTTAAAACGTGATTTAATTAGCAGTTATGCGCAAAGTTTAGTGATATTTTGTCGTTGTTATTTTTTAAATATAGTGCCACTGATTGATTCATTTAATGATTATTTTATGTTTTTCTTTCACTCTCCATTGACTGGTCTTGAACTTGGCTTGGCTAAGATCAAGGCGTAAGCAAAGGCTTTCAGTTAACAACGCGACTCAAGCAAAGCAAAGCTTTTGCGGTTGGAATGTTTGTTGTTAGCAGAGTTCTTGAGAAAAATCAAATTCAATATATAAATATTTAATTGGCACGCAAGTTTTGCTGGAATCCCATTAAGAAATGAATCATTTGGTGTTCATCTTCATTTTTATTCAACATTTTTAGTACACGCTAAATCACAATATAATAAAATCACATTTAAACAATAAATTATTTACAAATTCGTGACAATTAGAGCACATTGTTACATTCATTATAAAGATAATAATAATTATTAATAGTAAAATACATTCATAACATTTGAGAGCTTCAATATACTCCTATACTCCCCCAGTTGAGGCTCCTCCTTACTTCACCGGCACCTTTGCTGGTCGCCCCCTCTGAAATATGTAATAGATGAGGCTCAGAACTGCCACGCCTATTCCGCCGCATAGTCCCGCCCAGTGGACCATATCCAACGTTTTGAGCGTGTTAATGAGTTTCTTTTTAAAGAACTTCACCATTTCGCCGTTAAGTTGAATACCCTGTAAATGTTATAAATTGCGATCGGTATAAGCAGATAGGAATGGGTGCTATAGTGTTGTAAACCCTCGGCTACTGACCTCCTCCACCCAAATGGCGGGCATGAGCACTGTGGTCAGGTTTTCTGTTATGGTTATCCGATTAATGCTCTTCAAGAACATATTGAACTGCACCCTCTTTCCCCCTTGGAGCGGCGTGCCCGTTAACTATATTATCGTATTATTGCATTGTTGTATAAAGTAATCAGTTTTTAATGTCGTTATCTGGGTTCAAGGACCGGTGAACTTGCTTACCGATTGCACGTCTACAAAGGTCTGATGCTTCTTGGCGTCTGGCTTAAGGCCTCGGATCATCTTCCTATACTCATTCGAGGCGCCAAGCATGTGAGGCAGCGTCAGGATGACGGGCGCATCTGCAATAAAAATAATACAATTGCTTTCAATAATTATGATCCATGAATTGTTGCCTGATATAATTAAGATGCCAATGGAGGGAGCAGCTTAATGCAACAAAATATAAACTGGAATTTTACCCCAGTTTATATTAAATTTTTAAAATATTTTCATAAATTATTTAATACAGGTATTATAAGTACACAGTGGAGTTCAATGAATCTGTAATTTACCAACGACTGTCCGAAACTTTGAATAGACTTACGAGCTTTACGAAAAGTGAAGTACAGATACTGCGGAAGTTGTGGATTCAACTATTTATTTAGTATTTATTTACTTAGTGCTAGCATTGAACCAATTTGTTAGAGTTTCCTCATATGGACGCAAAGCAAACATTCAAGATAAATATTTGAGATGCTTATTAATGAAACTGTTAACTCACGTTTTGCCAATTAAAAGGCAAGAATCTCAAGCCGAAACGTGCGTCCAGCAATCACCCAAACAAAATAAAATGAACATGAATATTATTAGGAGAGTATAAAGAATATGGAATTTAATGCTTCAATTTGTAGAGCGCACTCGAGAAAGATCATAATGAGCCGATGAGCTCTTCAGAAGCCATAAAACCAGCCGTCAACACTTTTCATTTCAAATGCGCAATTTAAATTGTCTTCTTTCTCATCTTGTTGGTCGTATTTTATTATTTTTATGTTTTGTGTTGGGGCCTGCAACTGCTGGTTTGAAGTGTTAATTAAGAAATTAACAATTAATTGGAATGGGTCAATAAACGACGCATCAATAGACAAAGTCATGAAACTACTTGTATCTTTAGGACACCGATGAATAAATACCCTTATAGTAATTGTATGTAATTGTATCTGATAGTAGATATATGAGTGTAGATTGAGATCAAGCAATTAATCAACCCACAAAGCTGCTCCAATTGCAATTTGATTTTTGATCTGCGCGTGTGCAAAGTTAAAGTTCATTGATATTTATTAAAGGCATTAAAGATGCTTTAAGGAATTTGATTTTATTTGAAGTTTTATTGTTATTATCGAACGCCTGATTTGAATTTGAATTTGATAAGGTGTGTTTTTATTATGGGAAGCGCTTGCACCTCTAATTAGCATAAAACCAACGTAAAATCTATATCGGATAACTTAAATTCGAGCTGAGCTTGCTCATAACTTGAGTTGGCATAGAAACAATGACAAACAAATTGATAATAACACTAAAGCATATTTCTGCAATCTCGCGGATGCTGGGGGCGGCTCTACAGTAGTCTATGCATATGATAGATAATCATTAGCATATGAAACATAAAACAAAATTATATGTTAAACAAACACGTTAATCTCAGGCGAGGCGTAAACAAGCATGTCAAGCATTTCCGGATTTTTTTAGAATTATTTTGCATATATTCTTATGTATTCTCGCATTTGTTCGTGTTTATTCAAATCTGCGAAATTGAAAGTTGATACCAGTCTGCTTGTTGAGTTTAATTTTGGCTGTGACAAACGCGGCTGGATAATTAGTTGGTCAACTGTTTTGTTGCCTCTTTGAGGGGGGTAGACTCATTAATGATTATATTAATGGGCCTAACAGTCGTTAGCATATCGAATAAAAAGCTGTCAAATGTAAATTTAATTCACATAAATATTGATGCAATTAAATTTAAAGAAATTTATAATATTAAAGCATATTCAAGTTAAGTGGATAGTTCTCAGTTTGTTCAGCTGAAGCCAATAAGATCAATGTGTTAGCAACTCACCCAAACAGGTAGTTAGATCCAATGCACCAGCATAGAGACATCCGTTTTTACGCTTTATGACATTTGCCAGTTTGTCGACGCAAAAGCATTCATTGTCGTGCTCGGGTCCAATGTCGTTGATAAAGTTCTCCCCGATGGAGTACCTGAATCCGGGAATGCCCTGATACTGAATGTCGGACTGATAGAACAGCTGGACGGATCGACATATATCCGCACTGAATATGTACATGGAGTCACCCCTTTGCCGAAACGGGGGGTACGACGAGGCATCTGTTCCGTTGATCTGATTACAGACCGATGCCTCGCCCTCAGCGCTGCCATTGAGCCACACCTGCAAATTATGCGAATCGTCGAGTTTCTGTATCTCCAAGACCTTCATGGCATCTCCTTTGCCCGTGTGCACCTCGTATACGTCATGACCAGATCCATTTTTCTATAGGAGAGAAAAGCAATTAGGGAATTTGAGAAAGAGTTTTTGATCTGGCCAAGTAGCTACTCACATGTCCAAAAAACGAGAAGGCCAGACTGCCATCGCTTTGCTCGCGTATTGTCTTGGAACCGCTTTCCTTGATCTGATTGCAAATCGCCTTGGCAATGCCCTGAGGATTGATGCAGAAGCGGACGCCGTCGAAGAGATACTCACGCACCGAGGTGTGAACAAACATGGATCGTGGATCGTTGAATACCGCCTTGAGATTGGCATTCAAATGGACCAGAAGCAGAGCCAGGCCTGGATCATTCTCACTAATCTGCAGCACGGACTGCAAAAAGTAAATAGATGGATGAGTACAATCTCGGGATTGCAATAGGCCAAAACCAGGAATAAGGCAGAAAAGCAGTAGCGGGACGATTTCCCATGTTAAATTGTTAAATAAAGAGTTTGCTGGAAGCTTAACCAAATTGATAGGCAGTTAATTGGCAGGCGGGTAGAAATTGTTATTATTAATTACTTAAGCAGCTGAGAGTAAAATGTAGTTAGTTGACGGCTGACTGACAGCCGAGTCGATCTGAGAGGCGTCGTTGGTATTCAGTTCTCAATTTATCAAAATATGTACACTGGACAGTAGTTCTCTTAGCTCTCAGCCAAGGCTAATGCCAATCAATATGAATTGTGTCATTTAGTTGAATGATAAGTTGTGTTGCGTTGCGTTGCGTTGTGTTGTATGTGAACTTGAGTTTAATGAGCAAAATTGTAATTAATAAACATGCATAGGAGTAGTTAGAAATAAGCAACTGACAGATATTCGTAGTTGAACTTACTTTGACATCTTCAATAAGGCTGATTAAGATGCCGCCAACCCAGCTAAAGGGCGCTGGAGGTGTTATTAACGTTAATATCCATGAATAACTAATGGCATTTACGCCTCAAGTTATGAATACAGCTTGGGGCGTAAATGCCAAGGTGAGTTAGTTAACAGCAAAAATAAATTTAAGAGCAACCCTTGACCTTTCTTCACATATTCTTATTGTTAATATATTTCATATTTCAGGTGGAGATCCAGCCCTGATCTAACCCAACTTCTTTACTCGTAAGTGAACAAATAAATAATAAAAAAAAGGTAAGTAACGGGGTTGCAATAATATTTAATAACTGGAAAAGCCATTAAATCGATTCTATTATCAGATTCTCTCATCGGTCACAAGGCAGAGGAACAATGAAAACCCAAATTACGTAAATAAAGTAAGTTACAGATTGTATCTTTAGTATAACTGAATGCCATTCTCATCGAATATTTTGATAGATGTATTCATTACTTAACAAACAATTTGGGTCAAAGTTTACTTAGTTGACCTAATGAAACCCAAACCAAAAAACCGAAACAAAAACCGAAACCGAAACCGATACCCTAAACAAGCGTTGACCAATCATGCTGGGTCTGGCCTGTTTTTGTTAAGACTACAATATTAATATGTGTGGGCTCTCTGTAGAATTAGTAGTAAATAAAATTACTTTACGTTTCCCTCGAATGCGCTCCATCAGACGCTTTAAAACCCGAACACCGGGCGTGCGGTTTAGGCGCGAGTTCAATCTATTTGCAAAACCCTGTAAGATATCAGTGATTTCTCTTTCGAATACTTGCAAAAAGGCCTGGAAGATGCGTCAGAAGAATATCAATCTCAATATATATATATTGATGTATATAAGATCGTTATATTTATTTATATCTGTATATCAATAAGATACTCATACTCACATTCATGTGCATGTTGAGTGCCACAATGTGATCGCTTTGGGTATAAGGAGCCGAAGCATCTTCATCAAAATCGAAATGCACATTTTGCACATAGGTTATCTTTGAGCCGTCTCGGGAGAAATGTTTAACCTTCTTGTGCCGATATTGTCTGTGCAAATAGTTCGAGTTGAAGTTAGAAGGTTCTGTATGAAGACTTATCCATTTACTTGTAAACATAGGGTCCGATTTCCTCAACAATGGGGATGGCACCGTGTTGTATCATTTCGGGATTCGTTACATTGAAAATGTAAACCTTGAAGTTCAGCGGTTGCGGTAGATTGACAAAGCGTTTGTACTGCTCAGACCCATCGGATATGATTACGCTCTAGAGATGAAAGATGGAAGAGATACTATGATAAATTATATTCACATTCAACATTTAAATTGTTATTAAATCACAAATATTCTCAGCACGCTGTCAGCTCAATTTTGGAATCGTAGCTTAATTAACATTTATTAAACAACATTATCATTTTGTTTATCGCCGACTTACCGCCTTACCCACACTATACTATATGACAGCTGAAATGATGAATTGGTGACCATAAAAGTCACATCATTATCATCTCGCATCACCAAACTGGCGACAATGAACCAGTTTTTCTCTCGATTTTTAATGAGAGGAATAACAAAATATAAAATTCAATATTACAACATGCCAGCGCAAGGCGAGTTTATAATTATTGGTTGTTTATTCTTTCTAATTTTTGAATCGCATTAACATTTGTTTTCTCTGACTTATAAGTACAATGACCAAAGTAAAAAGCAAATCAATTTTAATTCGCATACTCTAAATGTAAAAATGTACGCAATATATGTACGTATATATCTCTGAAATGTCGATGTACTCTACTCCCTTCACATCTAGATTTTGTCTGATGTACGTTCAATATACGAAAGTATTCTGTCTATTCAAAGGAAACTCTCTTTTTTGTAACTAAGGCTCTTAAGAAGATTATCTGGTGACCCTGTGAAACATTTAACATTCAGCAGCTAGAAGTCTCAATAAATATTTACAATTCCCCTAAAAGTGGAATATATAAAAAATTGGCAATCATAAAAAAACACAGTAAAGTGAGCTGGCAACATGACCAGCCAATTTTACGATGGAGTTAAAGTCATGCCACGCATTTACACGGCACAATTGAAGAATTGTCAAAAATCTTCGGAAAACTACATAAAAATAATAAAAATAATAAAAACAACTACTCAATTTCAAGGTCAATGCACAGGCAGCAAATGTCTCGAGGGTCGCGACAGTCGGACCTCAGCACTCGACTGTCGACTGTCGACTGCCTGCATATCGAAGAGCATACAAAATGTGTGATTAACCTTAAGAGTCAAAGCCTAACCAAAGAGAGCTGAAGACAGCCACAATATCAACGCATTGACACTGGCCCAAAATCCAGTTGGCAGCCAAACAAAATAATTATTGCGAAATTGACCAATTTTAACAATGTGTTGGCTCAAAGCGTTAACAATACCAACAACGACAACAACAACAAAAAGTTAAAGTCAAAGCGAGTGCCAAAACGTGACTGAAATTGTAAGATTTTCGAATGCAAATACGAGTACAAAGCGGTTCAGAATGTGATCAGTGATGGAGCAATGCGGCGTATGCGTAATATTTAATTGTTGCGGCTTTCTAGATGACACAATTATCATTTGCATATTTATGGTAAATGTAATCCACATTGCCTTTTGACCCATTGCAAAGGAAACATTAACTGTGTATCAACAAGCAAGCTGCTATTGACCATCGAGGTAATTCAGGTGCTTTGAATTTTAATTTGGTTGTGTCTTTAATTCGGCTTGCATTGAATTTCAAATAGAAATTGTTTTACACATCAAATTGCCTTCAACTTGAAGGCGACAAAAGCCTTAAAAGCGGTGCTTATCTTGGCCGCATTAACTTGGGTTTAACTATTCTAGATTGCATCCGCAAGATACGCAAGACACGGAACTTCAATGGCTCATAAAAAGCAAAAACAACGATACGAGTTGACCTCACTCATGGGCGCCAGGTCGCTTATAAACGTGCAAGGTACCCAAGTGTTTCGCACTGAGAGCATGACAACCCCAAAAGCACAATTAATGTGACTTCGGCTGCCAGGGGCAGGGACAGGGCAATTAAAAAGCGATGTACGCATTCTAATTAAGTTAACAATAAACATCAAGTAAATCGTGAATCTGGCAATGAGTCCGTCAGTTCTGGCCGTATTCACCTTGGTTATTCTTGGCTACTAAAAGATCTAGCGACATCAGCCCATGCTCAAGAATTATTTAGATCCACTTCGACTATATTTCAAATTATTGAAGCTATAAATTAGAATTCCATATGGTTTAAAATTAAACGATCTACTTTACTACGAAAATGCATTCGTCAGAGTTAATTTCTATTGCATTTCAATCTAGTCGACCTTTAATAATATGATGGAAGCATAGACTGAGATCTCATGACATTTCGTTCTAAGGGCTTCCATAAAACGAGATGAAAACAAATAGATTACAGATATACATATAAGCATGCCATATAGGTGCATGCCATCAAATTTGTTTTGCCCAGCAATTAGACTAGATACTCCCAACACAACACAAGTGCAGTTTTAGCGTGTTCTGCAGTGTCATTCATTCATGTCAGCCATAACGAAGCTCCATTTGGGGCTCTGTCGTAACTTTGTAGATCGTCGAGAGATATTTGGTAATAGCCCTGGGCAATGGTAACGAGTTGTGCCTGCCCGTTAATGCAATATATATGTGTTCTATTGATGTGTGTGTGTTTGATATTGACAATTCACTTGCTCTAAGTGCATTTCGTGATTACTACAACTCAACTTAGAACTCAGAATCGTTAATATATTACCTAAATAGATGACATCTTTCACTGCAAAACACCTCTAAATGTTATATCTATTATTTATTTAATAAACTAAGTGGAGAATATATTTTACTGACATAGTAATATTTGAGCCCCCTTTCCAGTCAGTCTAAGCTAAGAAACTAATATTGAATCAGTTGTTCTTAGAGTACATATTTGGAAAAACTTGTCTATTTCATTATAATTTATACACACATAGACAATAGAATCGTTATGAGATCAGAAACATGGAGATATATTTAGTATGTAGCAGGTTTTAAGAGAAAATCAAAATATCTGCCTGTAGGGTATATTGAATGGAGATAGATAAGTGTTGAATGGCAATGAATAGGTGTCAATATCTGGTCGCCAGTGAGAGAATTGCCACTTAGAAGTTGTTTGTTTGTTTTATATAATGAAAAATCCCGGTTTCCAAGAATCTCTGATCCTCGGAACAGCCTATTCTACACAGATTGACCATTTTGTTGAGTTGTTAAACTTACCTGCTCGACTTTTTTGTGAATCATTGTTGGGAATAGAGACCAGCCGCAATAGCCACCCAAGCCAGCAACGATGACGCCCACGGCGCTGACAATCAGTGACCAATGGATCATTGTGTATTTCCAATTTGCAATTTTCAATAAACTTCAGGAAAAGTTGAAGTGTTGACCCATGGGCCAATTGGTATACAGTTAGCTGCAATTGCAGGGTTAACGATGTTTGCTGCAACCTTAACTTAGCCGGTAACTCAATCAGTGCATAATTTGAGGTTTATTTATTGGAGTAGCTGCCTCGCGGAGCCGCCTGACCTACGTCAAGACAGTTGGCAGTTGCGGTGTTGTTTAGGTTGTTGCTGATGGTCGCCAGAGGCGGTTGTTGTTTTTGGGGTGCCGAAACAAAGCGCACTATTTATAAGATATACGCGTTTTCAGGTTTTGCCTTTTGTTATATATACAACTTATATATGTTTTGAAATAAACAAGTTGTTGAGTGCGGTGCGATGCGTTCGTTGTTGCTGTTGTTGTTGCCGTTGTTGTTGTTGATGTTGCTGCTGTGTTGTTGTTGACGGTATTGTTGTTGTGCTTGGCTTAGCTTCGTTCACTTCGGTTCGGTTCGGTTTAGTTTGGTGTTTGTGTGGTATATGCATGCATACATACATACATACATATGTATAATTATGTACACCTATAAGAAATATTGTAATTTATAATGTCTTTTATTTGCTTTTGTCGTAGTAAAAGCGTCAAGAAACCAGTTTTCGCCTAGTCACTTTGTTAGGTGAAAGCTTTTTTTTGTTAATTTTTTACTTATAATTTTGTTAAAAATTATTTTTGGTTAATTTAATTGGGTCGACACTTTAACGCGCTGAAGCTCATCCACAAACTGACAGCTCAAGATAATTGCGACACATTTTTATTTGTTCTATAGAACACACACACACACCACCACACCCACGGCCACACTCAGACCACACACACAACCACACACACACGAGCTTAATGTAACGGGGCATCAGATATTATCTGAGCCAGGATAGTTATAGGGTATGTGCGACGATAAAATCACCACACATTTGTTTAACTTGGGCACGCGAGTAAAAGAAGGCCAAAAAAGCGAGCTTTGTTTATTGATAATGGGCAAATACAATTGTTACTTTACAATTAATTTGTTTCTGCTCAATTACCGGGATTTTTGGTATTTCAATGTATCAGAGATCGGTGCACGGTTGGGGACAACGCGTCGCTTGGAACAACCGTAAACGACTGCCAAAGTTCAAGACATGCTCGGAGCAAAGCGGCGTCAGTCGCGTCGAGTTGTAAGCAGTTGTAGACCTTCTCCTCTATGCCCTCTGAACGATCGGTCTGCATAGGTAGCCCTGTTAATGGGCTGTGAAGAGAGTGAGTGAGAGAGGGAGTGTGAGAGAGGGAGGGAGACGGAGAGGGAGAGAGAGAGCAAAGCGAGCGCCACATTGACAGCTGAAAGAGACGAATTGTTGTTGGGTTCGACGCAAGTCCCGGGGGCTTTAATGATGCTGCGACTTGTTGAGTTGTTGTTGTTGTTGCTTCTGTTGTTGGAGTTGTTGTGGTTGTTGCTGTGTTGCTGATGAGCAACACGTTTTTATGTTGTTTTTGTGTAATTTGGGTTTAAACATATGGGCGGCCCATTAGCAAATTAGTGCAGCTAAATTTTCTTTTATTTTTACATTTTTACATTTCATTTTCGAGTTTGTTTAAAAATTGCGTTCATTTATATTAGGCTTTTTGGGAAACTTAAGCAAGGCTACGGACTCTCTTTAGCTTCGAGATCTGTGATTGTTTTGTTCAATTTTGTCAATTATTTTTAAGGTCAGATCGCTCTGCATCCCTTGCTGCCTCTCTCTTGCTTGATAAGAGCTAACTCCCTCTTCGGTCTCTTTGGTATTCTTCAGAGAAACCCAAGTGAGTGGCAATTGCGAAGCTCTCTTCAAGAGCCGCGTGGGTGCATTTTTCGAATAGCAAAAATGATAAAAAAAAGAAACCTAACGCATTAACCGGTTTTTTGGTTTGTGCGTGCCTCGAATTTTATTAAAAAATAGGTACAACAACAACTACAACAATAGCAGAGGGTGAAGCTTTGTTGAACTTGACACGATTGTTGTTGCTGCTGTTTGTTATTAATTTACAGCTTTTGTTGCTGTTGTTGTTTATATAAATTGCCGTTCAGTGGCGGCCCCACTTCGTGTTGTCGTTGCCTTTGCCGTTGCATTAGTTGTTGTGCAAAAATGTAAAATATTAAATATTAATCGATTGAAAAGCAAAGCACAGATTAAAGACATGAATGAAATGAATTACTAAAAATAATGATATACCAATTGTTTAACTATACTTAGTTTCTAACTATAAATATGAGATTTTTCGTAAAATTGGAAATGTGTGTGGCAAAATTGGCAGCTCTTTCTAGAGTCTTAATTAAAATAATGGAGCCAACAAAGCAGCCACGTTTCCTTTAATTATTTTGTAGCATTATCCACGTTTAGCCTAGATTGTGAAGGGCCATGAACCCAGTTTCCTATTTGCGTGCAGTTCGTTGATATCGCAATTTAAATATTTATTGCATTTTTTATGCCTTGCTTGTCACTTGACTACCGAGCAAAGCAACTGGCACATCCTTTTTACTTATCCACATGCATACATGCACACATGCAGACATGCACACACACACACACAGCGTGCCCTCCTTTGTGTGACCTGAAAATTAAATTCAAATCTCAAGTAAATACCAAGAATAAAGAAAAGGAAACAAACATTTTGGCAGTTTGTGCCCCACAAATTGATTGCATGTGTGCGCAGAGTTTAGATGATTATATCATACGGTAAAAAAATCAATTCAATATCTGAGACATATGATATGAATGAAGTATGAAATTTCACACGCCAGGCGAGCTGAGGCGACTGTCGCCCGCATAATAAAAAACAATCAACTCTAACTCAACATGCAAAAATATCCTCATCGATAGCGTGCGAAGGCAATTGCAATTTATAGATAATTTGATATTTGGTGATGTCAGTCACTCGCTCACTCAGTCAGTCAGTCAGTCAGCGAGTCAGTGAGTCAGTCAGTCAATCAGTTAGTCAGCTATAGCTCAACGGTTGCCAACTGGCACAAGGACATACATGGTAGAAGTTTGTTTATATGCGATTCGGAATGCATTTCTAATTTTTATTATGCTTGCTAGTTGCAACTGCAAATTGCTCACAATTTCTACTTATACATCGACGGGGGCGTATGCGTATTCTTTGACTCAATAAAAAATAAAAAGCGAGACTGCTCAAAATGGCATGAAAAGTCAACGAGAATCAAATGAGGGCAAATCGGCATACGAGCCATGCATATGAGAGGCTTGGCATGGCCACAATATTAGCTAAAGAGCTCATCAAAGTCTCGACTGGTTCGCTTATCGCCTTGCTGTCATCGTCTAGGGGCTCTCCATGGTACATGGACATGCATCAGTCTAGGCCTGGCAAATGTGAGCGACCGATTGATAAGCATTTGACGTTTTGCCCAGCTCCGCACACCTCCACACACGTCCACATACCCCAGTCACTTGCTGAGGCCTATGCCCTTTGCAACTGTGTCATATGGAGTGCTAAAAGATTTATGTGCCGCACTTCAACCCTTTTCCTCTTTTTCTATTGCTGCCTCGTCCTGTCAGTCGGCTCTTCGTCCGTCCGTCCGTCCGTCCGTCCGAGCAACTGCCTGTCTGCCCATTGCTCTCAATAAGTGGCACAAACGACAGCCGCTCACCGCAGACTTAAGTGTATCTCACAGCCAAACAAAACATGTATGTGTTTGTTTTTGATTGTGTGCTACACTTTTTCACTTGCTCTTGCTATTCTTGTTGTTTTTTTTGTTGTTGTTGGGGCTGACGTGAGCCCTGCAGCAAAGCAATTCTGCATAATTGCCAGGCAACTTGACTGCTTTGCATTTTGACCCTTACAACTGAACTTCAACTAAGCCAATTGCTTTGGATTTCCGGATCTATGCTGCTCAGCTATGAAAGCACTCCATCGGAAAGAATAGAGTACAGATTATCTGTCCAAATAAACTCTGATCATTTCTGAGTAAATTTAAGTGACACATTATTATTTACATTGTGGATATTCATAAACACATAAACTACATAGTACACAAGCAATAACCATTTGGGTTTCTAAGCAAGTAATGCGAGTTTTTCTATGAATCACCACACAAACTCAACCAATACACCAGCTGAACTACCAGTTGAACAGAATCAGCAGCACGTAACTTGAGTCTTGACTTTGATTATTTTTGTTTGAGTTAGTGTTAAAAGTTGCCCAATTCTGTTTGCCTGCTAGAAGTTTTAAGCTCTCTCAATTTTTCACTGTGCATTCTGCCAAATTATTTTTCTAACAACAGCAACTGTTACTGTGTCAGCAAATTGTTGTTTAAGAATCTTTTCTTCTAATTAATTTTCGAATTCTTATGCTCATTTTCAGTAATTGTTTCTTATGTAAAGTATGGTTTTCAAGAATCGCAGTTACTTAACTCGAGGTCATTCACACAAAATTAAAGTGTAGTAATTTATTAAACTTTAATTTTAAAATCAATAATTTCGAAAGCGTAGGTGGATAATTAGTTGCCAGGCGTAAGAAGTCGGCTGTATAAATCTTCAATTTTCTATACCAGCGATTCTATTGAATTCGCCAGCAAATTCCACTTAACGTCAACGCTGGCCACCTGCACAATAATTCAATGAAATGAATTATTGAGCATTACGATTTCATCGCACACATACACATATTCACACACACACCCATACACACCCACACACAGATGCAGGACACAATCGCAGCTGCAGTAGCACGCTGCATGTCCTTCGGACCAGTCAGCCCAGGGGCGCAATGCAGTCTGCAATGCTGGAGGTTATTTGGCTGAGAGAAGGAAAAAAATTAAACTAATGACAATAAGGCGTGATGAACGCGACGGAAAATCCCCACAAAACGCAGCTTGTTCAAGGCCCAAGCCTATCCCCCTGCTCTCATCTGCCAGCCCCTTCATCCGTTTTCGTTGGGCGACTCATAATATCACGCATACGCCGCGTTGTACTGACAAAATCAAAACATAAGGCGAGCGTAGACCCAAATCTAGTAGTTGCACTGGCTTTCGGATGGAAGGGAGTGTCGGGGGAGGTGGAGGGGGGAGGGTAAGAGAGGGGTTGCGTCTAGGTTCGGGACTGTTTTTTTTTAATTTGGGTTTTTCGCTGCACTTCGTGTCAACATCGTCATCGGTAGTTTTGCTCGTCGGGAGCTCGTGACCAGCCACCGAGGAGAGTGAGTGCCAGAGAGTGAGAGAGAGCCGAAGGAGTTTCCTTTCATCATGATGATGATGAGCCAACATAATCGCATTCGTGCAACGCTGGCAAATTGCATTTCGTGTTTTCAGTTTTCAGTTCTGTTTGAGTTTCAAGTCCGTGCAGTGCCTGCGAGCGGAGTCCGAGCCCGAGACAGCGAAAGAGACAGCGACAACGACTGCGAAATAGCTAGTGCCTCGGCCGAGTGCAGAAGTTAAGCAAAAAGCAAAGCAAAGTAAAAGCAAACAAGTGCAGTTTGTTGTGCAGTATCAGTGTGTGTATTTGTGTGCGTATTTGTGTGATAGCATAGATACAGGGATACTTACACATTTTCGCATGAAAAGTGAAAACAAACCAGGCCAGTGCGAGTGCAATTGAAAATTGTAAATAGAAAATTTAAAACAGAAAACAGAAAACAGCAAACAGAAAGCAGAAAACAGAAACTCGTGAACATTACTTGCACAAAATACGGCGGACAATCTGCAGTGAAACAATGTCGACGCTACCATTTCTATTGAGCGTTGCCGACGAGCTGGACAATATCCATACGCAATCCTACATGGATGACTTTGGCCTGGGGTTCCATCCGCATCGTCAATACTATCGGACACCAACTATACAGCTGTCTTTACCCGCCAGCACCGACTGGACAGGAAGGGATTGGCAGGGACGTCATGCTCGTTTTCGCAGCTACAAATTCTATGATGATACCCAGAATAATCTCGACGAGGAAGAGGAGGAGGCGGAACAGCAGAAGCATCAGCAGCATCAGCATCAGCAGCAACATGCGAGACTGGAGGGGGAGCAGCAGGATCACAACAAGGAGCAGCATCAGCAGCACCAGCAGCAATCCAAACAACAACAAGCACACACTGCCAATCTGGTCATGGTTAAATCGAATTCACATGATGTGGGCGTGGGCGGAATGGGATTGAATCTGAAGGCCGGCGAGGAAGAGGATGATGAGAACATTGATCGCACCGTTCGCATGTATAATCTATCCAAGAAATGCTGCAAGAATTACTATCGTCATGCCCTTGAGATGGATGGGCCTGGTGCCAGCGGACGAGGGAAATGTAGCAATTTGCGAGCTGGAAGCCATCAGACTCCGTCAGATTCCAGCTCCGAGGAGAGTCTGCAAAAGGTGCCATCGCCCATTGAGTTCCTCACCTGTTTTCTGGTTAAGAAGTCGCGTGGTTCCAAGTGCTCTGGACATGTCACAGCTGCAACCCGGGCTGCTGAGCAGCTTAAGAAGTCATAGAACGCGGCCGCCTTGCTGCCGGCAATGACAGCGACGACTACGACAACGACGACAGGGACAACAACAACGGCATCGATGTCGTCCACGTCGGCGTCGGCATCAGCGTCAAAGCGCCGCAGCAACTGTTTCTGAATGTTGGCCAGAGTCGGTGTGCTCTGTGGCCAGGCCTGGAGCTGGCTGCAACGTTGTGGCGAGCTGCCCAGTTCGGAGCCAACAACTCTGCCCGCAACACGTCTGGGGCGCATTACCTACTAGACGCTAAATGGGGCATGACACACACGACTCATAAATACAAATTAGCATTAATATTGGTTTAGAGCGCACAGCTATTGTTGAATGTGGTGGCAACCCTATGTCACAATTTACATAATAGTGCGTGTCTCGTACGTACTAGTATTTGGCCAAGTTAAGGGCCAAAACCAAAGCAAATGCAAATGGAAAATCAGCTTGAAGCAACAGCGATAATATTTTGAATTATAATTCAAATGAAAACACACCGAAATTGTTTTTTTGGAATTATTAAAGTAATCGCAATACACAATTTTTAAAGCCAGATTTATATACCAAATACGAGAATTTGTTAAGCAAACGTTTTTTATACGAATTTTTTGATACCAAACTAAACGTAAATCCAATATTTATATACTTACAATTATACATATTGTAGAAGTAAATGTACTTTTGAAAATTGGCAAAGTTTAAGGCACGCCGAGTGCGAAGGGCAAACAGACACTTTAAAGTAGCTAACAATCTCTATCAAACAGACACACACACCCACACACACACACACACACACACACACACACACAAACACACACATAAGAACTTTCGCTTTTCATTTTGGATTAAAAGACAAGGGAAAAACTAACTAAAACTGTAGTAGTATCTCTGAAAGTTTCGACAATGTCGGCGAGGAAAGCAATGGGCTTGAGTTCTGTTTTAGGTTTAGTTTTTGTTTGTTTTTAAATCCACGAAAATGAGAAACTGTTTTAGCAACAGTAATAATAATAAACAACAACAACAGCTTTCGTAGACCTTGTTCCGATTTCAGATGGTTATTGAAAAGCCAAAGCGATATGATAAACGTGTTACGGTCTAGACAAACTTGAAGAAGTTAACTTAGTTTGACAACTACAAAATATTTTTCGTGTTCTCAATGTATTCTAAATGTTGTTTTACGGTGCAGAAAGAAAATTTTATATATATACAAAGTAAATAATAAATACATAAAGTTGCTACACGTTTTGGTCTTTCAGAGTTTAGTATGAATTAGAACTACATATTATATTGTAGCACACTCGTATATATCTAGTTCATAAGACAGATTTATGCAAGATCGACCATTTCGAGTCTTTTAAATAGCAATTATTACCACACATAGCTTTTTAAGAGAATAATCATGATGTAATTGCATATTAAACTCACTCGTACTTACTGCTAGATGTTACTTGATGTCAATCAATCATAATGGATATACTCGAACCTACGAATATAACGAATAGGTTTACGAGCACTTTAAGAACTCTCTCCCATAACATGACAAAGTAGGAAACGTTTTTGATCTAGTAATACACACTACAACTTGTTCATATTTATAGATCAGAGCTAACGGTTGGCTCGATTATTGTTATTGTTATTCAATTAGTACTTTTGTTGAAAATCGTCTTTTCTATATAAGCACTAAACAAATTCGTAACTACATACTTTAGAAACGCGACGCATATCATAAAATGGAAATTACAGCAAAATCGTATCGAATACATATTTAACTTGAAATTCAATAAATGAAAGTGTAACAAATACTTGAACTTCGTATTCATTTCTCTCGTTCCACATTTTGAATATATTCTAATCTTGTAAATTCCTTACAGTCTTAATTTTGATTGCCTTGAGCACAGACCTTCAGGCCGCAGACTAAAACTTGACACTTGCATTAATTTTCCAAGCGTCAGCTCAAACATTTCAAGTGCAAGACACGAAAAAAGGAGGAGAGAAGTATTAGCAAAAATATGCGCAAAGGAATGTTTGAAAATTGTGACCTTTGCTGAAAGGAGGACAGCAAATGACGTGTCCTTCCGCTGTCCTTTCGCATGCATATGAGCTGGGGTGCTGCTGCGGTTATCCTGGCCCTGGATATGCCAAGGATTCGGTGTCAGTTTTTTTTTGGAATTTGAAATGAGCTGTGGTGACAACTTCATACCCCCTCCCTCCCTCACTCCACTGTCAGCCATAAAATAACTCACATCAAAGACTATCACAAAACAGCACACAACAAATGCCTTCTACACCGGCACCTTCTACTCCATCTTTATTTTGCCTTTTGAAGCGGATCGTTACGCTATTGGGTTCAATAGCACAGCACAGAAATAGACTAATAGAGCGGCCCAGTCGCAAAATGCTCGTCCTACCGCCACGCCCCCCTGCCCATTGACTACGCCTATAAATACATCTTTGTTGCTTTCGCATGCAAACAAGTGCACCATTGAGGGCGTGCCAGGGGTGTTTGAGTGGTCAAAAGGAAGTGTAGCAGCCTTCGTGGTGTTCCTCTTTCGTTTTGTCTTCTCAAAGTGAACTGCAACTTTTTACGTGCTGGTTTTATTCGTGCTTCTGGTCTTGACTCGACTTTGTTGTTGCTACGGCTGTTGCCTATTTTTTGGGTGGTGATGGGGAGAGGAGTAGGAGGTCGTTGTGTTGCTTCTTTGCACGGCCAATTACAGTTTAAGTTGCACTGTGCCTGCCTATCTTCAATTTTCAACTACGACGCCGCATTGCAGTGGCAGCTTTTGACGCGGTTCGCCTGTACCAGAAAACAGTTGCCCTTTTGTGCCTGACAACGACGCGGACGACGGCGACGAAGTTGACTACCTTACCGACTTGGTTGCAATTTATTTGTGTGTTCAACTTGCGGCTCGACTTCATTTACCAGCGAGACGAGACTTAATTCTTGCCTTCCAAATACTTATACTCGTATTATACAGCTTATTGATTTCTTGTAATTAGTTTGACACAATTTTCATATTACCTGCTCTGCATGCATTCAGTCCACCTCATTACATATGATGATGATACGTAATTCAAAGTTATTATTAATTTTACATTTTACGTGGCCTACTTTTAGGCGGATGCTCGAAATTGCGCGCATTGGCTACACCTTGTATCATTTACTTTTATACTCATTTTATGCGACAATTTTGGAAACTAAATATAATAGATTTAATTAAATTATTTGAGTTATCAAATATTACACACATATATTATGGTATTAACAATAGCTTATTGTGAGGTCATTATTCATTGCCTACTTTTAGGCGGCTGCTCGAAATTTCCGGCGTTGGCTGCACCGTGTTTCAATTGCTTTTATACATATTTTATGCGACAGTTTTGGAAACTAAACAGTAGATTTAATTTAATTATTTGATTACCCAATTTAATGATTTTAACAATAACTTAATATGTCCACATTTGCTGCCTACTTTTAAGCGTTTGCATGAAATTGTTTGCATTTGGTTTATTTGAATATTAATTGTTGAATATGAATGTCACCGATACGCTCGAAGATGGATAAGCACAGTTCTATAATTCGGATCATTGGGTCGTCATATAACATGTCAAAGAGCTTAAGCATAAAACACAAACTACGCGTATTTGTTTTTTTAGATGCTCGTTGTCCGCACTCACATGTAAAATATGATTTAAGATTTTTATTAGCCCAATAAACCAGCGTCTTTTGCGGGGGTGTTGTCAGCGCGCGGCCTAAAAACATCGAAAGGCAAACGTAAAATGTTGCGCCAATCGGACAAATGGTCGAGAATATTTGAAGATGTTGTGGGACTGCGGCTGAGGTGAGTTGCTGCCCCTGGCATTTTGCCCGTTGGATGACAAATTTGTGGCTAGCAAATGAGCCAACATTTGAGGCAATAAACTAGCTGCAAGCGAACATATTATTTAGCTGTAGGGTGCATTCAGTTACCCACCGATTCCACCCCCCAGGCACACCTAAAGGCATTGTCGACAGCTGCATTTCCATTTCCATTGTGAACTGAATCTGTATTTCCCTTTTAGTTGCTTTAACCAAAATCGTCATATGATCGGTGGGTGGAAATGCATGCAAATCAGCTAAGATCAACCAAATAGAAAGCAATTCAAATATATCACAAGGTCTTGTGTAAGCAGCGGTGAAGAAAGTGATCGGGTGCGCGACCCACACCCTTTGGAATTGATCATTGGGGTCGCTTACTTCGCATTTGATTTGATTTTGCCATAAGATCACACAAATTAGTCGACTGCTTTGTACAGTTTTTAGCTTTTTATAAAATTGTTTACCTATAATTACAATGCATTATTGTCACTAGATTACATTGTTATTGTTGTTGCTGTTGTGCTGTTGCTGCTGTTGTTGCTGCGGCACTTCATTGATTTCCAAACGAGATTCTGTGCGCGCATTTCACGGTTACACTGCACTACATGACATCTGAATAAACACACTTCGGGAAAATATATTTATAGCCTGGGCTTTCCAAATTTGTTCATGATTCTCTGACAGCCAGCATAAATTATATTTTTGATTATTTTTCCTAAACTTATTTACCCATGCTCCCAAATGGGTGCCAAGCGCCCAAGCATTACTGCCTAATTTAAGTCGATTGCCATAAATTTCAGTCCCGTCGCGACCATTTGATGTCGGCCACGCAATATGCGGACAAACAACTAGACTTGCTGTGAAATGAATCGACAATTTTCAAGTATCACAACTTTCATTGCAATTTTAGAGTATAATTTTATATGCATATATAAAGTATTTAAAATTTGAATACAATACTGTAATAATTTGGCTTGACTCTATTTACTCATAGAGCTCTGTAAATAAATGCACTCTGCTTCAATATGAGTAAACACTTCGCCACAGGGCATGGCATGGTATATTGTCGCGTTGTCAATATAATTACTATCAGACACGGGCAAAATCTATCTCAAATAACAATAATAATAATAACAACAACGAAGAGAAGAACAAGAGCAACATAAAATACAATTATAAACGGGAATTGGGGTTGGGTCACACACAAAAATCCCGACCCCATCACATTTGTCGCCATGGCACTGCTGTGCTGGCTGCCTAAGGGAGGGGGCATAGAACAGAACGGAGGGAGGGGAGAAGAGGACAGCAGGTCAGGCCCATAAATGTTATGTTCACGATGAGCTGATTCCGATGCCAATCTTTCATACGCCTCTTGTTGTTGTCGCTGTTGTCGTTGTCGCTAATCTTTGGTGCAAATCGATGGCAATAGCCGAAAAGCCGTTTAGCAGACAACGGAGCGGCGTTACGTGTATACAAATTGCCTTTTGTTATGACTACCAGCTACCAGCTACCAGCTACAAATGCTTCAATCCATGTGTGCAAGCATCAACATGTTGTAGATATTGTATCTGTTAATGTATCTGAAGCGAGTAAATTGAAAATGAAAAACCGCATTCAAAAGCAAAGGCCAAATTTGGTCAAAAAGTGAAAAGAATTATGCGACGTTTTCAAAGTTTTGTTTTCGGATTTCCGCTAAAGAAATTTTTAATTTAGTTTTGGCTAGATATATATATAAAGCCGTATACTATTCATAAGTATCTATAGGTAAACGTAGCAGCGGAAATGCTTTGTAATTAAGTTGAAAATATTTGAAAAAGTTAGCGAACTTTAAGCTCGCACCGGGTCTTTTGTCGTTATGGGAGAATGAGTTTTGTGTCCGAATTGAAGATGAGCCTAGTAATACAGCTGATCAATGATGCAGTTATGTCTAGGAACGTTCCTAGCCCACATACTGCATGTATAGCGGAAATATAGTCCCCATCCCAATGGCTTAATCAATGACAATGGCACCTCTAAGGAAATATCATTGAGTTGTCAGCCCACCAACAGCTGTGCACAACCCACCAATAGCTTGCCCAGCCCAGCCCAGCCCAGCCTCATGGGGATCGACATTAGAAACAAATAGCAACAACTCACGATAAACACCAGTTCAAAAACATTGCCAGATCGGGTAGATCTGTAGCTACGTCACAGTTGTCATTGTTGGGTTAACCCACTGAAAGCTTGAGCTAAGCCACATCGTTCTATAAAAGGCAGCGGTTGTGTTTGTGCCGAGTTTAATTGGCTCAGCGCTAAAATCGCGTGCGGACGTTTAGAAAACGCGCTGAATCGAAACGGAAGAAAACGGATATACTTTAAAGTAAAGCGCGTGCATCCGTGAAATTCGCCACGCGTTGCTGCGTCCTGCCAAAATAACAAAAAAAAAAACCAAACAAAAGTTAAATCCGAAATACACACAGACTTAAGATGGCCCTCGTTCCAGCTACTAACAACACGGATTGGGATTACTGGGATTATCGTCGTCGCTTGTGGCGCGATTGGGACTTAACGGCCGACTGGGATCTTCCCTATTGGAAACGCCTGTCACGGGTTGGATCCGCACCCGATCTAAGCCGCGTTGTGGTGGGCAAGGATGGCTTTGAGGCCAATGTGGATGTACATCAATTCAAGCCTTATGAGATTACCGTAAAGACAACTGGCGACACTGTCGTCGTGGAAGCCAAGCATGAGAAACGCCGCGATGGCGACAGTTTTGTGGGTCGACACATCGTCAAACGCTTTGTTCTGCCCCGAGGATATTATCCCAACGATGTGAGATCCGAGCTCTCCTCCGATGGCATCCTCACAGTCCGCTGTCCGCCGTACCTGAGTAATGAGCGCAGCGTCTATGTCCGTCAAGTTGGTCCCTCGTACCTGAGCATCAAGAACTGACAATAAATCAACTCATTGAGTCGGAGTCAGGTGCAGGCACAACCACAACAGCCACAGTGGATCAGCCGTTTTTGTGTGTTTCTGTTTTTCATTTTCTCTGTTGGGTTGCACTCGAAACGAAATTTGTTTACAAATAATTTATTTAATTTAAGATACATTTTCAAAAACGCTTAATTTAATAGTTGACCTGGAAAGATTCACGTTACAATCCCTATTGGACTTTTTTGTAATTAACCAAAACGTTTTTAGTTAAATAAAATAAAAGTTTAATTTATTAAAAACGCTAACAATTCGTTTTTCCTCTATCAATTCCAAAATCTCAATTTTAGTTTAGCAAGTTCTACACGAAACGGAAGCCCGCTCATTACCCAGTCAATGGAACTGTCTAAGTCTTAAGCGAAAACAAGAAGAAGACGCCTTGGGAAATGTCAACATAAATTGGTCTAAACGAGTCTTGGACAGCGAATGAGTCTACGAGTCTATGGTATAGAACGCCCTTGAGCCATTTCCGCAAATGCCAACTAAGGTAAAGTTAAAATGTAAATAGAGCAATAAACAACAATAACAAACAACTCAACCTGAAACATTGCGAATAGAACGCCACATAAACCTACACATTACATAGCTATGTATATATGTGTGTTTATTGCAAGAAAACTCGCACAAATACTATGGCCAGTGAAGCTGTCTACAGATACATCTGACAGCTGACCATAATGGTCAGCGAGCAAATAATGCAAAAACCTCATCAGAAAATAAACAATGCTCAATAAGAAATAACAGAAATGTTGCACACCCACAGTAGAGCAACGCGTTTTGTGCGCGTTTTTATACGCGTGCAATTGCAAATGTGCGACTGGCGCGCGGCTTTTGACTATTTTTCTTCGTTTCAATCATTGTTTAAGCAGCTCATTCTATGTATGTTTAAACTTAAAATCTTTGATTGTATGTTGTTTAAACAATCAAGTTGTCAATCAAATGATAGCTGCGGAATGTGCTAGCCTCTATAAAACTAAATACCCTATATACACTTCCATCTGGGTTGTCTTGCTTAACTATTGTTTTTTATATATTTCTCTCTCTATTTTTTAGAACTTTTCTATAATTTGATTTGTTTTCTAGATTTGCTGAACACTTATTACCGATATAGAGTATAAATTAGTTAATTCTCACATTATTTTCAGTCGGTATATTGGGGTTCGGGTGAATAATACCTTTGTTATACTATGATTGGGGCTGGGGCCTCAGTTTAAGCTACACCTATATGGGTCGTATCTGCTTTTTGTGAGCTACTTAACTATATATAAAATAAAAAGAAAAAATAGGAAACATGTTTGTGACATGCCAAATAAGTATCAGACTCTCGAGTTTACCACACCTACGCGCCTTTCATACCCATTCGAGAACGTATTTAGTTTTAATTAAAAACAATTTAGCTGCTTCAGTCTATGTATTTAGAAGTGTGTGTGTGTGTGTGTGTGTGTGTGTGTATGTATGTATGTGTGTGTGTGTGTGTGTGTGTGTGTGTGTGTGTGTGTGTGTGTGTGTGTGTGTGTGTGTGTGTGTGTGTGTGTGTATGTGTGTGTAGAATTCGATTGTAACATATGTTACAGCCAAGTTAATGTAGTTAGCGGCGTATTTGATCTACTCGTAATGATTGATGCGCTTTATGTAATTCTGAATCTTAAAAATATTTTCTTAATGTTAATGTTAATGTTATTATAGACATGTGCATCTGTTGGGGAGGATTCATTCCAATTACGAGTACTCAAGTGTATTTTATCAAGTTCAATGCAAGCAACTTGGACACTCACGCTCCTCAGTCCACAGAGAGGTGAGATTCGTGCGTTTCTCACACACTGGGAGTCAGTTGCTGCTATTCGTATGGTAATTATCATTGTGAATGATGATGATGATGATATATCTTAAAAATAGGTCCACGCTGTTCTCCCCAATGTCTCCCTCACACGGCGACACTTGTGCGCGATTCTCGCGCTAATTTACTTTATGATAAACATAAAAGATCATCATATATCTCTTTGTATTTTGGAGACAAAATCGGAAAATCGGATTCCCTTCACGGGGCAACTGCTCAGTCTTGCCTTGGCGGTCGTCGGGAACGGTGTGCTCAGTTTTTCTAAGAAATTGTTTTGCTGTCACTCTGTATCCTTTTTGTGATCAGGTGCAGGTGACCTACTACTCAGATCATTTTCCTTATATCTATAGATCTGTATCGCTGATTAATATTCTTCATCAATTCTGTGAAAGCTAATGTGAATATCCGTGAAGTGTTCATTTGTGAAAATATTCTCTTTTTCCTGTATAAATATATGCTCGTTTAGATGAAGTGTTGTGCGTGTTCAGCCGAATGCTATTTTTAAAGCCGCCTTAATCTTAATGGATTTTTATACCAGCTATGCCTATACACCATCTATATTTTCAGCATTCTCTTGTCTTTTAATGTTCTGAAAACTAAAATTAATTAATGTCTTCTTATTTATAAAAACCGAAAACTACAAATCCAAACGTTTAAAGGTGTGAAAAAATAGTCTCGATAGGCATAAACAATATTTTTAGGCAACAAAATGTCGCCAGCACATTTTATTTTATGTGTGCTGAGCTGCATTGCATTTTTCGGAGGTAAGTGGGCGGGGAAGGAAGCGGACATAGAGATGGAAACATACTCATATATCACAGCTATATTTGTGCCTAAATATCGAATTTTTATTGTAGTGTTACAGTAATATTTATTACTCGCTAAAGATATTTCATTTCGAATTTACTTATTAAACACTCTTACTGACCTAAGCACATATATATGTATATACATGAGTATATATATATATATATATATATATTATATATATATATATATATATATATATATATATTATATATATATATATATATATATATATATATATATATTAATACTATTTCATTGTTTTGACAATGTTACTCATTGGAAACTCACGCATATAAGCCCGCACAATAGTAAAAATAAAAAGCAAAAATAGTGTGCCATAAAACCATTTTCTTTGATATCTAATGAGCCATATAAGCAAGTTGTACGATTTTTATGACACCTCTTCATACCCTGCAGATTGCATTATGATGTTATCACGAAATTCAAAAGCATACCAGACCTTCAAAAGAATTTAGTACTATATAAATGATAGATGTAATCTGTTCAGGTATTTCTTTAGCCTTTGGCAGACATTATTCACCCAAAGTCATCTTGTTTGTCTGTTGAAATATCTGATTCTTATAAAATCTATGACATTTGCAAGGGTATTCAATGTTTGGCATCAGGAAGTAAGCTATTTTATTGTGATATATGGAGACATTTCATATAGAACAGTTCGATGAATCATGGACAGATTGTCTTTGCAAATCTTTAGTCTTCTGAGTGGTCCCCTCGCAATCTACAAATAGCCTACTTAATTACCGGCCGGCATTTACAAAACTTGAAACATAATAAAAACTACTCAGAAATCTTCAAATAGATAAAAATAAACGAAAAGACAATTAAAATTATTTTACCAAATATTTTTAAAGAATTTTCCGTAGAATTCAAATGGATTTTAGGACTTGGGAACTTACTTAACTTACTGTAAAGGTTAAAACGCTTTTCTTTTGCAGTAACAAACGCTGTCTATGAGGATTGCCAGACACCTCCACCAGTGGATCATGCCCGGGCAGAGCTCTTCGAGAGCAAGGTCAATCATGTCAACACCGCAATCTATACCTGTGCAGTGGGTTATATTATGAAAGGTCCCAATGAGCTAATCTGCAATGTGGACACCGAGGAATGGCAGGGCGAGCCACCCACTTGTGTAAAGGCCAAGGGTAAGCATTTATTATAAGGATTAGTTCATAGAGAATCGATATATACAAATCTTCTGTTATTGCAGTGAGTGTGCACTCGGATCGCAAGAAGAAAATGCTGGCCATCCCCGAGGAACTGAGTGTGCCTCTTGAGTTGACCCAGAAGCTCGACTTGAGCTGCATTCAAGCCAATGTACAGGCCCCAGAGATTAATCATGGCCTTGTCGCCAATTACGAGCGTCGTCGACGTGGTGACAAAGTCTTCCTGGTGGCCTACTATTCCTGCAATGATAACTACGAGTTCGAGAGTAATCATGCTCTCTTCTGCAGTGGCAAGCAATGGGTGGGCGAGTTGCCCACTTGTTTGCCGCGTGTTGAATATAAAGATGATGACGATGATGACAACGACTATGAAGTGGACGAATACGAATATATTGAAGAAGCTGAAGATTTGGGTAGCAAATCACAATTAGCTGAGAATCCAGTGTATGCTATAGATGCAGCGGCACCACCTCCACCACCACCACCAGTCGACGTTGAGGAACTGGAACCGCAGAGTGAACCCGTATATCGCCAAGTTATCGATCAACCCTCAGTCGAACTACAGTCTAAGCCGACTGCAACTGGAGTTGAGGAAGCAGATACTGCGGTGCAGCGAAAAGTTGAGACTGAAGCACAACCTGTAGCTGGGAACAAGGAAGAAACTGCAGTTGAGCATAAGGAGCCGGCAGTTGAGAATAAGGAAGACCCTGTAGCTGAGAACAAGGAAGAACCTGTAGTTGAGAACAAAGGCGAACCTGTAGCTGAGAACAAAGGCGAACCTGTAGCTGAGAACAAAAAAGAACCTGCAGTTGAGAATAAGGAAGAGCCTGTAGTTGAGAATAAGAAAGAACCTGCAGTTGAGAACATAGAAAAACCTGCAGTTGAGAATAAGGAAGACTCTGTAATTCAGACTGATGCACGGGCTACAGACCCAGCTGAGGCCGGAGAAAAGGTTGAAACTGTCGTTGTGGTGCCAGTGGATAAACAGTCTGGCCCCGAGGCAGAGCCGGAGACTATCACCGATATCAACATTGTTGTTGCCCCCACAAAGGATCCATATTCTCCACGTCTTCTAGACGAGAACTGCGGTGAAGATCGCGGAGGCTGTGCCCATAAATGCCAGCGATTATTATTCCCCGGCGAGAATGAGCCTCGTCTCAAATGCAGCTGCAACCAAGGCTTCGCTCTAGATCCAGAGGATTACTCCAGCTGTCATGGTCGGTCCACCAATTTTAAGTTAACACAGTCCTACTAACTGACTTCCTTCTACAGATATTGATGAATGCCTGGAGTCGAATGGAGGCTGCTCTCAAATCTGCAACAATTTGCCCGGCAGCTTCGAATGCGCCTGTGAGAAAGGATATCAAATCGATTCACAGACAGGCAACTTCTGCATAGGTGAGAAATGCTATAGTAATCTCGAGTTCAGTTGTTTCTGGAGTCTATCTATCCATTCCTGCAGATATTGATGAGTGCACAGATCCTGAACTGAGCGCCGAATGTGCCAATGGCTGTGAGAACACTCCTGGCTCCTATCGTTGTGTGATTCCTTTGAACACTAAGGAAGAGGTCGAAGAGGAAGAGGAAGAGGAAGAGGAAGAGGAAGAAGAACCTGTGAAGGTGTCCAAGGAAGTGGAACTTCAACCTACATTAGAAGAACCAGTCGAGCCCGAGGTTAAGCCGGAGCATGTGAAACCCAGCTGCAATCCAGGCTTTGCTCTCTCAATGGACGAAACCGAATGCCAGGACATCAATGAGTGCAATATCGTTGTGGAAGATGATGGCAATGTGGACCATGTGCCTCATCGTCTCTGTCAACAGCTGTGCGAGAACACAATTGGTTCCTTCCGTTGTAGCTGCCGTGAGGGTTATCATCTACTTGAAGATCAATCCACCTGTGCTCCCGATAATTGCCAGGATTTAGATAATCCACAGCTGAATCGCACACGTTGTGCTCATCAGTGTGAGAACCTACCCAATGGGCGCTATGAGTGTGTCTGTCCTGAGGGTTACACCTTGGGCGAGAATTTGCATAGCTGTGAAGTGGTGGAGACAGTCTGCAGTCGAGAACAGGGACATGAACGCTGTCGGCCGGGAAGCTGTCTTATCAGCGAGGACAACAGCACATTTAGCTGTTTATGTCCACCTGGCTACTCCAGCGAAGTCTTTAGCTGCCAAGATATTGACGAATGCGCCATGGGAACACACAAATGCAGTCATGATTGCTTCAACACAGCAGGAGGTTATCAATGCCTCTGTCCGCGAGGAATGTCCCTGCAAGAACCCGAAGGATTCACCTGTGTAGCCCCTGATCCTTGTGCGGTCAATAACAATGGTTGTGAACAACTTTGTCTGAGTGCAGATGCTGGCACCTGCACCTGCAGCAAGGGTTACGTTTTGAGCGACGATGGCAAGAGCTGCAACGACGTGGATGAGTGTCAAGTGGACAATGGAGGTTGTCAGCAGCTCTGCCACAATACGCCAGGTTCGTATGAATGTGTCTGCTCACCTGGCTACGAACCACTCAAATTGGCAGGACTCAGTGCGTTTTGCTTCGACATTGATGAGTGTTCCACCAACAGACACAGTTGTGATTCGCCAATGCAATGCGAGAATCTCAATGGCTCCTACACTTGCCTCTGTGAACCAGGCTATGCCTTGGGCTACGACCACCGCATTCATTCATCATCATCATCATCATCCCCATATGAATCATCCGATACATCATCATCACTATCAGCTTGCTTGGACATTGACGAGTGCTCGCTTTCTAATGCCAACTGCTCGCATTTCTGCATAAATTTGCCGGGTAGCTTTCAGTGCGCCTGTCCATTGGGCTTTAGCTTGGATACAGATGCTCGCAGCTGTCAGGATCATGATGAGTGTCTGCTGGAGAATGGAAAGTGTGCTCAGCTCTGTGTGAATCAACCTGGGGGCTTTGCCTGTGCATGTAATGCGGGCTATGAACTCGCCTCCGATGGGTTTAACTGCTTGGACATTGATGAGTGTGCTCACGATTTTGGTAATTGTAGCGGGATCTGTATTAATCTTCTAGGTTCGCACGCTTGCGCCTGTGATAGAGGCTACGAGCTGACCGCCGATGGACACAGTTGCCAGGATGTGGATGAATGTGCTGGCCTCCTTTCGGGCGGCTGTACCCATGAGTGCATCAACAAACCAGGCAGCTATGAATGTGGTTGTCCTTTGGGATATCTTCTACAGGAGGACGAGCGCAGTTGTCAACCCGCCTTGGTGGGTTGTCCACCAGGCACACATCAAACCAATCAGGGCTGTGAGCCGATTGAATGTGGTCTGGGATCGTTGATTGGCGTCGATGGCAGCTGTGTGGATATTGACGAGTGCCAGTTGAACAACGGCGGCTGCTCGCATCAGTGTGAGAATACCAAGGGAACTTTTAAATGCATCTGCCCCGCAGGTTATAAGCTTGCTGACAATTCACATGACTGCGAGGATGTCAATGAATGCGCTGTGGACAACGGTGGCTGCGAGGATAGCTGCGTCAATGAACCTGGAAGCTTCAAGTGTCAGTGTGGCGTGGGCAAACGGTTGTCCTTCGATGAGCGGAGCTGCTATGATGTGCCAACGAGTGAACCAAGGACACGGGTGACTCTGACACAGCCTGCTCCGATTCCTCTGCCAACTCTGGGACAGTCTCCGCTGCCTCAGCCTGCTCCGATACCTGTGCCTCCACCGAGAAATTTACCACTGCCACCAGCAGTTCCTATAGTTCCATTTATGTCGGATGTAGTTAGAGATCAATGTGTTCGTTTCCAGGCTCCGGCTAATGGCGAGGCACACTGTAATAGATATCGCCACAAGCGTAAGCTATTCTATAACACGCGTTGCAAGGTGCGTTGCAATGCTGGCTATCAACTGATTGGCTCGGAAATCAGAAGCTGCGGAGCCTCTGGAAACTGGGAAGGAGAGGCAAACAAATGCGTGCGTAAGTATCTCAATTCTCTCGCAATTCATTCTCCACTCTAAGATCCTCTTCTTACTCAATCTTACAGCGATTACACAGTCGCGTCGTGTTTGGCTGGCAGGCGCATTGCCGGCTGTGTCCACTCATGTTTCCTGTCCAGTTTTGCCCGCACCACTCAACGGTGTCATCACACCAGCGAGCTGTACTCAAGGTGCCTCCAATCATGGCGCCATCTGCTACTTGCAATGCAACATGGGCTTTGTACCAGTTGGAGGCATATTAACTACTTGCATGAATGGTTGGACTCTGGGCAGCATTTTGGAGTGCAAGCCTTTTAGCTCAAACATCTTGAACAATCACATCGCGACGCGTATACAATCACCTTGGCAGAGGCAATCCTTTAGCCAGCAATCCATCCCATTGGCTATACCAATTCAACCCCGAGCTGAAAGCATTAGGTCATACATCAAGTGTCCAGAGAACGTGGTAATAATGCTTAGGCCGCATCAGACCAAGGCTCATGTCATTCTACAACAACCTGCAACAAATGTGGACTATCGACACGTGGCTGCATTCCCCCCTTGGGCTAAACAGTTGCAAGGACATCTGCCTGAAGGAACACACAAGATCATCTACCGCGCCCACGATCCCGTGACACAACAAACAGTTGGCTGCCAAACAATCATCACCATCAAAAGAATGTCGTCGACTGCAAGCCGGAATCCTTTTACTTTCAGACCCTTTTCTCTCTCAGAGCGAACACCCGCCAGGCTTCCCGATTTCAATTTTCGAGCTGCGACAGGCCAGAAACAATTTGAGAGCCTTATTGATGCATCGCCATCATCCCAAACAATACCCGCAGAGAACCTCATTAAACAGGCACCATCTTCGAGAACTTTTGAAAGCAGTCGCATCGATCTCGGTACATCCACGTCCAGCTACTGTCCGCCTTCCTTTGAGGTTCATTTGAAGGAGAACCAAAATCTGCGGTCCGTTCTATGGGAAGAGCCACGTTTTGAAGGCAAACTTTTGAAAATCTTCAAATCATCCGTATGTATATGATCCACAATTTATTGGAATAAGTAATCTTTCATATTCTGATTTGATTTCAGTTCCCTGGTGCTCTGTTTGGTCAGGGTGATCATACCGTGAAATATGAGGCAACTACCACAGATGGTCACACTCTTCAATGTACTTTTCAAATTCATGTTAAGCGTAAGTATATAATTGTTATATTTAGATTCCATTTAATTAGCGGCTCTTTCCTTTTCTCTCTCTCTCTCTCTCTCTCTCTCTCTCTCTCTCTCAGCTGCCACATCTGCATCCGCACCAACGCCCGCAGAAATAAACTATCCGGATGTGTTGTTACCGAGTTCCCCTGCCCAGGAAACCCATAGCAGCCTCTTTGCCGGCCACGAGTCTTACGTTGTTTGCCCTGGCAAGGAGCCTGTTAAAGTGACAGATAAACAGTCCGTAAGTTTTGTCTGGTTACATGGACAGCTAAACTCTAACCATAATGGGTAGCAACTGTTCCGATCGAATTGAATCCGCCTTTCCAAGATCGCGCCTAATGCCAAAGTCGAAATTTGAGTAACTGGGCGAAGACTTCGAAGCATCGATTACTATTTGTATCTGTATCTGTATCTGCATTTGTTATCTGAATCTTTGCAGGTCAACCTTCCCGTGGGCTGCAGTCTGAAGATCGTTCGCCCACAATCAAGTCTACGAACTCAGCCAAAACGTGGCCTGCTCACCTCGCTCTGGCGTCAATATGCTAATTATTGATTAATTATTAACTATTAATTGGTTATCATTTATGTCAATTAAATGTACCGAACTTTTATAAACCTTACGATCTATTGATTATAATTTTATTAATACATGCTCAATAAATACATATAAATATTTAAATTAGTTGTATTTTTGGTTATTTTGCATTTAGTTTTAGACAATTTTCACATTTATTCATCAACTCGGGATAGCCAATTACAGAGCTTACAACTGCTGAAATACCAGGCGAGCAGAAACCAGCAGAAAGTGAATAAATTATTGTACCATTGATTTATCAACCATAACTATCTTAGTATGTTTGTTTTTGCGCTGTGAATTGCAGAGCTAAAAACAGTTGAAATACCAGGCTTACAGAAACTAGCAGAAAGTGAATAAATCATTGAAATATTCTGATTAGTTTTAGACGATTGTACCATTGACTTATCAACCATAACTATATGAGTTTGTTTGTTTTTGCGCTGTGAATTGCAGAGCTAACAACAGGCGTAATACCAGGCGAACAGAAATCAGCAGAAGGTGAATAAATCATTAAGAACGCTTGTCCATAGGTTTCTGATCTACTTATGTGAGTTTATGCAGAGCTCACAAGAAGTGAAATGCCAACTGAATTACACGGCGAACAGAAATCAACGAGAGCTAAATTATTGTATTGTATTGAAATTATCACTGATTTTGATAAATTTCTGCATCATTAGCAAGTCAGATGTACTACTGCAGCGCGGCAATAAGACCCGATCCACAAACCAAAACAAGTTCCACGCGTGCAATGCGGCCTCGTTGATTGAAAGCTGATTTCGCACATTTGTGCCTCACTCACAAGTCGCTATGTCGGTTGAATCTACTAAATTGATTAGCAGAACGACGCCATAACAGATAACAGATAATAATAGAAACAATAGAAAAAACTGAACACAAATTATATAACACTTGCTGAAAACTCTGGACAGGTTGTAGAATCTTATATTGAAAGCTGTGTCAACTGCTGTGACAGATTTAGAAAGCTCAAAACCGGCAAATTCTGAATTTTTAAGTTTATTTACTTCCAATAATTGCCCAGAAATGCCGTTGAACTCGTTTGGTTAGAACTTGTTATTAGAATTCATAGTAGAATTATTCCGATATTTTTATATTTTTGTATTTTAATTTTGATTTCAATTTTTTGTGCGAAAACTTAAAACTATCCAACATAGACCACAAGCAGCGCATGTCAGCGATAAGACAAAAGCCTATACTCTATACGTATTATACAAAGGGAGCATCATTAGATTCACTATGCCGAATAGCCTATCAGGTCTATTGAGACTACAGAGCTGATAACCCCCGAGTTCGCTTTAGCATCGTATGTGGATGCTGTTCTTAGATCGCTTAACCGCTCGATAGGCCCGCCGTATTATTTTCTGATCTCGCTTTGGTTGTATTGTGTATTCTGTATTGAGTGTTGTGTTGTTATTATACATTTTTTATTATTATTGTTATTGTCTCAAAGATTAGCTTTTAGCTGCTGCTGAGCCAAGTCTATATAAACTCTCAAGTGGCTGAAAAATCAATTCAGTTTTAAATCGTGTGCTGTTCGGTGCATTTGCATTGTCTTTAACAATTGTTTTCGTTTCGAGTTTCTGCGAGTGAGAGAAATATATACAAAATGTATCAACGTCAAGCCTCCTTCGATAAGGTTGGTACACTACACGACTGTGGCTTCTATATATACTAGAAGCCCAACATTTAAAAGCGTCAATAAAAAATATACAATTTTTATGCTAGAACATAAAAATAAATGGGACATAGTGATAATAAACTGAATATAGAAATATATTTCACTTTCAATTTTAAAACAAATTTCAAAAATAATACGAAATGTATAAAATGAAGATTTTGCATTTAAAATTCATAAGATTGCTTTGATTTAAGAGAGTTCTCAATAATGTATAAATATTTATTTATTTATTAATAGGTTAATATACAAGTTTAAGGTAAAACCCAATAGTCTGTCCCCGTAAAAAAAGAATATTGCGGTTAGAAACCTTTGTTTGCGACATGCGACTTGAGCTGGCGTTGACCTTTGTAACTCGATCGAACTATCAAGGGTGTAAGAGCCTTCTATATTCTGGTTTGAGCACTTGAACATTTCAATAATTGATTGCTTGACAGTTAGCTTAGGTCTCGTGTAAAACACATTACGCATTGATCAAGTGAATTTAAATGGTGCATTTCAATGCTGATAACAATGTCTCGTTATTATGCAAATCATTGCGAATTAATTTCTAATCATCAGTTGATATTTATTGTTCTCGTAATCAGCCGACGCGTATCGAGGACTCAGCGTACATTGCAGAAGGCGTAGACATTCAGGAAGCGCGCAATACTTGCCTGTTGTTCTCTCCAAAGGACTCTTCGTTGTCCAGCGGCGCTTTGGCCAACACGTTGGCCATCTTTAAGAAGCATGACATCAACTTGGTCCACATTGAATCTCGCTCATCGCTGCGTGTGCCTGGCTACGAGTTCTTTGTGGAATGCGATGGCCAGACTGGAGCCTTGGGCAAGGCAATTGCAGATCTTCAAGAGCAGTGCTCGTATTTCAATATAATTTCACGCGATTACAAGGATAATGAGACGGCTGTTCCTTGGTTCCCGCGCCGTATCCGTGATCTGGATCGTTTTGCCAATCAAATTCTGAGCTATGGTGCCGAACTTGACTCTGATCATCCGGGATTCACAGATTCGGAGTACCGAAAGCGTCGCAAGTACTTTGCTGACATTGCTTACAACTACAAGCACGGAGAGCCCTTGCCACATGTGGACTACACAAAGGAGGAGATCGAGACCTGGGGCATTATCTTCCGTAATCTTACCAAGCTCTACAAGACGCATGCTTGTCGGGAATACAATCATGTGTTTCCCTTGCTGGTGGACAATTGCGGTTTCCGGGAGGATAACATTCCCCAGCTGGAGGATGTGTCAAATTTCCTTAGGGGTAAATACCAGTAAATTCTTTTTTTTTATTAATATTTAAATAATATATGTATTCTTTTATTATTTGCTAGATTGCACGGGCTTCACCCTACGTCCTGTTGCTGGTCTGTTGAGCTCTCGCGATTTCCTTGCTGGCCTTGCTTTCCGCGTCTTTCACTCCACGCAGTACATAAGGCATCCCAGCAAGCCGATGTACACTCCAGAGCCAGATGTGTGCCACGAATTAATGGGACATGTCCCACTGTTTGCCGATCCGGCCTTTGCTCAGTTCAGCCAGGAGATTGGATTGGCTTCCCTGGGCGCCCCCGATGATTTTATTGAGAAACTTTCGACGGTAATTTAAAGTCTACAATGTATGTGTCCCAGAGATCTTAAGAGAGTTGGGCATCTTGCAGATCTTCTGGTTCACTGTGGAGTATGGATTGTGCCGTCAGGGTGGCGAGCTAAAGGCCTTTGGCGCTGGTCTCCTCTCCTCATATGGCGAGCTGGAATATTGCTTGACAGACAAGCCGCAGCTGAAGGACTTTGAGCCAGAGGTTACTGGCATTACTAAGTATCCAATAACACAGTTCCAACCTTTGTACTATGTGGCCGACAGCTTCGAAAGTGCCAAAGAGAAGACTATGTAAGCAGAATCACAAACACTTTTCTTAATGAGAATAATCAATAATAATTTTGTTATTGTAGTAAATTTGCCAATTCGATTCCTCGCCCTTTCGGAGTGCGATACAATGCCTACACACAGAGCATTGAGGTGCTCGATTCCAAGCCTCAGATTAGCAATCTGATGAGCAACATCAGCTGCGAGTTTCAGATACTTCAGAATGCGATTGCTAAGCTACGCGTTTAGTTGCAGAGCACTGGGAAAACTTCTTATCTATAACTTAAGAGCATTTCATATACTGTTATTCTGTTAAATAATAAATTTTACGCATTTATATATGTTTCACATATATCTGTTGTTATTTTTCTTTTCTTTTCCACTTGTTTATTACAATGATTTTGCTTTTGATTCAACCGATTTCGAAAACCGAAGTCGTTTTGATTATTGTTTCTTTTCTAAATTTATTTGGCGTCCTCATTTTCTTGATTTAAGCAATTTAATTTTTTTTCGAAAATTTTCAATTTTTTGCATACCTACCCTTGACATTTTTTTGAAATTTTCTAAATTTCCCAACTCGCATAACTTTGGCAAAACTCAGCCGATTTCGATAAGCAAAGTCGTTTTGATTATTGTTTTTCATTTTAATTGATTTCGCATCTTCATTTTGTTTATTTGGGCAATTTAAATTTTTTCGAAAATTTTCAATTTTTTGCATACCTACCCCTTGACATTTTTTTGAAATTTTCCAATTCGCATAACTTTGGTAAAACTCAACCGATTTCGATAAAGGAAGTCGTTTTGATTATTGCTTCTTTTCTGAATTGATTAGGATTCTTAATTTTGTTTATTTAGGCAATTTAAATTTTTTGAAAAATTTTCATTTTTTGCACACCTACCCCTTGACATTTTTTTGAAATTTTCGAATTCGCATAATTTTGGTAAAACTCAACTGATTTCGATAAACGAAAACTTATTTACAGAGAACTATATATGTATATATATATATATATATATATATATATATATATAAACAATATATATATAATTGAGTTTAGTTACATTTGTATAGCTATGTACAGTTATTCTTAGAAGCGAGTCCTTAATTGTTACTAATCCTAACTTAAGGAATAACTATCATGAGTTGATGCCATTTCATGTAAACGATTTTTGCGTCATATGTTTTTAGCATTTGACTCATAATCAGCTTGAATGTGGTGTAATGAATGCCAGTGTGAGTGATTGTGTGATTCAGTAACATTTACACATATCAAATTATATAAAATTCCGTATACTAATAATATATGCACACATCATTGAGTAAGTTTTAGAGGCCCGATCAGGATAATTATCTAATTATTACATTTCTTTCTCTCTTTCTCTCTCTCTCTCTCTCTCTCTCTCTCTCTCTCTCTCTCTCTCTCTCTCTCTCTCTCTCTCTCTCTCTGTCTCTCTCGCACTCTCTGCACTCTCTATACAAATAATAAATATGTGTGCTTAACAGTTAAATTGATGTTTGAAAACGTTCACAGCAAATAATTCAGTTGCAATCTCAACCTGAGTTTCGACTTATTCTCTATATTAAAATCTGAATACATAAACAATAAAGGATTTACTTTATACTATTCTACACATGACTTCAGTCTTTAAAATATTTATTTTACAATCTATATGTACATTGATATTGATGTTTGTTTTACTCCTAAATTAGCATAGTTATTTATTTAAGGTTCGATTATACATCAGAGATCCCTGTTGGTGCCAGGTGCCAGGTGCAAGGTGCCAGTGACACTTACTGGATAATTGTATCTATTAGAAACGATGGGTTTGGGCTGTTCATATTCAAATTTAAAACACAACTTCTTAAGGCTTAACTTAGTATCTCGATAGATTAAAAATATGTAATACGAATTGAATCTAATTAAGGAGTAAGGAGTTAAATACTCAGTCTGTTGAGATCTACAACTATGGTAGTATTCTGGGTATTGGGTATATTCGATGAAGAGAGCCATAAGCTAAATCTTGAGTTAAGGATTGGGGTTAGCATAATACATAATACACAGTGTAGTACGAGACGTTAGCTGCCTTTCTTATCACTATGACAATTACAACTATACTTCTACTTACGATGATTATGTTTAAGTTTAAGGAATTTCGATATCAAGATGTATGCCACGCCCCCAAGCTGGCCATATACTATTGACTGCTGCTCGCCGTGTGCGGCGAATTGAACAGATTCTGTGACTGCTCCTGCGACATCTGATAGGGCAATATCTCTAGATCATTTGGTAGCTGACTGGGATTCTGATTGGAGCCAAGAGATTGGAATGGGTTGCCGCTGAAAAAGTTGTTCGCCTGCTGTTGTTGCTGCATCAATTGCTGCTGCTGCTGATGCTGTTGCTGTTGCTGCTGCTGCAGTAATTGTTGCTGCTGCTGCTGATGCAATTGACTGGAAGTGTGCATCATTTTATTATCCTCGCTGTGCGTCTCTGAGCCTTCGTCACTGATGCCCATGTGGAAGTTGATCGAAGGATTCGACTCTGTTGCCATCTGCATATAGGAAAGCAGCGAATCCTCATTCGTGTTCTGCACATTGGAGCTGTTGTTGTTGTTGTTGCTAATATTATTGTTATTACTGTTGTTGTTATTGTTGATATTATTCTGGCTGCTATTGTTGTAAATTTGATTGTTGCTGCCACTGCTGTTGTTATTATTGTTGAGCTGCTGGCCAAGTGACTGCAACGGCGACAGATTGAGAAACGCATCAATGTCCTCCATGTCCTCCCGCGACAACATGTTGTTCTGGTGCTGTTGCTGCTGTGATTGCTGTTGCAGCTGCAACTGCTGCTGGCTCTGCTGGATTTGCAACTGCTGCTGGGTCGGCTGCTGCTGCATATTGGGATTGTGCTGCTGCTGATTGTGCAGATTCTGTTGCTGCTGCATCAACATTTGCTGATCCTGTTGATTCAACATCTGCTCGGAGTTCAAAGCGAAGCCATATTGATTGAACTGTGGCTCCACCGCATTGCTGCCACTGAAGTTAAAGTTACGTTGCACACTGGCGCCAGCAGCGTTGCTAACAGCAGCAGCTGCCACTGCCATGTTGCTGGCAGCAAAACTCATCGGCATCATGGGTTGCAAATACGTGTACCGCGCCAGCAACAGTTGCTCAGAGACAATGCGCAGTTCGTCCTGCTGCTGCATAATCAGTTTCTGCAACTCGTCATGCTTACGCTGCAGCTGATCCTGCAGCTGACTCTGTGTCGGTGTCATCACCACAGCCCCCGGCAACAACTCCGACTGCGCTTGCACCGGCAGCGGCGACAACACGGGAGCCACAGGAAACTGTGCCATTACTGGCTGCATCGATATGGCAGTCAGGTATTGTGGAGGCTCCAGGAAATTAGGTGTCACCAGCTGCGGACTCGCCATCGGATAGTTTGGCTGCGGAAACTGACACGCATTGCTCGTCACGATCTGCGCTGGCGCCATCGGCAATATGGGCAGCAGTTTAGGTTGCCCCGCTGCCTGTTGCAGCTGCAAGTGATGATGGGCAAGCTGTTGTTGTTGGTGTTGCTGCTGTTGTTGCTGCTGCTGCTGCTGCTGATGCTGCTGATGCTGCTGCTGTTGCAGGGGATGATGCTGATGCTGATGTGGATGTTGATGAGGGTGCTGATGTTGACTGTGTTCTCTCCCATGATGGTGCGATCGCTGGCGTGGACCTTGCTAAGGAAATACAAAGGCATTGAAGAAGGAAGACATAAATTAACTCGTTAAAGGAATCCAAACAACCAAAGGCTTTTCTAGGTCAGAAAGAAATACACTTTGTACATTGCAAGGGCAACAGTTGATAGTTGTCCACTTACCGAGCTGACGTGCGTCATCATAGATTGCCTGCTGGTCACGGACTCCGCGGACATGGACGTTGAATCGGATTCATTGCCCCGACTGCTGTAGAAGTAACACTTTCGCTTGGCTTTGGGCGAGATGCCTGTTGAGCTGATGTTGCCATAGCTAGAGGCAGGTCTTGAGATCTTTAGGGGATTTATGGGGCAAGTACTGGACGCAGTTGCAGCTGCAGTAGACCACATGGGCGATGAGTCGATGGCAGGAGAAGTTGCAGCTACTGCGATGGTCGTTGTCGCCTCATTACTCAGATTGGCCAAGGAGTTGTTCAGCAGCGGACTGTCCAGATTCTGGTTACTCAACTCAAAGTCACGCAACGTTGTTGTGGCCGAGGCGCATTTACTGCTGCTGGAATTGGAGGTGACACCTCTGCTGGACTTGTCTCGCTCCTTGTGGGTTTCTTTGATGACTTCAGCATAGCTGACAACCTTATGCGTACATACCACATAATCAGGCTTAGAGTTGAACTGATGATAGCTTACATAGTAGTCCGTCTGCAGCCAGATCCATTGCTGGCCCTTCGTCAGAAAGCGGTAATAGCAAGACTTTCCCTCTCCCGTCTGGCGCACTGTTAAATAATAGTTTGGGGTGGGGGGACAAACATATATTAGGCATATGATATTAGCTAGGTTCCAGAGCTTACATACATTCCTCGTGGCAGGCCACAATGCTGTCCAGGTCGTCAAAGTGATAGTAATCATAGCCCGATGTCCCGAGCACCTCGAAGGGCATGTATCCGATTATGGGCGGTGCTCGATGGTCCAGGAAGAGAAACTTCCATTCCATGCTGTGCTTCGATGTGAATTCATTGCTTGTCGGATCAATGATGCTCATCTCCCGTATCAGCTGAGGTGACTGGATGCGTCCCGTGCCGACAAACACCAGCTTTTTGTCCACTTCCACACTGGGATTGAGCTGGAAGATGCGAGGCAATGTTTGACTGCTACTCTGACTATCTGAGCTAGATCCAGCTTGGGTATTCGCATCGTTGCGAAAGTAACCCACAAACTTAACCAGTTCATAGGAATTAGCATCAACTTTCTCAATGCCACCCCGCTTGAGATGCGTGTAGAATGTGATCTGATTGCTGGCATTGATGTCCGTCTGGCGGGGCTCGATGACGGGCGTGGGGTTCAGAAAGATGTTGAGCAACGCCTCGTGGTCCATTTCGTAGGCCAGGTCATATATGCTCATGTTGTATAGATCATGCTGTGAAAGAAGTTTCATTAAACTACATTGTTTAGCTTTAGTGGCGCCACCTACCGGCAAATATCCCAGCTGTGAGGTAATACTTTCAGAAGCATAGAATATGGAGCCCAAGCTGCTGAAGACAATCATAAAGCCGTCCAGGGACTCCAGCATTAAATGCGTAAACTCATCATTCGTTAGAAACGTGGGCTTCCAGTCTTGTTGTATCTCAAAAACCTTTGAACGATCCGTTGCCTCTGCGATTGGATGAATCAGATCGATAAGATGAGACCTATGGCATATGTATACTATATAGCACTTAAGGTATTTACCATTGTGATTCTTTAGAAATGCTATGGTCGACTTAAGCACTGTTGACTTATCCATCTTTCTGTTGGACGTCGATATCAGAGCACTCAGGTCATTAACCAGCGAATTGAACTGATCCCGTCGCTTCTTTTCGCTTAGGTTGCGAGATTTTCTGCAAAGAAGACTGTGAGTTACCAAAAAAACGCTGATAAAAAATGGTGAGGCAAGAACCGTTAAATGTAAAATTAGGATAAAGGATTTCCAACCCCATACATCCACACCCACACACACACACACACACACACACACCCACACAGACACGCATTCACATGCATGCACCCTGAACAGCTGCTCACCTTTGGCCCACGTGTGTCCTGCGATTGATGCTTTGTTTGGCGTTTATTAGACAAATCTGCCCACATGCTCACACACGCCCACCCCCTCCTCCGCTACCCTGATACTTATAAGTATACGCCGATACGTAAGTGGGGTTGGGGTACATACACACAGTTATCTTTTCTGTTGTCGCTCTTCATTTGTTGCGCTAGGCCAAACATTTTTGGGTTTGGAGTTTTGCATTTGACATTTGCATGTCAAGTAAGTGAATCAGCACGGCAAAAGAGACAGAAATATAATCGCGTGAGACAAAGAGAGAGAGAGAGGGGGGAAGAGGGAGATGGAGAGAGAGACAGATGGATATAGAAGTAAATAAAGGTATATTTATGTTTTTGTCAGCTTCCATTAAGCAGTGTCATTGGGTTATTGAAGAAGTTTCTAGGACAAACTTCAAATAGCGCCAAATAAAATATGATCAATTAACTATTTTCTGTTTACTATTCAAAACACTCTTTGAATATTGCATCGCAAAGAAAAACTGATTCTTATTTCACGAATAATTGAAATTTATCTTTGCTGACAGGTAGAGAGATGATTGAAAGACAGTTGAATGTATAACTATAGAGCAAAGTAATAAATGTAGTTGGTATGCAATTAATCTGCAAAGTGTCACTTCAATCATTATAAAATGAACAATGAATTTCGAAGATTAACAACAGTTCTTCTTGCTCTTTTTGTAGGTAATTGCATTACGAATTTGTTGTATATTCATTGCAAAAGAAGCGCGTGTACATATTATGCAATAGCTAAATAAAAGGTAAAATAATAGAGAAAAGAAGACACAACACAATGATTATTAAGAGGCTGTAATATACATAGATGAGATTTGGTTAGTGGCCAAAAATCAAATCATACTCGAATTACAGCTAATTAAAATGCTGAATTGGATTTCACTTGACTTTGATTGTTGTGTTTTCCCTTCGGGCGGTGTCTGTTACCTCTGACAAGCTGTGTGACAAACAGCGAATATGCGAACTGCAGCACTTGTTGTAATTCTTTATTTATGGGGCTGACAATTGGTGATGACAAGTCTTATTTGGAATCTCTCCCAAACTGTTGCACATCTACTGTCGCTGAGGTTTTTCAAGCTAATTTCATAAGATGCTATGCAAAAATACTCCTTGGGTCTTTCTCGTGCGCAAATGCTGCTGCCTGTTCGGTATTGGCCACAAATTTGTCTACGTCTAATCATAACTGTCAATTGCAGTAAGCCCCCGCACATCGTTACTTATTAGGTATCAGGTAGATAGCTGTGTGCGTACATGGACCGATGTATGTATGTATGTATGTGTATGCTCACCTTTTCGTATCATCTTTGTCATCGCTCTCGTCGTCCATCTTCGTATGTATTAGATAATCCACGGCCACTTCCAAATTGCTTATATTTTCGAAAGATTTCCAAACGAATTGTTTTTGCTCGCACAAAATAATTGTACACTTGCGTTGGGCAAATTGCGACCCAATTTTTGTATAATTCGCTTTTATTTATTTTTTACATTATTGTGTTTGGTTTGATTCAGTTTGAAAATTGTAATTTCATTAGCATATTTTGCACTTTAGGTAACATTCACACGGCAGCTAATTTCAATATGTTTGAATGTGTGCCACATTTTGTTTTGTTTTTCTTTGTTTAGTAGACAGTTGAAAGCTGCATAAGAATAAGTTGTTAGGATTTTGATTACATTTTTATATTATTTGTAACCTAGTAAGATAATTTGTTATCGTTTTTACTGCGCAACATTTCGCGTACCGTCAGCAACAAGTGTAGTTTAGTTTCTGCGTCGCCTTTGCTTGTCCATTTGCTGTCGACAGCACGCATACCACTCTCTCACACACACACACACACACACACACACACACGCACACACACAAATATACACAAAGAGACACACAGATACATTGTGGTGCTGGCATCCTTCGCTAAGGAGTCGCTGCTGCTGCTGCTGATACTGCTGCTACTGCTGCTGCTGTTGCAATTATGTAATAGAATCTGGCTGCCACTGTGCTGCGCCTGCGCATGTGCCACAGTCGCCACCCAGTGGCGAATGTGCTGCAAGCACGCGCCAATCGTTGCAGGCGGGGCAATACCATGTTGCACTTTTGCAACCCCTAAAAAGTATGCTACGTTATTTTGCCCATGTTACTAAATTGCGACAGCGAATGCCATAACAACCTTTTGTTGTTGTGCTTGTCACTGTTGTTGTTGTCATTGTTGTTGCTGCTGCTGCTGGGGGTGTTTGAGGTGTGCGTTAGCAGTCACTGACTTTGCATGCTATCTGTACGTGTGTGTGTGTGTGTGAGTGTGAGTGTGTGTACAAGCACACACATAGTGAGCAGCTGCTAACCAATTGCCTGGCTGCGTTGCCTGCTGCCCGAAGCCTATTTATAGCATTTACATACACTTAACCTCGCACACACACCCAAACACTCACACCTGCACATTCACAAATTGCATAATGTGTAACTGTGTGTGTGTGTGTGTTTGTGAATGTGAATGTGTGCTACATTTTTGAGCAGTTGATTTTTGTTTCAATTGAATGTTGAACCATACGAATGCAATTTTCATATTCCATAACAATCGCATGCTTAATTGCCAAATGGAGGGCTTCACTTCAGTGGTAAAGTCTTTGGCTGGGAAAACTTTTCCCATAACTTGCCAAAGAAAATGTCAAAGAAAGTGCTGTCGAGGAAAGCCTGGCAAATGCTAAGGAAACTTTGCAACAAACAATCAAACTCAAAGGTGTATACACTCTTCCGTTTACCTTTAATTAAAACCAAGGCAATCGGCGGCTTTAAATATGCAGCTCAAAACGGAATACAAGCGGCTTACCAAATGTACACACATACACAGACACACACACACGCATATGCAAAGCTGTTTAATTAATCCGTTTAGTCGTTTGTCCAACGGTCAACAGCAAGTGAAGCATTTAACGAGTCATAATTTCCCACATGTATTCAACAGATACAACCACAAATACAGGCGACATTTTAAATACACATCAAAGCCGAAATGCCGACAATATCCCTCTCCCATCACTACCTTCAGCACAGTCTCCCTTTGTCCCTTTTATCGCCTTCGCCATCACACCCACTGAACAGTTATTGTTGTTGTTGCTCTTGGCGTTGCTCGTGCCAAGTGTTGCTGGTTAACCGTAAGTAGCTGATGTTGTTGTTGCTGTTGCTATTGTTGTTTCTTACTTGCTGGATAGATTGGCTTACTGAATGTGGCTTTAAACAGTAGCTGCTGATAATTGCCAACGACTGGTTAAATGGCTCATGTTGTAATTAGTGTGGTTTTGTTTGCTGCAAATTGCCAATTGCAAGAATATTGAACCTTAGCCAGTAGAAGGGAGAGCGGGAGCGAGAGAGACAGAGGGAAAAAAAGAGATATAAGAACTTAGGATCAAATATCAAGTTTAGCTGGAAAATCTAGCTCAAGCTTATTCATTTGATAGTAACTTTGACCAATACGCATGTTATCAGATATTCACTGTCCCAAGTTAATTTATGTTTCCTCATAAAGTAGAAAATGGGTTCATCTCAGTGCAGAATAAACAGTTTACAAGTGAGTATTATTATCACTCACTCGAGTTAAGCAATTGCATAATAATGTAAACAAAGTAAACAAAAAAAAAATATAGAGGCAAATGCTTTAGCTAACAAAGCTCGCTCCATGTCAACCCTCATGGGGTGTCAACAGTTTTCTATGCTCATTTGGCATTGATAATAGTTTAGTGCAATGCGGAAGCAAAAGCTCTAAAAGCCGGTTGCCAACTGCAGCAGGTTTACTCAACTCGCGAAGATCGTTGACTGACCTACTCATGCCAAAGCTCTCTCACTCTCTCTCTCTCTCTCCCTCGCCCAATTCTCTCTCGCTCGGTTGCCGTGAAACTAACGTCATTTGATTGCATTTATAAAGCTTCGCTCAGTGCGCAAATTATCGCATAGCTTGCTGTGTGTGTCAGTGTTTGATTTCTTTGTCAGTGAACTTGAGCTTTTGCTGGTAGCGCTAATTGCATTGCGATTACAGCATAGCGCAGTTGCCTGTGTGTGCGCCTGTGTACGTGTGTATGACTCGTGTGTGATAATAACAAACACACTCACACTGCTGCACTCAACACAGTCTCTCTCGCGCTCGCTCGCTCGCTCGCTTTATCTTTCTCCCTCGCACTGTTTTTCTTCATTTGCGTTCCGTTCCGCATTTAACAAAGCTTTGCGCGACGCTTGTAATATTTTTTGTCGCACTCAAACTGCAGCGTGTTTGACTCATTTTGCACTCTGCACAAGCTCTCTTTTGCCTCTCTCTCTCCTTGTTTCTCTCTGTATTCTTAAATCGTTCTGCCGTCTACCCTCTTGCCTGACTATTTTCTGTTTGTGTTTGCTTTGTTGTTGTTATTGTTGTTTCAAACTTGACTTAATTAAATTTTTCACTATTATTTTGTCGAGTCTATTTATATTTTTATCTTTTGCCAATTGTCTGCTATTCATTGATTTATTTGTTGTCACGCTGTGTTTATTCCCTTTTCTGCTTCTACGTTTTGCCCTGTACGCTAGGAACCGCCAGTTAGGCCTAATATGTACTTGTATTTACATATACGAGTGTCTATTCTCGTCTCAATTCGAATTTGGGTTTAATTGCTGACCCCACTTAAATGTAATTTACATCTTAAGCTGATCTTAACTTGTAACGCTGCCTTTCTAACTCGCTAACCTTGGTTTATGGTCTACTCTCAGCGCTTTTAAGTGTGTTTTGGCTCAACCCGTTCCCACAAATAGCACTTCGGCACTTAATCTTCAGTGTGCGCATCTATCAATCAGACTAACTTTCAATTTTGCATTCAAAACGGATGTGCAGGTGCATTAGCTCATTAATTACATTAGCCATTTACTACATTTATGTAATTCACACTTCAGTCTACGCTCGTGGATAATTAAGTAATATTAAAAATGTTGATTTTATTTGGAGAATGACCTGTGGTATCTTATCAATTACCTCTGTAAAGCAAAATCAGCTGTTAGCACTGCTAACACTGTTAACTTTAAACACTTATCTGGCCAGTTGTTAAGCAAATTCTGTTTTACTTTTGGTGAGAGACAACGAGATAATCATGCAGCCAAGTTTCCCACTGCACATATTCATGCCGTAATATTTACTATCGCTATCTGAAAGAAGCGCTTAAGAACCCAATTACAATAATGCGAATCTCATGTAATTTTATTTGAAATTGTTGAAGAGGAACCAAGTTAAATATTATCGTGTCATGTTCTATTATTAATAATGAATTGAAAATAGGTATTGAGTCGAGATGTATCTCATAGTTTTCAACATATTTGTTTATAATTTACTAGTTGTCAATTGAAATAGTTTTACACTGGCTTCTGGCTTCTGACTGCTTGGCGCATGATCACATACACACACTCAGTCTCAGTCTCGACAAGCTGACACACTAGCGTAAAATGCACACGCGCACTCACACCAAGACACTCGGGGGTATCACACAAGCGAACACACACACGCGATCACATACATGCTCACACACACAGAGAGAGAGAGAGAGAGAGGCAATCAACCAATCGACTCGACTTGACGCTCAAACGATGACGATAACGTTTCGAAAAGACGCTGTCCAGACCTGGCCAGACCAGACCCAAACTTAGGACTTTCCCTTACCCCGCCCCCGCAGTCAACAAACGACATTGACAATGAAAATTAAAAAAACACAAAACACAAAAAACAAATATGAAAGTAAAGAATAAATAAAAAGTAAATGAACAAATGGCTACACTGCAAAGCAAAACTAAAGAACTCAACATTATAATAAGTATATTTTTTAAAGTTTTGTCATTTTATACTTTTTTGTGGCACGTTTTGCGCTCAAGTTTAGTGCACTCTCCTTTTCAATTGCATACGTAGATAATTTTTGGTTGAATGCACTTTTGATTAGTTCTCATTCCCCGCTCCAACCTCTCATCCGGGCATAGTTTAATAGATTCTTTGATTATGTTCTAATTATATTATAAATTGGGATTATTAATTAATTAGTATATTCAAAGAGTAAGTATCTGTTAGCACTTCAGTATTCAAATATATATCTTCGTTACTATGTTTCTCATTTGTATATAAATATATTATATATATTTTTATTTTTGTTATTTTTTATTATGTAATATTGTAAACCAAGGCACTTTTCCACGTTTGTTTACGTTGCTCTTTTCGCATACGCGTGCGCACATGTGTCTAGTTGTAATGTAAATAATATATTGGAATTTAATTATATTCCACAGCAACTGATTGTTATTATGCATTATATTTGTAATTTCAAATATTATTTTGCTTTTTTTGCACACGTTTTCATTAATTTTTCTCATTGGTCTCTTTCGGCTTGTGATTTTGTTTCTGTTTTTTCCTTAAATTCTCAATAACTTCTTTGTATTTTAACGAATTCAGCAAATTTGCTAAATAATTGTGCAGGAAGAAAACAAAAACAGTCAAAATACTACACAAAACAATACACACACACTGTGTACCCTATGTGTGCAGAGCACAACGAAAGCGTGTAATTTACGATCGAGTTACAGCTGTAAGTCAGTTAGAAACAACGAATAGAGAAACTGCAATGCGACGAGTTGGAGAATAAAAATAAATAAAGAGAATAAAGAATGAAGTTTGAAAATACATTTGGTTTCTGAAAGGCAGAATGAACTCGTTGGCGGCGCGGGAAGCTCAACTCGCTGAAGTAAACGCTGAATTGTAACTGTAACTGCAATTGTAACTGTAACTGCAATTTCATTCAGCGGGGAACTAGGGACTGAGACGCGATAGGCGATAGGCGCTCGTTGTCGCTGCGCGTGTCAAAATAAAACTGAAAGAAAAGGCCCCAAAAAGCAGCGGCCGAGAATTGCAATTGCAATTTCTAAGCTGTGGCGCGCTCACAAATTGTGTTGTGTGTTCTGTGGATAAACGTCGAGCGAGCGAAATGCAACGAAATACGGCGAAATGCGAGTGCAGGCAGCCAACACATATACTCTCATCACTCACAACATTTGAGCACTAGACACACATACACACACACACACACACACACACAGTGACAGTGACTATTGCTGTTTTGCTTTGACACTCGCTTCGCTTAGCCGGTAGCGGTAGCGGTGTCTCTACGGGGCGTATACGCGATATGCGAGCGCTCTCAACGTTACCTGACATTTGCGAGTCTCGACAGCCAGCGACCGGCTATTATTTAATATTAAAGTAAAAGACAATACACAATAACACAACATCTCACTCGGCAGGCCTCACTCAAATCGTTGTCGCGATCATTGAGCTGTGCGCCAGCAGCGACGCAAGCAGCGACGCGTCGCTTGAGTCGATTGCCTATGACGTTAGCTTTATCTCCCATTTGCCGCTTATCAGCTATCACAATTTCAATTACTCAGGGCCTCCACTTATGCCTCATTGTGTCTCCTAAGCTTGACCAAAGGCCAAAATTCGAGTATGTAACCGGAGATGTCTCGATCCCTTTGGCCCGCTAACCGCAACTTAGTTGTTGTGCTCTGTGTGATTCCTCGTTGCCTTTTCTCTAGATGGGTTTGTCTTTTTACTTCTGACTTCAATTACTTTGTGGTGTGGTGTGTGGTTCAAGGTCGGCTAGGTGGTGCTGCTTATCTTGGCGTAGGTTATGGCGAGAGAATCTTTTCAATAGATTCCATTAAACATTAAACAAGTTTTCAATAAAGTTCAGTAATACTGAAGATAACGACAATTTCAATTTAAAAATGATGCCTTAAGCTGAAGGTATCTCATTAATTTGATATTATGTAGAACAATCTAAAACTCTTACTATCCCTTTTAGTAAGCGAAGTAAGGAGTTTAGGAAATTACACAGAGAGTATCTATTATTCGATCAGTGCTGTGACAGCTAGACGGGATCTCTTATCTTTTGTATACTTTTTCGTATGTAAATGTTCGCTATGAATATTTCATATGCAAACTACTGACTTGTCTCCTCGAATACAATGAAGTTCAGTGGTCACCGAAAGAACTCAAGGAACCGCCTTCAACTCTAGATAACTGAATAGGATTGCAGTGCAGTTGAACATATCAATTAATCGATTCAAATTCAAAAGTTGCCTAACTCTTTTTTTCTCAAATGCACTACAAATTTCGTATTCATAATATGCTTACGTAATTGCGCAGATTTGATTTGCATAGGTGCATTCGAGTTGTTGGGTTTATTTCAGAGTTATTTGTGCTGAAGTTTTATGCATTTTATGCAACACAGGATATATTGAAATTGTATATAGCGCAGTGAGCTATCAGATATCAGCTAGTGTTAAATATTTATGGACTGTCTCATAGTAAATCGTATGCCCCGCCTCGCCTCGCCTCGCCTTGACTCAACTCAACTCTGCGTTTTCTGCTAGTTCGAGCAGCGTTTGAATTTTCCGATTGCATTTTCGTAGCGTTGAACCCAACAAGCTTTGAAGGCTATAGTACGACAAAGAATTGCAATATCATTAGACTGAAAACTGTACAATTTGACTTAAATATGTTGTTGCTGCCTCCCAAGGTGTTCTATTCAAGTGGAGCATGAACCGAAACCCCTGTGTTTCAATGAAACAAATCAAATTCACAGAATTCATATACCATATACCACAAATTATTCATCATTCACCAATTATGTTTTCTTTTATCATATACTCATTTATTTTTCAGTGTTTTCGGTATAAATTAGACACAAAAAACGTTTACAAATTATGTTGAATATTCAAACTTAGTTGCAAATAATTTTTTATTTGTATAAATTTACATAGCTATGTGCATAAAGTGTGTGTGTGTGTGTGTTTGTGTGTTTGTGGGCTTAGCTGCATGCACTAAATTAAATTCGTGATTGTATAAGAAAGATGCTGATTTATGCTGTATAAGGCGGAGTCTCAACAAAGTCCTAACTATATACAAGATGGAGTATACACACACAAGTGTATATACTCCGCAAGTAATCGTATGAATGAGCTGACTGGCTAAGCAAATTGTTGTTTTTAAAATTGATTTGCTTAACAAAATGTTTCAATTGTATGAGGCATGTGGCTTATGGCTAATTAAATTAATTAAATTACAATATTAAAGTTTCATCTGTGTGTCTGTGTCAGTGTGTATGTGTGTGTGTGTGTGTGTGTTTTATATAGGAATGCGGACTTTCGATACATATGTATACAGTTTAATTAATAAGTAAGTTGTTTACAGATACAGAAATACAGAAAAAGAGCATTAGCCGGTTAGCGTTCTAACGTTTATCGTTTCAATTGGCATAATATGTATATAGGTGAGCATATGTACTTGAATATAACTTGATTATTATTGGTATCATAAGCTTAATTAAAACCTGTACAGAGAGACAATTAGTTGGTTAAGAAGACTGAAAGTTCGAGTACAATTTGCGGGGGCTAAACAAAAGAATTCCATTTGAATTTGAATTGAAGTATTGTTTGAATGAATTCTAACTACAAACTAGTAGAGCTCTCTCTCTCTCTCTCTTCCGCTTTCCCCTCCGCTCTCCCTCACGATCTACATCTCGTTCTACATATGTAAATTATGGTACTGTATATAAAGTTTATAGTTTAATTTTCATTATAGTTATAGTATATAAAAAAATGTTGCAGATTGTCTTATAGTTCCAGCCGCTTATACTAAATAAATCAAGAAAATCTCCACCGAGTTTTCTCTGCTCTTTTTCTTATCTTCTTCTTGTTCATTATCTTCAGGTGTTGGTGAAAAATCGTTTCAAGTAAAAATGTTTTGAGTTTGCATTGAATTGCTGAAATATCTTTTCGTTTGTTTCTTGTTGGCCATTAAAGTGTTTGCATTTCATTTCGTTTCGCTTCTCATTTAATAATTATATTTAAAATTTGTGTGTTGTTGTTTTTGTAGAAACCATGAATTGTTATTTGTTGTTTTTTTAATTGTTGTTGTTGTTAAAGATTCTTTTTGCTGGCGAGAAGATTACGACGCGTTGCTTTTGTGGAATGTGGATTGTTTTATGTTGTTATAGTTTATGTTTAATGTTTTCCGGTTAAACAAGGTCTGCGGGCTCTCTTTGTTTTATTGTTAAGGACTTTTGATTGTATGTGAATTGGTATAAGTAATATTATCTTGTAGTAAAACTTTCTACACATCGATCAACTTCAACGTTTAAACACATTTAGTTTACAGTTTACAGTTTACAGGTTACAGATTACAGATTATAGTTACAGTTACAGTTCTAAGTTACAGATTACAGTTTACAGATTACAGTTTACAGTTTACAGTTTACAGTTTAAAGTTTTCAACTACTGATAATTTGGTTCTGCTAAGTTTTATATATCTTTCGTTTTGGCCCCTAGGATAACGTGTAACGTGTAATACAAATGGCTTAGACACAGAAATTACGTTTTCTTTTGTTTTCTTTTTGTTTTTTACCACACTGAGAAATGTTTGACATTCAACTAGAACTCCAACTACGAGTACGAGTACGAACATTGGGAGCACGTAGAAGAGCACAACTAGACCAGCAGTTCCTCGTCGGTATGCGGCTCCGCGTAGAGACAACATTCGTCGACGCCCGCAGCCTCGACAGCTTCCTGTTCCTCGCAGTCCAGGCTGAGATCATGCGGCTGCTGCGGCGACTGAGGCGCCTGTTGTTGCTGCTGTTGCGGCTGACTGAGCTCCCTCAACCAGTCGAGGGTTTTCTCAATTGCCCTCAAGCGCTTCTTCAGCGAGGTGGTGGCAAGAATGTCCACCTGGGGGAATGGCATTCAGATTAGTTGGCGTAACAACATTAACTTGTCACATCACTCACCTTCAGCTGCTGCGAGAGGGGCAACAAGGCGATGATCCACCAGGCCCAGGCAGGTCCATCTGTGATCAGTTCCCAGCTGCTCTCGAGTGGCGGCATCTGGCCATAGCTTTGGAGTATCTCGTGCTTCTGCTCGGTGCTGAGGCTATCGAACCAGCCGCTGGCTTTGGCCAGCACCAGCGTCTGCATGGCCGACAACGCCTTAACCTGATCGTGGGCAATCGGCTCATCGCAGATGTACTCCACCTTGGCCGTCTCGTAGCCATCTTTTTCACTACGCGCAAGAATCTTGAAGCGCTTGCAGCCGATGGTGCTCAGTATGGAGCAACCGTCGCCGAGGAGGACGCAATCCCTGATGTCCAGAATGGTGCCCACGTCGTAGTACCGCGACTTGCCGCTGTGCGGCTGCACAATGCCGAATGTCTTGTCGCCCGATTCGAGGGCGCGCCGCACCATGAGGCGATAGCGGGGATCACATACGAACAGGGGACAGGGCACCGATGGGAAGGCCGCGGTGCATATGAATACCGGCACCGAGGGCTCCTGATCGATTTCCTGGCGAAAGCGCGCCTCGTAGTGGTCTGGAATGAATCGTTTCATTGCGGCTTCTAGGAATTTCGTAACTGGCCGCTTGGCCAGCGCAAAGGGTACTGGCGAGGATGAGCCCTGATACAGATTATTATTGACATTGAATTCCACAAGTGGTGACATGCACAATGGACACGAGGAGTTGTAATCCATGCAACGATCCAAGCATACCAGACAGTAGGTGTGTCCACACGGCGTCACCACCGGCTTCCACAACGTTCTGCAGCAGAGCACGCAGTCAAAGTCGCTGGCGTCGATCAGCTGCCCCGGCACAGCGGTCAGCTGCCTCTGGCTCGACGCATCGAGCTCTGCAAGACCCGAAGAGAGAGAGAGAGAGAGAGAGAGGAGGGAGTGAGCATACACATATAATATCTAATTAGGAGAGAATCGCAACACTCACTTCTCAGTCGCTGCATCTCGAGCTGAGTGCGCTCTAGAACTCCGCTCAGCAATCGACTGCAACGTCGACCCTCGAACTCGACCCGCGACTCAAGTGGCAGCTGCGATGCCTGCAACGTTGGCCATTTTCTGCGGCAAGGCTTGCGGTTGGCATGACGACGAGCCTGCAGCTCGAACTGCTTGGCGCTGTGCAGCTGGTCGTAGACATTGTGCTGATCGATATAGTCGAGGGCGCTGGGAAAGAGAAAGTCGCCGTCCATATGCAGATGCGAGGCATCCTCATCCTCGTCCTCGTTTTCCTCATCGGCCATGATGTAGTTGTCGTAATGTTGATCGCAGCTCAAACCGAACTCATCCTCCACATCGTCCAGGTGCACATGGTGATGATGATGATGAAGGTGATGGTGCACCTGTTTCCTGCGTCGACGCAGCTGCTCCCACAGCAACCCGTAGGGCGTCTTAGCAGCGGCGTAACTGCGCTGCTGTTGCGCTGCCGCCGGCGACAAGGGCTCAATCGCTCCATGGCTTTTTGGGGTTTGTGCCAGGAGACGTTGCAGTATCTATATGATGATGATTTACAGTCATTATGATCACATTTGCTAATAATGTTAACGTTACCTTGGCGAGATCATGTTGAAATATTTCCGAGTTGCTGAGATTTGTGTTCTTGTCCAGACAAATGGACAGAAAGCCATTGTAAAGGGCCTCCTCCAATCTGCCCAAGCCGCTGAGCGCCAGAGCTCTTAAATAATGTGCCTGTTAGCGAAATAAACATGCATTATAGCGAGTGATCACTGTAGTTTAGCATATGTAACTCACCTTGGGCGATGCGCTGCGCGTTTTCAGCGCATTCTCAATGTCCGCTAGAGAGCTTTGATAGTGGCTCAGCTTGAGGAGAACTTCCGCTCGAAGGCAAAGACTCTTGAAGTTGCTTGGCGCTGCAAGAACAACAGAGAAATTGTTGAAAATAAACTGAGTTTGCTGCTAATCGCCATTTAATTAATGCTAGCAAATACGAGGCGTCAGTCGAGGAAATTACGAAAACTGTGAAAATTATGAATATTGTGAAAAGCATTAAAATCACACTTAACGTCAAATTCTGTAAATGAAAATGTCAAAATGCTGCAACTAACGCCGCCGCTCATCATCATCTTTTGGAGGCGATCTCGCTTGCCAAACCGAAGTGCTTGCCAATTATATATGTTTACCTCATCCACCCAGCGGCCAAATATACATCAACCCACCCACCGATCCAACGATCCACCGCTCCACCGGGTCGGAGACGTTAAACACGCGCGCAAATTCGACAATTAGTTTGATGTCGACGTTGACGTTGACGTTTACGTCTACGTCGCTTTTGAAGATGCTGCAATCGCCCACGCGACGTGAGCTTTTTTTTGCCTCATTTAACGACGCTGTAACACTAACAGTGCAACTTAACAGTCGCTGTTAATGATTGGCACGCGCCGCTAATTAGCATGTGCAAAAGCGATTTCTGAATATTTGCCAAGACATAAACACAACAGTTGCCATTTGGAAACCTATTTTAATAAAAATTATTTACTAACAACAATTCAGTTTAACATGTATACTAAAATGTTGCCAAGCATTGCAACATTAAAATGTTGCAAGCAAATCAGCTTTTCAACATTGGCGCGCGACAGTCAAATGAAGACAGGCAACATGTAGCATTACGCGGGCGGCTGTTAACAGAGCTGGCAAATTGAACACTGCTCCCAAAAGTTAACAGCAGGCAGCGTTAACATTTAAAGAGCACACACTCATTAAATATTTCTTGTGGTTCTCTTATGCTTTGCTCTGTGTTCGCTCTTATGCTGTTAACTGTTAAGAGTGCAAAGAGAAGCCGCTGTCGAGTCTGTTAAAAATCGCGATTATGTAGCCTAACATTACGCAACATAAAAAAGCGCAACAACGTCGATGTCAATAAATTCGAGCATGTTTCAGCTTCGACCCTCTTAAAGTTGCTGTTCTTGCTGTTGTTGCAATTGTTGTTATGCAAAGTAATGCAAAAATTTATTACATATCAGCCAAAAATGGTCAACTAGCTTCAAAGGCAACAACAGCTGCTCCCCATCAGTCAAAAGTTGAGAAAACATATAATTTGCATTTTTTGCATAATTTATAATGAATTAGCTTAAGTATTATGTTTATTTAGTTATGTAAAAAGTCCACTCGAAATGTTTGTCAATAATTTTGCCCCAAATTGATGTCAAACGTTTGTGTGTATGCGATAATAAAGCGAGATAGCAATAGATAATACAGCTATGTTGAAAGTATGAGTCGAAAAGTACTAAACAAAAAGTATTTTATAAGTAGTATAAATTAATTAGTTAGTTAATAAGTTTATTGTGCCTGCCCAAATCATTAGTTTCGTTATCTCTGGTTTCTATACCCCTGCAAAGAGTAATAAGTCCAACCTCGACCCCAAATATGTACAAATATTCTAGATTGGGATTACCATAATCTAAGGGGTCCAAATTCCTTGTTATACGTAACTCTGCAAGAAGTGGATGTAAACTGATCTTGTTACTTCTTTTATTTTTCAATTGCTGCTATCTTAATTATATTGCTAATTGGAAAGATCTTTTACCATTAAATGGCAGTCGATTGGCACAACACGGATCACATATGAGTATCTATAAGATACTTGGTATACATATATATATACAAATACAAAATGTATTCACAGTATTTATGCGTATATCTTACTTATTGCTAAACCTGCCACGTTCTAAACTCAACTTCCCGTTCGATAATAATAATTATTCGTGTAGAGGCGTAATTGCTTACAACAACTATAACGACGACAACAACAAGGTTAACCATAGCTACTACTCGAGTGCTGAGCAAATTCAATTAAAATGCAAAGCCGAATGCCGAGTTTATCCTTATTAAAATTTCTGTTGTCAATTTGCACTTACTAGAGAGCCCCCAGCAAGACTTCCTCGCAATTTCTGGCATGCAGACTGCGTACAGGGAGTTTCTATATGTATGTATTTATATTTATGTAAATATGTATGTATGTATGCATATCATGTCTATCATAAAAAATAAACTAAAGCTAATACATAATCAGCGGACCTCTCTCCGCTTAAGCTTCGCTCTGCACCAAGAAGCAAGCGCTACTGAAGCTCTCTGCCAGCGGGATGTTTATACGCGCTCATTATTGTTGCTAAGCTTGGCGAGCTTTCCATACACACGCACACTGTACGCAATCACCGCCGCTGCTCACATATGAATACATGCTCACTGCATTGAGCTTGCCTAAGTGATCCCACACACACACATGCATTGGCAGTGAGAAAACTCTTGAGCGCTCAGCTGCTCACACAAAAACCCACTGTGCATGAAAGCTAACTCCAAAGAACTTGCCCTTCTGATCACACATACACACACACAAATACCCATGCGTATACAGCAGGCTCTCTCACACTCATAGCGAAGGCTCATGGGAGGCAATAGAATACAAAAACACAGCTGCAGCTCTCTGCAGCGCTTCATCTTCTTCACTCTTTCAAATTTGATTAGAGCTTGCTTGCTGCTTTGTGCATATGCAAAAAATGCTCCCCCTTTTCTCAGAATAAAAGTAATTTTTGTATTCTTGTGATTATTGCGTTTAAAATTTGCGATTGAGGGAATATATATATATGCAATTTTATTATTATTATCATAATACTTTTATTTTGTGTAGTGACTGGCACAGAGTATTACACTGTCGCGTACGCTCGACTGATTCGATAGTTCTTCCGTAACGCTGCAGACAATTTAAGCCCAACTGTTGATAAATTGCATTTGGCTGCAGATAATCGTGCTATATATACCTAAGTTGAAATATATGTAAACACAATTATAGATCTATGCATCTGTATATCTGTAAATCTGCATGTCTGTGCGATTATTTTTTCTTGGCCTTACGCCTTGCTCTTGCATTGAAATCTGATTTCATCACATGCATTAAAAATCATTTGCAATTTTCAAGCAAATAGTTGACAAGTGTCCGCCACTTGCAGCTTCTTACATAAGAAATAAAAACAAACAATTCGAAATAGTGAACAACAATGAGATGAGCTACTCAATTTCAGGGCTACTCAATACTTACAATGCATGATGAATCATTTCTTATTCATTTCACAAATAAACTGATGAATTACAAGGCAAGAGCAAAACTGGGTGATCACTTCTGGGTCATCTTCATAATGATGATGATAATCATGATTATCAAACTGCTGATCACGAGTGTCGTTGTACCCTGCTTCTATATTCTCCATCTAAACTTAATTGTGCCTAAACTGAACGCACAAAAGTCGTTAAACAATTTGCTAAAAATAAACGTTGCGTATGCTTCGCGTTGTTCGACTGGCTTTGATTATGCTGTGTGCAAATTGTTTAGTACAATACATACACACACACACACACACACACACACACACACACACACACGTACGCAGGCATACAGAGAGTTTATGTAAAACCACATAAAAGAGACAAACACATGCAAAGTGCTGGAAATGGCGCAAACAAGCAAAACTGACCCAAATAACCAAATGAATGCCCATAAACTGGGAATGTGCCGCAGTTGTAAGTGAGGAGAGGCGCAGGGGAGGGGAGGCGTTGCTAAGGGCGCTAACAGATTGCAGCTGGACGAGGCAAGGACATTGTTTTTTATGCGTTTTCATTTTCAGTATCGTAATGTTTACTTCACTGAAGTTTCACTGTAACAAACTTTAAGGGCAACTGATTTTATGGACTGTTAGTCTCTTAGTTTCCCATAAACCACTCTCCATAAGTCTATAGGCAATATCTTTGAAGTGATTTGATTGCACTTTAATGATTATTATTCGCACCAGGCATACAGTAGTAGGCCAATCGCGAGTCAAAAGTCACAACGGATTGGCATTGTTGAGAAGGAAGTACGACGCTTTGTTTGCTTGGCTCGGCCGTCAAGCTATTTAACGTTCAATTTACAGCCAAATTTCAAAAGTCCATTAATTATGCTTGCCGGCAGCGCTTGGCCATTTGACAAAATCGCTAAATGTGCGATGGGAATTGTGAAAATCGTGAAATGCAGAATGCAAATTGCAAAGAGACTGAAGTGGGAAATGGAAAATGTAAAGGAAATGTGTAATGCAATGAATGACAGGCAGATGAAATTATATTTTGGGGCACGTGGCATATGCGTTATCTAATTTTGCATTTATTCTAAATTTCAAGAATTCGAATTCAAGAATTCAATATGCAGAAATTTAGAAGCGTTTCCCTCTGATAAGATGCGTGCTTTAATATTCCACATATTTCTCACAGCGGTCAGAATAGCCAAAAATGCTTCTTCTCCTATTGCGTCATAGTGTCATGTTTGCTGTGTGGGCGTGGCGCCTCCCACAAGATGTTAAATGTCAGAGGAAAGCAACGAGCTACAACGCAGCCAATTCTGTAACATTTCCCCTTCGCATCGCTGTCCTTACTCGCTTGTTTACCCTACAGTTCGGGCATATCAAACATAGCAAATGCACTGCACTTACTAACAGTGAGGAGAAGAGAGAAATGCTCTTAGCGTATCTGGGTTTCGACTTGGTCAGAACATATTTGCTTTATTTTCTTTTTCATTGTTTGCACTCGCAACCAGCGAAGGGTGAAGCTTGTATCTGCTGGCCAAATGTCAATTCATCGCCTGTGGGTTCACGACAAGGTCAACAGGAAGCTGTGGGAAGGGGTTAAGAGCGTCGGGCACAATGAAACAAGGCTCTAACATCATTAAAGCTGCTCCAGTTGGGACTCAATATTTGCTCTGCTTCTGATTTGTGTCTTCTTTTGCTAATGGCAGCTCCTCCCTTCCCCCACCTCTCCCTCCATCAACACTGATAGTACTGTAGGTGATTGGCCCACCAGCAGCGATATCAACTGCCGATTCTAACTTTGTTTTTCGGTGTCTTGCGACAATTGCGACGCAGTTTTTTCGTGTTTGCTTTAGGACGGAACAGGCGGGCGGGGGGTACAACGGAATGTATGCGTCATTTGTCTTATCTACGTACTGCGTTCTGTACTATTTTGACTGTGCCCCACACCCAGATTACACACACACAAAACAACAACAACAACACACCGTCAAACATAATTTAAACTTCGCTTTAAGCTCAATTTCGAAATGATTTCAAGGTAAACTCAAAGCGAAAACAATCTCTATCCAGATGTTATATAAGGCGACGCTCATTTCGCATCTCTTGTGTGCTCAACGAACCGCAACCTTCGCACAATGTAGCGCAGTGTAGAGCAAAGTAGAGCAGTGTAGAGCATTAAAAGCAACGACAACAACAATGCATATCATAAATGTACTTTACAATTTCTCAATGTATAATGAAAACATTGGACGAAAAGAAAAACAATCAGAAATTTGTTATTAATAATGTTTTAAATGTTCAATTGCAAGTGAAACACATTTTATGAACCGCACAAATTTTGTGATGCTAAATGAGCGTGCAATAAACACAGCAGCAGCAACAGCAACAAGAGCAACAACAATAATAATAACAATAACTGAAAAACTGAAAAAACGCATCAATGAACAGCGAAAGCAGCGACGCCAACGACGCAGTCGACGTCACTGTTGACGCTCTGGCTGTGTTCAAGGTTAACCAGGCAGCGAGATCTTTATTGCAAAGAGGGAAGTGTGAGCAAGAGGGAGACAAAATTGCGAGAAGGTGGGAAGATAATCGAAGTACACACACAGTTGGCATATTGTTTTAAGCTTCCTTCGCTTTTATTGCTGTTGTCTTTTATTGAAGCTATGTGGAACGTAAACTAGAGAGAGAAATATTTTATTTAATGCTTTTTATAGGCATTGTCATTGTGCGTGTTATTGTTGGTATTGTTATTATTATTGGGGACAGCCGTAGATAGTTGTCCTAAGCTAGGAAGGCTTATGCAATTGAGACTCAAGCACAAAGAGGCCGACAACAACATTGGATAGAGGATAGAGCACAGTGAACAGTTAACAGTTAACTGATAAGCTTTCGAGCAAGTCGAGGCTTCAATTCCAATATCATTAGGTGGCAGTTGCAGCATAAGCTCTTATCGACAGTTAACACTGGCTACTCGTCCACAGATGGCGCCTTCTTTGAGGGGTCACACAACTATAAGCTCCCAAACCCCCTTCTCCGCTGCCCACACTACACTCACTGCTTGTTAGACCATATGTTGTGTATTGACTTTGCCCGGGCCTTTGCCATATGTTGGCGTTGACATTTGATAAATGTTCTCCATGTTTATGCCAGTGTGTGTGTGTGTGTGTGTGTGTATATGTGTCTGCACAGACAGACTTCCATTTCCACTTCCACATCCACTTCCGGTCGATGGTCAGGCGTTTTTGACGCGTAGTTAATTGATTTCTGAGACCCCCTCAACCCAAACCAAACCACAGCAAACTAAACCATGGACACTTGCTTCTATAATCCATTTAAAATGAATGTGCACTACAAATGAAACACATAAGGGGAAGAGTGGGGGTTGCTTGATTCTTTCAGCAGAAGCTATTTTTACGGCTGGACTATTTTTGGGGCAGCTGCAGAGACTTAGCCAGCGAGAGAGTGAGAAGACAGGGGGAGCTGCTGCTTATATAACGACATAGGCGCGAACAGCCCCTAACGATGGCACAGTTGAAACGAAAATCGAAAAAAAAACTGACAACGAAACCGGCTTTTTATGCAAAGCTGCCAAAAATGAGGCACCCACCTTGGGTGCAGGAGCACTGGGCAAAGGGGGGAGGTACTGCGTGAGCGGGAGCGTTAGCTTGTGCAACAACGTTTCAGCACTGAAAGCGCAAGAGCACAAGAGCGAAAAAAAGCGAAAAACAACAACAGTCATAGAAGCAGCAACAGGGCCAAAGAGCAGTCCACGCGCAAGAGAGCGTAAAAGAGAGAGAGAGGGAGCACAGTTATGTGGTGAGGAGAGCGCAAGCTTGGCTTATGTCAAAATTTGACAGTTACCGTTTATGCTCTCTCTCTCTCACTCACTCGCTCGTTGCTTGCGCTCTTTTTACTGCGACGGTTGGCAAAGCCAAAAAAGTATGTCAAAGTCAAACGTTGCTGCCGCTGCCTCAGTTGGCGTAGACGTCGGCATAACCGTCGACGTTGTCGTATTACTAAACATGCTGCTGCCTGTGGTTGTCTTTGTTGTTGTTGCTGTTGCCGACGTCACTTTTATTATGTTTGTTTGGTAAGTGGAGCTCTGGTTATGTAAGCCCAGCAGGCAGGCAGCCAGCAGACGGCCGACAACAGCCAACTGTTGGCCATCGTCATCGTCATCGTTTCTCGCTGTATTGTTACGTTACGTTAAGCCCGAGCCCGAGCCCAAGCCCAAGCCCATGCCCAAGCCTCAAGCTCTCCTCATATGTTCCCTCACTCATCGTCATCTCTCACCCTACTGTTCGTCTTAGTCTTTTGTCTTTTACACGCCGGATTTACCCCCATTCCCCCTTGTTGTATCTGTTGTATCTCATTTGTTTGTTGCCAATTTCAACGCTTGACTTTTTGCGTCGGCGACGGCCTGAAAATTAAATCGTGATTTGTAAATGCGCTCAATTTTTCTCGTCGTTCGTCTCGCTCGCCTTTTATACATGGTAAGGGATTGAGTGATGGGGGGCGATGATGTGGAAGGTGTAAGGGGCAGCGAATTTGGCAATTTTGTAATAAGTTTTGTTTTTGTTTTGGTCTGCGCTTGCCGCGATTAAATAATCAACTACAATGTGGCAACAACAGGCGAAGGCGAACACAGTTTGAAAGTGATTGCTGATATCTTGTGTCATTCTTCAGGGTTGTTGTATAACTTTCAGTTTTTATTTCCCCATTTCCCTGTCAACCTTGTAGCTTAAGAGGGGAATAATAATAGGGTTCTTTATATGATTCAATATAGTCACATAACGATATCGCGTCGAGTTTCTCAGAAACTTACGGCGGAACTAATCTCCCTTCAGCTGCTCAAGCCTCAATGCATTTGCACAAGCTGTGATATAATTCAAATTAAATTTCATTTGTCAGCTTACATGTTCTCAATGAATATGTAATGAGCTTTGTCAACCCCTTTTCAAGTATGTACGTATATGAAAGCTTTATGAACTTTTCATTTAGCTTGCGGCATTCTGCGGGCTCTTCTTCAGCTTCTTCTTACAGCCACCTGCTATTTAAGGATTCAGCATAGACATGGAAACTGTTGCATAACATGCGACCTCCACACAATAGGACACACATACATATGTACATATACACACACACACACATACATATGCATGTGATTCCCCTGTGAGGGACTAGATTTCGACGCTGTGATAGCTCAATTGTGTGGCAAATTGAAATACTTCGATTTGCCCATTGTTTTATGACATTTTACTAAGCTTTTTTTGAGGGGGATTGAGGTTTGACCTTTGAACTCGACTTTTATTTGGAGACTCGTACAATTGTAAATGTCGAAGATTGATGTTAGATTGCTCAACCATTGCTGGTAGAGCGAACTTAGAGCTTAAGCTAATGCTTACAAATGTATCTCAGATCCGATCTCAGGTAACATTCCACCCACACACCTACACACGTCGAACAAAGTATCTCAACGTCTGTCTGCTTTTCTGCCAGTCTCTGTGCCCACTTGGCTCACTCGTGCCGATTACTCAATAGACGCAAATGATTGTTGCAATTGCAGTCGCTGATTGCCGTCAAATCACTTATACAGTTACAACAGCGATAAAGTGAACACAAGCAACAACAACAACAACAACAACATCAGCAGCAACAACAACAACAGAAACAGCTGCATGTGGCCCGCCATCGCTTACAAGCTACGTTCTATGACATAACTGTAATTCAAACGCGCTCGCGAGCGCTGCTTGCATTACATCGAGAGAGTAAAGCCAAGAGAGCGAGAGCGAGAGCAAATGAATATGAGCTTGAGTTGCTCTATTGCCTGTGCGAGTGAGCGTGAGCGACTTAGTTTTGATTTGTTGTTGCAGTCAATTGAGTAATCCAATGTTGTTGCTGTTGCTTGTTTGTTGTTACTGTCGTCGTCTGTTGTTTACAAACGTTGAAAGTGAATTTTCAATTGCAATTGCCATTGCAATTCACAATTTACAATAGAATATTACTTAATAGGTAATAGGCGCAAATCTGACAGAAAGTGACTCACAAAACAAGCGCAGAGTTGCCAGACATTTCAGATTACAACAGCCGTTACTTTTGCTTTTGCTTTGCTTTTATTTTTATGTTTTTGGCTAATGAGGACAACAATTGCAGTTGCTATTGCCGTTGTTGCTGCTGCTGTTGTTGCTGCAACTTCGCTTCAATCCCGTTCAGTTGCCATTTGCTTTTTGTTGTGTTTCGTATCGTTTTTATTTAACTTTTTTGCCTTCGGCTCTCATTATGCAATTACAAAGCGAATTTTGCAAAATATTTTTACTGAGCGACACAAAAGACTTTAAATCGCCCGCGCGAGCATTTTACATACTGCGATGGGGGAAGGGATCGGTGGGCGGGGAACGGCTTGTGGGCCATGGGCGTATTGGGATATGGGACTACTTTAATGCAGTTCTGCATAATGTGCTGTCGTTCAGTTTTAATTAAGACGAGAAGCACGAGCACAAGCTGCAACAAGAAGTGCCGCAGTTTAAGTCTTTACTGTTTACTATTTACTGGGAATGTATCACAAACATATATAAATACTGTGTAGGACAAGTGCACATGTAGTTGTGTGTGGCACAAAGAGCAGCCAACTGAATATTACATCATTCTGCTTGGCCAGACAGAACTTCACATTGGCCGCATGGGCTTATACTCAGGCTCAGCCAAATCAGAGCCTGAGCTCGAGGCAGCGAAGGCGTGGCAGTTTCGTTACAACGTTGCCTCTGCTGACGATGAGTTATAGCTGAATGTAATGCTGATGTTTTATTATTATTATTATTGTTATTCTTATGCACTCATTGTTTGTTACGACTTCTTAAAAGAGGCCCCAGTGGAAATATACGAGAGTGATATGCATAACTTGCACATTACGTAACAAATGAGGTTCATATAAATACTTAACTGCAATTCTACTTGAGGGCATTAATCAAGTTCTCGGGTTCTCGAGTTCCAAGTAATGCTTTGCGCAGTAAGTAAACTAAGTAGAGTATTCAATGAATGAATTTCACGAACACCTTCTTTAGCTCCAACTTTCAATTACTTCTGGGGATTGAGGGGTAGCCCCATCCACTTCGCATAAGCACGTAAATATTTGAGCTAAACAATTTCTGGGCCACAAGTCTCATTTCAATCGTATTGTCGAGCATTTGTGCAGTTCCTTTTGCATTTTTCAGCTGCGAAAGTAAGAAAAATGTGCGCTGGCATTTTAGAAATGTGCGCCAGACTTAGGCATTGCTGAGGGCGTCTGGGCAGGGGGAGGAGGAGGAAGAGTGCGGGGGGAAGAGAACTTGCAAATAAATAGCAATGGTACACAAGCAAGCACATACTGCGAGAGTCAAAAGGCGTCGCATGCCACAGCGCAAGTATCTAAAAGATACGTTTGGGGAATGCCGACAATGCTGCGTATGGCAAGAAGTTAAATCCAATGTGGCGTCTACCCAACGTCAAATAAATAAATAAATGAAACAACAAATGCAACAGCACAAAAAATTAACACAGCAATATGCCAAGTATAGACGTGAGACGAGAGACGGGAGAGGCCGCAAGTGAGAGAGATATGGCAAGTGGCTCTGACTCAAGGCCATGTCCATCCATTGGTCATTAAACTCTCCCCGAGTCTGGTCTCTCGGCTCCCGGCTCCCGGCGCCCGGCTCTCCAATCTCCAATCTCCACGCTCTACTCTCCACTCTCCACTCTCTTTGTTCGCGTTCACAAAGAACGCTTATTATTATTTCTTCTATTATATATTTCCATTCGCGTACCTCAAATGCGCATTTGGTGGCCGACAAGACAAAGAAGACTGCAAATTCGCTTAATATAAATATGGCTATGAGAAAGCCCCTTTATCCCCTATATAGCTATCTTACCTACTCTCTCAGTTGCTCTCCCTCTCTCTCTCGCTCGCTCGGCAAGTTGGCTAATTAAAAAACGGCAAAAAACTACAACAATGTGAATGCAAGAAACAAATGTTAATTAGTGCACTCACTTTGAATGATTGCAGAGAGCGGCTGCGCAGGCGGAGGCGGGGGAGGCCAGCCACAAAAAACAAAATAATATTTATATATATATATACATATCTAGATTTCTAGAGAGTTGAGAGACCCCAATGCAAATACGTGTGCACATACAAGTTGGCTATAAATATAGAGGTGCGCTTGTATATATAATACGGGTTTGATAGCTGCTTTATCAGCTGTTTTTGTCCCCAGAGACTTTCAGCTGACAGCCAGCGAGTCAGAGTCACATGGATAATGGATATGTATGTGTGTGTGTGTGTGTGTGTGTGTGTGTGTTCGTTAGTGATATGATTATCGGTCATATTTGGGTTATGGCCATGCCACAATTGTCAGGCTAAAAGCAATTTCGCGAAATTTCCTAAACGTCCCCTAGAAAGTGCAGTGGATCGTGTGTCTCTTATCAACAGGACAGACAGAGAGGCGTAAACAAGTTCAGGGCTACCATCTAAGTATATATGGATGTATCTAAAGCAAATAGATTGCTCCTCTCTCTCTCTCTCTCTCTTGTAAAGGCAATGTGAAAACCTATAATCAGCTGCGAGAGTCAATTCGTTTTAATTGCGATTAACTACGAAACGTTTCAATGAGTCACAATAATAATTATACCCCATCGACATTAAAGTAAAGTCAGACAAATATAATCTACTCTTTGCATAGCCAGAAAGATACATTAAAGACAAAACTATGCAAATTAGAGAGGAGGTAAGCAGAGGATATCTTGTGGCCGGGCACACTCTACTTGTAGCTTCGCTTTTGTATTCGCTTTGAATTGGTTTGACCTCATTAGCGAAATGAGCTCCATTCAGTTAGCTGCTAATTAAGCGCGGCTCCTACTTTAATACATCAAATCAAATAAATCCCGGCCTGCGAGTTGGCGTGGAAAGAGGGAAGAGGGAGGAGGGAGCAGGAGAGGGCGGGAAGCCAGTAAAAATAATTGCACGGCGCGTGCTAAATTCTTTGGCCCGTTTCAACATTTAATGCACATTTTGGTCAGCCTAAGCACACGCCATCGAATTATACGATCTACGCTGCGATATGCGATGTAGGAATATTATTATTTTTTATTTTTATTATTATTTTTATTGTTCTTATTTTGGTTGTATATACATAAATTACAATGGAGCTGCGTGTGGAGACCACAATGAAAAAAGGGCAACATTGCATGACATACGAGCATTTTCAGCTGCAACACGTACCACACACATAGCACACACTCCCCTAATCCTCTTGCCCCTTCTCCACCCGCTCACCGCGTGTCCTGCTGAAATGTATTCAGGCCAAGTCCTCGCAGCAACCCAACAGCACTTTACACTTTAGCCAAGTCCAAATGGCAAGCGAGCAAATGAATTGCTGAACTCGCCACATACCCTGCACTCAAGGCAATAGATTTAAACGGGTATTACAGGGCATACAAGTCGGGCACACCCGCCTGGAACATAGCTACTTCTTTTATTGCATGCCATTGTTGACTCTGCCGCTGTAATTGCATATTCTGTGGAAAACATTGCACGAGGTCGACGACTACATTAGCAGCTCGAGTGTATTTTCAACTGAGTAACTGTGTGTCTTTGTGTGTGTGTGTGTGTGTGTGTGTGTGTCTCTGTGTGGGTGTTGGTAATCTGCCTCATGTCTGGCACGTGTTGTGGCTCATTTAGTGTTGGCCTTTAAGAGCTTTCCTAAGCAAACCTCAACCCGAATGTCAACAACAGCAACAACTCTTGACTGATGCGTCTTGTCTAGCCTGATTTAAATGCTGCCACTTGATGGGCCTTGTGCCACTGCCTCTGCCTCAGCCTCTGTTGCTACCTCAGCATCATTGTCAACGTCAAGTGGCCTATGGCGCTGATATCAACACTTTACACGGCAACACTGCGTATGTGTAATGCACATAGATATATATTTATAAACATATATATATATATATATATATATATATATATATATATATATATATAGTATACAAACAACTAAAGCGGAGCTTGTATATTTGAAATACTAAACACGATATTCTTATTTGTTTGTTCCTCTAATTGGCCTTTGGCTTCAGCCACCATCACAAGCACCACCACAACCACAATGACTTGCCAATTTGGGTTTGTTATCAACAAAGAGCGAGCACTGTATAAATGTTTATTCCTCCCAGCTTATTTTTAACATTTTGTTCCTTCTTCTTTGCCCTGATTTCGATAGTATTTTTTTTTTTTGTATGTTTTATTACTTTTTTCGACCGTTGTTGTTTATCAGCACAAAAGTCAATAACTGATTGTTGGCGAAGCACAAAGAAAAGGAAATGGAAAAAGAATAACAAACAATGCTTATTAATAGCGTAAGATTGTCCAACTGTGTGTGTGTGTGTGTGTGTGTATTTGTCATGGTGTGTGTGCGTGTGTAATTACGTGTGACGAGAAACGTTTGCTTTGTGGCCCCAAATTGCCAAACTGTTTCTGATTGCTCAACCAATGCATTTGTCCAGGTAAACAAATTCCGGAAAAACTTGCGCCAATCAATACTCAGAACTGAATCACAACTGTAAATTGTGGCCACAACAACAAGAGCCCTGATGATGGTAATTATGAAAGCCACAAAGTGACAAGCAGACACAGTCACAGAAAACCCCTTAAAGTCACGCAACAGTTTAGCATTAGCCAGAAATTTCCCTCACACATGACACAGAACACACTCACACATACACATACACACAGAGAGAGAGAGAGAGAGAGAGAGAGAGAGAGGCACACACACGTGCCGTCAAACATATTGTTTGTATCCGAGGCGTTTGAAGTACGCCTAAGTGGCATTCAGTGTTAGATACTTGCCGCAAGGTCAAACGCAACTCTTTGAAAATAATCTGCTGAAGATTGAGAAAGGAACTTTACTTTACGTTAATGGACTGCAGCTAAGTAGTGTTGATTGTTGTGGATCTGGTTAATTTGGCTTTTTGTTTGGCGTGAGAAGCATTATTGGCAGCCATTCGCTTTTCGCTTTTCCTTGCTTTTCTTTTTCATGTGTCATAAGCTAATCTGAAATTGTATTGCACAGTCAAGTGTCTGGCCTGGTGCCTGGCATTTCTCAACTTGTTTGATGGATTTCTAAGTGCGTGGATCGCTCTGGCTTTTTCAAATACAATAACAATAACAATAACAAATATTGCGAATACGTATACATCAAAATGCTTAGCCAAACTATCTGACGCTGAATCGCGGCCAACAAACGTGTCGGGCTAAATGATTAATTAGCTGTTATTTGGGTACACTTTGTCACATTTTGTGTGTGCGTGTCTAAATGTGTGTGTGTGTGTGTGTGACAGGGAAAAGCCTCCAATGAGTTGACTCAGCACCTCAATTATTCATGCTCAGCAGCGATTCCATCTGTCTGCAGTAGGCAAAGTGGAGTCGCCTCCAAGTGCAAGTAGACTCGAGTGAGGCAAACAAACATTTCCAAGTTCGAGATCTCTTTATGTGTCCCTTAAGTTGACATTTTCCTTTTGCTTGGCAGCTGTCCCAAGTGCCTGGCATGGTTTATTTACTTTGAATTTGCCACATAAATATTTAATAATCGAGTCCTTGACACACACAAAGCCAAAGGGTGCAAGGGGGCGAGCGGAAGGGCAACATCAACTCAATTAGAGCAGAAACAACAACTCAATGAGATGTTGCACAGTTGACGAACGATGCGACGACTAGAAGACTCCTTCAGCCGCCGCCCCCGCTCGCGCTCTCTCCCTCTCTCTCTTTTCGATTGCTAGGCTCCTCTTTGACTCCCATTACGCATACGACCTGTAGGCTATGCCAAGTCGAGGCCTTGACAACTGCTTGCGTTAAGGGGCTCTGCGACGGCGACGGGGGCGGAGGCGGCAATGGAACGTTTCCATTGAAAACTTGTTGCGCAGTTCAGCGCCTGCTGACGTCAGCGTGAAGTTTAGCTGCTTATGCGTGGGCGTGTCCCAGCCCCACTTATTGATTTTCAGAACTCATTCCACGTTGAGCAGCGTCAAAGGGAAGCAAGCCTTATGTAAAGCACATTGTCAACACTTTCCCACCCAAGGGTATAGATTTGTCGATTGTCAGTCAGTCAATCAGTCAGTCAGTCAATCATTTAGCAGAGAAACTCACCTTTCTCCAGGCTGGCATTGCAGAACTTGAGAGCATCGTCCAGACGATTTGCGTGCATGCAGCTGTTGGCCCGCTCGGTGATCTTATTGGCCAAAAGCTCGGCTCCCCACCACTTCTCCACCAGACGCCTCACGAGCACATCCGGCATGAACTTCATGGCCGTGCACACGCCCAGAGCATAGCCGCCCAAGCCCCCAACCAAGGCGGATGCTGAGCTGTTGGACGCCATTGTGGTGGTGGCAGTGGCTGTCGTTGAGGCCACCGTTGTGGTGGTCACCGTGGTGGGTGCGGGCACCGCAAGACGCAGTCCGAGTCCGTGGGGAAAGCTGCTGGCGACGGGGGCCGAGGGGAGGCCCGATATAAAGCGCAAGGATGAGGTGGATGAGCTGATGCTGCTGACGTTGGCGTTGGAGCTGCTGGTGGTGTTGGTCATTGCCACACCCTGTGGCACACGTTCAGCGCTGCGCGGAAACTTCACGAAGCAAATGTTGCACTGCGTTATCGTTTCACAACACTGGCCACAGAAGGTGTGGCCACAATTGGTGGTAACCGGACCACGCAACATATCCCTGCAGAGCGGACAGAGCAAAGGATCGTAATCCTCACTGAGCATTGGACTCGCCACACGTAGTTCTCGCGTCGGAGCATGCAGATCCAACAGATCCTGTGCAGCATCTGCCCCTTGTGGCAGCAGCAGGTCCAGATCCGCAGTCCAATCCCCCGAATGCTGACGCAACTGCTGATAACGCGACTTCAGAGACTCCAGAGCGTGGCTGGCAGTGGGTAACGTCGGGGATGTGGGTGCGCCTGTGGGCGTGGGCGTGGCAATACCCACTAGCTGACGTATGTGTGCCGTCAGAGCGCTGGCCAGGGCTGCCAACTTGTCCAGGGGCACATGGCCATCCTGCAGACGAATCGCAATCAGCTCATAGACATCGAACGCTTGTTGCCAGCTGCCCCAGCGGGCAAATGATTCGCCCAAAAGATACGACAGCTGCAACGAGCTGTTGCTGTTGCTGTTGATGTTGTTATTGTTGCTGCTCTGCAGCAGTGCCTGCAACGTATGCGTTGAACTTGCTGCGGTGCTTTGATGCAGCTGGTGCTGCTGTGGATGCTGTTGATGTTGTTGAAGTTGTTGATTCTCCTTGCGCTGAGCTTTTAGAGCGCGTTTGGTCGCCACTGAGGGCTTCATGTAATAGCCCTGAGAGAGCGGCATCCTGACAGCTGTTGCTGCTCCTCTTCTCCGTCTCTGTCTTCTTCTCCTTCTCCTGCTGCTCTCGCTGCTGTTGTTGTTGTGCTATATAGCTGGCCGTGGTCACGTATGCGACGACGACGTCGACGTCGACGCGGCTTTCGACGCTGCTCGCCAACGTCGCAGTAATTTTCGCTGCTAATGAACTTTTTGAATTCAATATGCGTTTGTTATTCTTGCTTTTTATTATTAAGTTAATTTATTTATTCAACTGTGACTGTGATTGTGTTTCTGATATTTCATGCACTTAACAATGGCTGAGCAGCTCTTGGGCACTTTATAATCAGCCTCTGTCCCGAAAATAACACTGCACTGGGACCTTTATATGCTTTAATTTATTCACCTATATGCCTTGATTTATTTTTTTATGTATATATATATTTTTTTTTATAAATTCATATTTTCTTTCCCTTTATTTTGTTGCGACAAAGCGTGCGTTGCTCTTCGCTGGCTGAAGAACTTTGCGAGTCAAAGGAAAACGATAGGTGCCGTATTTGTTGTTGTTTTTGATTGTGTTGTTGGTTGTGTTGTTGCTGGGTCAGCGGAATTGACGAAGCTCTCGGCTGGGCATCTGAAAGCAGAAGACGAGACGAGACAAAATGAAATGAAATGAAATAAACTGTATGTATGAATTTACGTAACGTACAAAATGCCGTTTGCGTTTTGCCTGATTCTGCCGCCATCGCAGCTTTTGATTCTGTTTTATAATTCACACGCACACTATCATACAACACACATAGCAAGGCACACTTGAAGAGCGACAGAGCGCAGCTAAAGAGCGCCAGAGAGCCTAAGTGTGTGCTTCTCTTTGATTTAATTTTTCGTTTTATTGCCTGCGCCTCGCCTGCCTATTTTATGACAGCTCCACGAAACAAGAAAAAAACAGAAACAGAGACTAGCAAAAAAATACCGTATCTATTACTCAACCTGTGCGAGCTCTGCTATCTCTTCTTGTTACTTGCATCTCTCTTTCTCTCTCACTCTATCACCACTCTCTTCGTGCAGTGACGTGACATTTGTCGCGTATGCTGTTAATTGACAGTCCTAAAATTCTGAGCTTTGCAGCTGCCAGACGAGCAGACTTTGAGACTTTCGCGCGTTACATAAACGGTCAACGAACTTGCTGCAGCAACTGAACAGCAGCAGCAAAAAGGAAACAAAAAGTGAACAAACGGTTAACTGCAAATAATATGATCTATGCATGTTCTTATTGAGCCTAATCTCACCCCATTCTATTGACATATCTGCTTTTGCAATAGGTAGCTTCAATTGCCAGCTGGCCGCACATGTTGTTACATAATATTATGAAAATTAACACTGAATCACGAAGCGAACTGACGCGGACGCTGGCGCAAGTAACGAAATCAAAATCAAAATCGTCGACACACGCACACACATTCTCAGACACATGTGCACAGAGCACAAAAACAAAAGCAGAACGCTCACTCAATAACAACAACACATACTCAAACAACGCCGCAGTCAAGTAACAAGAGAGAATCGAAGCGCTCTTAGCGTCTGTTCTCTGCTGTCCCACAACTGTTCTCTCTTAAGAACTGTTCTCGCGACTTCTCGAATTGAGAGCATGTGTGCGTGTCCGTGTGCGTGTGCTTTTGAGTGCGCTGTTGAAACATATGAACTGTTCTGTTCTGCTCTGGTCTGTTCTGTTCTGTTTTTCTATTCTGTTTTATGCGCACGTTTTTCTTTTGACGTTCAGTATTTGTGTCTTAAAGATAAACAATGCCGGCACAAAACACACACATACACAGATTCACTAACACACGCGGCCAAAGAGCGTCGTGGCCATTGGCAACGACGAAATGTTTTTGGTTTTGTTATGTAAACAATCATTTTTTTTTTTGGTATAAGTTGCCGTGCATTATTTTTGTTTTTGATTATAATTTGTTTACATCTCGCACAACTAGAGAGATAAACAGGTACGCATACGCATACGCATACAAAGATACATTTTGAGGCAGAGCGCAAATGAAATCAAAGTGTGCCACAAGAAAATTGTGTGCAAATAAAAACGTTTATTTATCTTTCTCTTTCTCACTCTTTCATATTTTTTGTTGCTTTGACCAACCGTCTCATAAGTATCGTCTGAATCGTCTGATTATGTACGCATTTGGCCCAGTTGCTTTGCCGACAAAAATTTTGCATAAATTTCATGTTAAGTAATGCCGAAATATCGTCTATCGTCTCAGTGGTCTATTGGTAGTTAGCCAAGAAGAGAAAAAAGAAAATGAAAATGAACAACAGCAAAAAACGCATATACATATGGCTTGCTGAAGGTTTCTATACATGAATCTGATTTTATTTATATAAATTTGATTTCTTTTTGCCGCGATGCGATCCGATGCGACAAGACTTTCAGATTGAATGATTCTATTCCCAACAATGGTTGAAGAAACTCATTAAAGTGTGATTTTTCACACAAAAGATACAGGATGATAATAGAGCCAATAAGAGCGCTCATTCTTCTTTAAACAATCCTCAACTCAACTCAACTCAGCTCAACTCAACGCGACCTTTAACTACTTCAGAACGCTGGCAAGTTGCTGTCATCAAGTTGGCACAATCAGTTAATACTCCGATGTAACAATTGTATTACACAATCGTAAGTGCAATTCTTAGAGATATTCAGTCAACATGTGACGCACTTGATGAGGTAAAAGCTGGTAAACAACTTTCCCGTTAGCCTGCATCTGGACGCTTTTCCTTTTGGTTACTGCTTTGCGTAAGTAAAAAGTATAAATACATTTCATATAACCGCACGTGTATCGCAGTGTAATCGTTCTCCTCATGTGTGTGTGTGTGGGGTGTCGAGTGTGTGCTTATATGGCTGTGTAATTGCATAATATCATAATGTAACAACAGCAACAGCAACAACAGCAGCAACAGCAACAACAGCAACCAGAACACTGATAAACGTTTCTAAATGAACTGAAAATATGTCGCGATATTTGTTGCTGCTGTTGTTTTTGTTGTTGTGCGCTATTATATGCAAAACATTCTATTTTTTACTTTTTATATGTTGTTTTATTTTATACCCTCGCATTATGTAATGTCAATCATATTTTGCGATTGCATTTATCGTTGCCTGTTGTCGCCATCGTCTAAGCAGTTGTTGTTATTGTTGTTGTTGCCGCTGTTGTTGTTGCTGCCGTCAGACGACATGGCTGCAATGGCGACAACATTCTGAGTCGGAGACAGAGAGGGAGACTGGAACCGAGACAAAAACCAATTACGACGACGACAACCACTTACTTTGTGCATACCCTGGACTTTATAGTTGCAACAGAAGCGGTATACTCGCTTGTTACTAGAATTTACTCTCGCTCTGCATTAAATGAAGTTAAGCTCGACTAATTCCAAATGCAATGTTCTCTTATCTATTTCACAGGTAATCCACAAGTCAAGCGGCTTTAGTTGCATGCAAAAATATATATTGCTTGGCTTACAACTTAAGTCAATTGTCAATTGCTGTGGGTGGCGACAAGAAATTGCCTTCAAGTGCCAAGCCAGATGCTAATGGGCGAAGGTTTCTTCTCCTCTCTCCCTCCTGTTGCCGACATTTGATTTGCTTCCTTAATTGCTTGCGACGTTTTCCTTGGCTCCACAAGTGTGTGTGTGCGTGCGTGTGTGTGTGTGTGTGAAAGGCTAAACTGGCGCAAGTTTTGGGCCTAATGAAATTACATAATTGCTGTGATTGCAATTTCTATTCAATAAGTGCGAGCTTGTTATGAAATCGCTTCAACTTATTATACAATTTTCATAAACATTTTCTTGTTGTTTTATTTTGTTTTTTTTTTTGTGAGTGATTTTTGCTCTGATATTTGTTTTATTGAGTTTTCATTTGTTTTTTGTGTTGTTTTTTATTATTTTTATGGCCCCTTTTATGACTTTTGTTTGTGTCGACGATAAACGCCACAGAAAATGGGAAAACAACAACAGAAAACTTGTGAGCGAATGATTCGGGTCTTGGGAGGCATTTGAAATGGAGGAAAGAATTCTTCTATTTGTGTTTAGTTTATAGGGCTTTTTATAATTATTTTTGGTTTTTTTTTTTGTTGTGTGGCTTTTGATTTGGCTCTGATTACATAATATCCCATTAAAATTACTTTAGAATCTGACTAATTGTTTTTGCTTATGTCATGACCACTTTACATAAGGGCCAATTGCTGTCTGACTCACACGGAGGCGGGAGGGGAAACTTTTGCATAATAATTACATGCGAAGGAAATATTTGCCATTTACAGTTAAAGGTTTTACAGCTTAACAGTTTTCATTTCGTAGCTCAAGTGGCTGCCCAGCTGCTGTTGTTGTTGTTGTCGTAGTTGCTCGCATAATGCGTCGCGTGTCGTAACGTCAGCGCCAGCGCCAAAGTCGACGTCGCCGTCGTCGTTGTCGTCAACGTCAATGGGGCGACAACGCTGCCAGCGTCACGTAAACTGCAACGAGCCGGCATTCGTTGTCCCCGGCTTGGAACCTCCCCCCGAACTAGACAGAAGGCGTGGGTGTGGCGGGGGGACTGCAATTTGTTGACTTTTGAATAAAGTTCAAAGAGTAAATGCTGTGCATAATTGCAATTGAACATTTAAATTATATAATCCTTGTGCTTGTATACGATTCATTGTATATTTGTATTATTTGGATGAGCACCCGTTTATTTGCTGTTTTGTTCGTTGGCTCGTTTGTTTATTTGTCATTGCATTATTTAATTCAATTCAATTTATATTTGAATTAATCATGCATATTACTCAGAACTTTGCATGCTTTTATCACTAATTAAATATAAATTATTATCAAGTGCTGCCAATTTGATTTGCTAGAACGTCAACAACACGTTCGCCACAACGTAACGGTCAAAAAGAGAACGACAGCAACAAGAACAACAACAATTGGCGCAAACAACAGAAAAAACCGCTTAGTAATGCTTTTAAAAATATGGCAACACGTAAGCGGTGCAAAACGAATAACCCCACCCCTCCTCACCCACTCACCCTGGCCACCCTTTGACAGCTCATTGCAGCGCATTTTGTTTTCACAATCAATTCACAGAAACACCAACAACCAGCAGCAACACAAATGAAAACAGTTTTTCCGCTGCCTCTGCCCATTGCTGCTGCTGTTGCTGCTGCTACTGCGCTGCTTGCTGCTGTCGCTGCTGTTGTTCAAAGAGCAATGCAACTTAGTTGAGCGTCCGTTCATTCACATTGCATACACACACATACAATGCATTCATACTCGCATTCACATACATACATACACATGCATTTGCCCAACAGCAGACGGCGTGTGGCCTGATGTCGTAACTTAAGCACTAAAGAGCCAAATACTGGCTGTTGGTCGCTCTTAGCGCCACTCTCTTTCTACTTTACCTGTCGCACTCTTCGCTGCTGCTTCCTCTTTTTGATATTCTTCTTGTTTTAGTTGTACAACACGACCGCGCCTCCTGTCTAAGAAGCACACACACAATAAATTCTTTTGTGTCAAAATTTATTGCCACACGCGAAACAACAACGAGGCACTGCAAAATTCTTTGCTCGATTTATAATATTTTTTATTGTGATGTGCCTTTGGTGCCCGCTTTTTTCCTTGGGGCGTGCGCGTAACTTTTGCCTTTGCGTTTTTTTTTCTTTTCTGTGTTTTGTAAGAACTGAACGGCTCGGCTTTACGTAACCCACAGACGGGTTTTACACATTTCGCGCGGGGAAAACAACAGACGCTTCTAGCTCGGCTCGTATGACACTCCACTTGACTAAACTAATTGAAAATTTATGCTGCTGCCTTGGCAAATTGAACACACACACTCGAAAAATAGTAAACGCGCTTGTTACGTTCACAAAAAGCAAAGCGTTGACGCTGGCGCTGTTTTGTAATGCGCTTACGTTATGATTACGCGACGAGCGGGGACGTTGTCGTAAGTCAACGTGTTCGAATGCTGCTCGAGGGCGGCGAGCGCTGTTATTTGGCGCTCCGCCTGATATTTTTGCTGTACTTGCCACGGCCGCTGTTCGACAGCAAATGAACTCAGTTCGCTGTGAGCGCAAGCCAAAAGCATTGAAGAGCGAGCACAACAGCAATAACCGTGGTCACACACACCGACATGCTGTTATGTCATAGCTCTCTTAAGCAGCCAACAGCTCTGTTGCGTCATCAGTTTACGCTCTCTTTAGTGCAAAACTGATGTGGCTGCTGCTGCTGCTTTGGGATTTGCCGGCAAAAACGTCAACTATCAAACAAGGTGACGCCAAACTTAGGCAATATACATACATATGATATGTGTGTGTGTGTGTGTGTGTGTGTTGATATCAGTGCGGGGATGAGTTTACGCCCACGCTAGCTCATCATTTATCGTATGTTGTGTGCTTCCGGCGCCACTCAAACTACAATAATCGAGAGAAATGGCGAGCAAAAATGTTTATATTTGTTGCCTTCTGTTTGGTTTCATAAGTTTGTCATTTAACGCGTATTACGTGTGTGTCGCGTTGACCTCATTTGTCGATCAAAAGAGAGTCCAAAGCAAGCAGCAGCAAAAACTACGGCAAAAGTTAAAGCTGCACTCTGCAATGCAGCGCTCGCGCTGCTGCTGCCGCTGCTTAAGCTCAGCCATGCAGAGACAATTCACCGCTTCGCCGCTCACATTTCAAGCTCAAGTTCAACGTTGGCCGTCGTCGCTTGCTGCATATTTCCAGTTTATCGTTTGATGTTGTTATTAACATTTTAAATGGCGTGTGCTGTTGTTGTTGCTATGTTATTGCCAGTTACTATTTTCGTAATTTGGTAATTTGTTGCGTCTGGTTTATACACACATGCTTGTATATCTACATACACATGTTTATTCATTTATGGATCTCATGTGCTAACATTGCTCGCATTTGTTGCAACATTTGCCACGCACCTTTTCTTCATAGGAAGTAATCGACAGGCGTTATGCAGCTGCTGAGGTTGTTGTTAATCATCGGAAATTGCTTGAGAGTTTTGAAAATATGAGGAAATTCGTTTGCGTTTTGCATAAGTTAATGGCAAGGAGAGGTGTGTCGCTCGATTTATTTGGTAATTAGTGCGGAGTGTTGACTTTTAATGTAATTTGTCGGTACGTCAAGTACCGCCAAGGTAACGGAAACACTCCATAATATAAAATAAAAAGCTTGGCAACAATGTTGCTAGCACCATGACTCAGCAGCCTCGCCATCGGTGCTGCTTATGAAACTTAACAGAACATGGCAATGTTAAGGCAAACAGAACAAAGTCTCAACATTTCAATGTCATCAATCGCTACTGGCAAAGCAGTCATTGTTAAAGCATACGTTCAGGCATTAGCTTCAATATCCAGTTCGCCTCATAGGCGAACGGCGCTTGAGTATACAATAGATATTAAGTTGTATAGCAATGGAATTAATAATTACACAATTTGTTTTGCATTTATCGTTTCAAAATTTGTATCTAAACCTTTATTGTTTTTGCAGTTTCAATAAATCATATTTATCGCCTTCCATAAATAATTCCGTCAAATATTCTTAAGAATATTTATCTTATTGGTTTCTTTGCTTGCACTTCACAGAATCTTTCTCTTGTAACAAAAACAACATAATAACATATTAAATTGAATTTAACAGTATTTGATAACAATACAAATGAAAGCGGCAATTTGAAAGTAGTTAAATGTAGGAGAAAATGCTTCTGTTTAAGCAACTTAATGTTCAGAGTTAAAAACATGTACAAAATGTAACAAATTAGTTTGTGAAAATTATAACTAATTAGAACTAATATCTGCAGCATTTGCGCCATTTTGTCGAGCACTTGTGTTTAGTTTGTTAGCATTTGTTGTATGTTAGTTATATTGTAGATCTTTAAGTACATTTTGTTTGGTTTCTTTTATATTTTTTGTATATATATCTAGGTACATGTTAGTGTCCTTGCATAGGCTGTTTTTAATTTACTTGAATTTTTATTAAATTTAAATTTAAGTTTTGCTTGCATCTCCTTGCATGCGGCCAACAACAACTAGGCGCAGTTTATTCATTTATTATGTTTTGTTTGCATCTCTTTTAGCATTGCTTACTATTGCCGCAAGCGCATTTTGTTTTCTTTATCTTTCTCATTTTCTTTTCGTTTTCGTTTCCATTCTTAATTTTGTGGTTCTCTTACTAATACAAACGCTTTACAAATTGTTAGTTCTAAATTAATTTTAGCTGTAGCTTTAGCCGTTTACTTTATGTCATTCTTTCTTAAATTGTTTTTTTTTTTTATTTTGTTTGTTTTTTTTCTCCATTTTTTCATATAAAATTATTTGCATTCGTTTCAATCGCAAAGTTCTCAAAATATAAGTAAAGGCTCTAAAACGCATGTGTGTGTGTGTGGGTGTTTAATTCTTTTGTTTAATTTCGGGATTTTAGCTTCATTTTTGCAACAACTAACAATTTTTTTCTACATTTATAAATCAGAGTTTGCTTCTGATTTTTCTTCTTTTGTTTTTCTAGCTTATTGATTTTAAAATTCAACAACATTTTGTCTTTAATAATATGTAAGAATATTATATATATATATGTGGGTATATATATATATATATATATATATATAAGTATATAGCATTTAATATGTTCGCATTGCCGACTTCTCCCCTCGCTGGCCCTCTCATTCCACACAGTTGGCTTAAAGGCTAAAAACACTCAGCATTTGCTTAACCGTACTTAACTGTACTTGACTGTCTCTCTCTCTAGGCTTAGTCACATATTCCTACATATCTTCTAGATACTCTATGCATCCTTTGTAGCTAATTTTGCTTCTTTGCTTTGCACTGCAACAATTTGTGTCTTTAGTTACTATTTTTAACCCTGCCTACGATTACGATTACGATTACGATGCGCAACAGCTCCATTGCTCTATGTGGTATATACTATATGGTATATCGTATATCGTATATATATATCGTATATATATATATCGTATATATATATATGGTATATAGTACTAATTATATATGTAAGTACTTATAAAAAATCATCAGCTACAATATTGAATTTATCTACAGAAGTTACTCCAACTAATTACAATAAATATAATTAGTATTACAATAATTCATGTAATCATAATAGCATGCGTTCTCTTCTCGTTAATTCATCTCTGTATTGTATATAATAAATATATATATATTTGTGTATATATATGTGTATTGTATATTAGACATAATTTCGTTTTCCTCTTGTCTTTGTTGTTAAACTAACAAAAAAGGTTTTACTTTCAGTTTTATCGTCTTCTGTTTGTTGCTAAAGTCTACATTTTGTTACGGAACATTCTTATCAGAAATACATATTAATACATATTCACTTAACTTCTCTTGCGAATTCGCAATACAAATTAAAATCTAAGATTCAATCACTAACAAAATCAATGAATCTACAACAAACTCGTTGCATAAAACTTGTGTATAATTTGTTTTTGTTTTTCGCTTTTTGCATTTTTATAATTTTATTATTTTGTGAGCTGTTATTGTTTTGTTTTATATTTATTTTTTTTTTGCATTTGCTGCTCGCTCTCGGGCTGTGCGAGGCACCCAAACACCAACGCCTGAAAGTATGCTACGGGATTTGATGCTCTCAGTGTAAATGAAAATGAAACATAAAAAATGAACATTTGCTAATTTTTATTGCCAACCAACAGAAAGTTGAGTACCATAATAAACTACAAACTACAAGAAACAAATGCAAATATTTATGTTTATATATTTGGTGGAAATACTAAAGAAACATGCAGAGTGCTGGTCACACTGCCTGTGTTAGGGTAACACTCGCCAGCCGCTGGCTCACAATTAACTCAACTACTTTCACCTCTATGCGCACTTGAACTTATCTTTATCTAATATCTTTATATAAATATAAATATAACACGATTTGTTTTTGTTGTTGTTGTTGTTGTTAATTGATTTTATACAAATATGTAGCAATTGCTTAGTTTGTGGAGTTTATTGGGCTAAATCATCTACTGCAGTAAACTTTATCATTATCGTTACCGTTAAAGTTATCGATATCGAAATTGATATCATTATCATTTTAGTTGTAGTTGTAGTTATCGTCTAATATCTGTGTCACTTTACAAAACAACCGAAGCTCAAACATTGACTCAAATCTTTCCAATGATACGAGTAAATTTCATTTATTCTTTTTAATTGTAATTCTTTTTTAGTTTTTATTTTGTATTTTTTTATTTGTAGTTTTAGTTCTTGCTTTTCTTTTTAAGTTCTCTCTAGGTGGTTTCTTAGCAGTGCAAAAGGCTTTAGGTTAATTTCTAGTTGGGGACTTTGTTGTCATTTCTCATCTTGTTTTTGTTGTTGTTGAAACGGGGGCAACATTATAAGGGGGAACTCATGAATTTGTATAAATCTCGGAAATTCTTTCGACAATTTGCTAGGTGCTCGACTCCCGATGCTCTTCTATCCATGCTCATGTAGCTCCCTAGCGGATAAACATCTAATTAGTTAGCTAGATAAAGCTAATTATCTATGTAAATGTAAATGTAAATGTACGTGAGTAATTGCCTTTCTTTAGATATCGTTAGGGTTAGTTTCGGGTACGTATTTAGTTGTTGTAGTTGTTGTTGTAGTTGGAGCTGCAGTTCCTATAGCATTTTCTAACTGTCTCGTACTCGTTCTCTCTCTCGTACTTGCTGTGAGATCCTTGCATTGTATTCTAGTTTTAGTTTTGCGGGGGGAGTGAACAACTTTACAAAATAAAACATAAATAACAAACAGAAAATAAATTTGCAATGTTTGAAAGCAACGCTAAGATTTTTATTACTATTACATAATTGTTTGCTTGCTCCTGTTCTCTCTCATTGTCTCTGCTTCTTTCTTTTAGCTGTTGTTCTTGTTGTTTTTGCACAATTTTCATTATAAAATAAATAAAACTTAATAAACTTGTTAAAGAATTGCTTAAACTTAACTCGCTTCATTGAAAAAATTAAATTGGAAATGAATTGTAAATTGTAAATGAATTTCTCAGTGTTTCGTATAAAATTTATTTGATTTTTCTTTCTTTTTTCACTTAATTCTTTTTTTTATATATATATTTTTTTTGCTTTTATGGTTGTTATTGATTGTTCTTTATTTGTTAACTTAAAGTGCTAGATATGCAGGTAAATGTAACTCAATGTTTAACAAATAAAATTAATAAAACTTAACTAAAGCTGTAAACAGTAATAATAATAATAATAATAATAATAATAATAATATAATCATAATCATAATAATAATAATTATGCATAAGATTTAAGATCTTTCAAATCACACCAAACAAATTAGGTTAAACAAAAAGCAACTAATAGAACTGAATCAAGTAGAATTGAAATAGAAGATAGATTTAAGAATAGAGTGAACGTGAAGAGGTCTTATAGTCTGTCACCAGCGGACAGGACAGGGGGGAGTGGGGGACAGTTGAAGTGGTAAAGGATCCAAGCATCTAAGTTGTAATGCTCTCTCTGACTACGCGCGGTTAGTGCTGCTTCTATTGTTTAATGTTTATTCTCATTTCGCAATTATATTAATTTATTTATTCTTCTCTCTTCGGGTTACTTTAGTTATCAACAAATAACAAAAACTATAAAATAATAGTTCCTTATGGGCGCTGCCATAATTAATTAATGTTTTATCGCTTTTTTTATAGCTCTTTATAGTATATATAAAAATCATAGCTCACTTAAACTAACAGTTGCCTAGCGCGGAGGCAACTGAGGAGGGAAGTTCTTTGCTCATTTCTAAATGGTTTTAAATTTAATATTTGTTTTGTTTTTTTTTTGTTTCTTTTTCTTTAATTTTATAGTGTTTTTTGTGATTTTTTTGTTTTTGTTTTGTTTTTTTTTTTTTGTGTGGGGGATTTTAGTTTGTAGTTTTTTGTTTGCTTTGATTTTTCTTATTCTTATTTCGCTTGTTATCATTGAGTCAAATTGAAAGAGGCAACGAAATTATTTACAATATGCATGTACGATTTATGATTAGAAGAAGAAAGCAAGTAAAATTATCTGGTAAAATTCACTAAAAGAAAACTTAACAAAAATTAAGAAAGTATCAGAAAATGTTTCGTCTGCAATGCAAATTAAATATTTAACTCGTTTAAAAACTAATAACAAAACACACTAGGTCAAAAAAATTAACAACTCTAGAGTCTAGACAATAGGGTTTAGATTGTTATTATCTATTCTCGATGCTTGATTTTCGGTTTTAGCTAACAAATGTCAATTGGCAACTATTTAGTAGACCGGGTTGCACTTTCGATAGGCTTATCGATAGTTTTCATGGGTGCGTGGGGTGTGTGAGGCATTTGGAAAACTTTCCTTTTAAGCTACACTACAAATGTAAAGTTAAATGTTTCTCGTTAATTTGCATTTAGTTTTACGTTAAGTTTAAAATAAATATGCGGTCACAGGTGCTGCCCCGCTGCTTACAAATCTTCTTTGCCCTTAGCGGTGTGTGTCAGTGTTTGTGTGTGTGTGTGTGTATTGATGTGTGTGTCTGCTTATCATATATGTATGTTTGCATATGTATATATAAATATATGTGTGTATTAACTTTTATGTTGAAGTGAGCTTACATATGCACACACATATATATATATATATACAGACACAGACTATATATATATATGCACATATATGCTGTGTATGTCTGTTTACTAAGAGGCTTTAGTATTTAGTGTTTATCAATTATTATTATTATTATTATTATATGTAGTTGTTGTTGTGGTTGTGGTTGTGGTTTCGTCACATTTTTCATTACACATCCTGGAATTTCGATAGACGTGCACGCAAGTCCATGTTCTCCTGTTTTAGTTGCTCAACCTCCTGGTGTAGTGTTGCGTTCTATGGATAGAGGAGAGGTGTACCAAGTTAACAATAGAAATAGAGTTGTCTCTGACTGAGCTGTGACTGAGCAGGACTTACTTCCTTTTCCAAGTAGCGTGCACGCATCGCAATTTGATTCTCCTTTTGGCGGCGCGCATCCCGTGACCTTTTGGCGGCAATGTTGTTCTTTCGTCGACGGGCCCAGTACTTGTCGTCCTTGAGCTCATCTGGAACAAATTGTTTGCGTGACTTTTTAATCATCGGCTGCGGTTTGAGCTCTTCATCGGAGAATGCTCTGGTGCGCGGATCAAAGTCACGCCCCGACGATGCGAATGAAAATGCTGGAATATCAAATACTAAATGTTAACAATGTTTCACAGACTGTTCGTGCTACAAATTAAATCATAAAATGGCGCACAGCTTTAAGACAAAACGAAAGAACGAACTCAGAGATTCGATAAGAAACAAAATAAAAGAAAAAATACAAAAAAATGACAAAAAAAAAAAGAATAGAAAAATAATGTACTTAATAAGGAATACAAATTTGCCTCGAAATTGCACAAATTGGAATGTAATCAGCCTTTAACATTTAGCATTTGATAAGACATGAGCAAAAACATTTTAAATATTTCGATTTGTTTTTGTTTTCATTCTGATTTCTTTTTTGTTTGTTTATTTTTTGGGGGAAGAGGGAACTCGCTAGATGGAAGAGTTGCATATGGTATTATTAATCGTAATCAAATATGTAAATGTTTATTAAAATCATATTCAGAAATTCAAATTCAAAATCAAATTCAAATACAAGTTCAAAATAATTTTAGGCGCAATGTCCATTCCATTTGTGTTTAATATTGAGTAACAAATCAAAAGGTAATTTTACGATTATGAATGGGTATTCTCTAAGGGATTTCAAATCGAACTCTCTTCCCATGTCTCTCCCACTCATTTACTCACTTGATTCGGCCGGCGATGGCGGATTTAGCGTGTCGGGACTAATGCAATCCGATGGCGATGGGGATCGCTCGCGTTTGGTGGTTATATGCCCCAGGCCCAGCGACAAGCCCGCTGCGTGGCTCAGTGAATCAGAGCGATGGCCCAAACCACTTGAGTGTCCCAAATGTGTGCCGGGCAATCCATCAGGTATGTTGTTCTCTGACAAGAACTCATCTAAGTCGGCATACTGTTCGGTGCGAGAAGAGTTCACAAATTGCAATTGTAGTTCAAATATTGCATTCAAAGGTGCAGGAACAGCAACGCCAAACAAACAAAAAGCCCACTCTAGCCACTGGGTGTGTGTGTATGTGTGGGTGTGTGCGAAAATACTGTGATTCTTTTAATAACTATTACAATTACCTTAGATGTATTTAATAATAATAAACGCTTCAGAAATTACCATTCATTTAATTACACAATTAATTGAACTTTCCCAAAATAATATTAAGGCAATTCATATATTTATTTATTTTTATTTATATTTATATATATATTTGTATATTTAATGATTTAAACTCAATTTCTGAAGTAATTGCGCTGCTAATTCTTATAATTATTTGTGTATTCCTCAATTATAGTTAATAGTAATAGTTATTAAAATAAGCACAGGTAATTAGTATTAGTCAAATTGTCACACAAAACTGAATATACGACTTACGATATACGATTTACGATATACGATAAACGATATGATGAGAATACAATTCTCGCACTAATTAAGCACCAGATTCAGGTTAATTTGTGTGGTTGTTCTTGTTGCTGTTTAGGTATATATATATATATATATATATATATATGTGTGTGTGTGTGTGTGTGTGTTTGTTTGTGTGTTTGTAACTGTTACGTTGGCAATTTGTTTCTTTTGAGTTGCGGGTGTAAAGAGTGTTAAGGGTGTAAGGGGGGGGGCAGAACAGAGAGACGCAGCCACTACGCAGCGATGATATGATACTAACTTGTGTTACCTTGAGGTCAGCATCGTAGGGCAATGTCTTGTCCCACAAATTGGGCCCGAGAAATGCTGTTTGAGCCTCAACATTCCAGATGTCGCCCTCTTCTTTGTATTTATCATCTGGGCAGATGATTTCTTTGCTATTCGATGTGGATTTGCCTGCAACAGAATAAAGATATTTCAAATAAATAGAGAAACCAAGGGCAATGAGTATACGTATACATGTAAGTATATATATACATATATATTTACTTAGTTGCAGTTTGATTTTCCCCCTTGCCTGGTTTTATTTTCTAGTTATTATTAATCATAAGTAGACGTCGCCAATGCGACAAACTGATAAGAGGCGCCTACGTTTTCTTTTTTCTATTTATTTTTTGTTGCTTCTTTTGTTTTTTTCATTAGAATTTATTTTGCTGTAAATTGTGTTGTTTTTTCAAGTGCAAACAGCAAATAGTAGTAGTGGCAGTAGTAGTAGTGCATGATAAGGGCTTGAGCACTACTTGGGCAGCTGTTAGCTTCCAAAGTGGGTCAAACTGCGTCTCGCAAATTATAGTAATTGTATTGAACAAACAAAAATGTATTTAAAATTTATACAAAATAAATAAAAAGTAATTAAAATAGGCAATTCTTTTGGCAAACTGACCAAAAACTGAATGCAAACCCGAACAATTTCCGCATGCGCCCCAAATGGCAAGCAAACAAAGCCAAAGCCAAATACACTGCGAGAGTGTGTTACATACTGTGTAAGAGCGAGCGAGAGAGAGAGAGAGAGAGAGAAAGAGAGAGGGAGAGAGAGAGAGAGAGCATGCAAACCACAAATAAAGCAAACAAAGAGGAAGCGCAGCCAGCAGCTAAAAGCGAAAGTGAAATTTCAGCTTTCAACTGATTTTCATCTTTGCTCTCCGTCGCTTTGCTGCTCACTCAAAAAGCTTTATGCGACTGTCGCTGCGCAGGCGCAGCTGAGCGTGCTGTTGCTGTTGACAGCGCTGCCGACTGCACTGGCGACTGCGCTTCTTTGCTTGCGTATCCATCAAGAGAAGCGCTCTTTGATTTCTTGCACATTTCGCATACAAACGAGTTTGCCGATGTAGCTGAAGTCCGCGTCGTCGTCGCTGTTGACGTCGGCAGCAGCAGCAGAAACCGGTTTCCGTCGTGCAGAGGTTTTTGTTGCTGGTTTCGCTTGCATTAGTTTCCGCTTTCTTATTCACTCTCACTTTCATTTGCGAACTTTTTATAACGTTGTTGCTGGAGTTACTGTTGCCTTTTAGGCGATTTACCAACTATTGCGAAATTTTATGCCATGTTGTGGCGAAGACGACGACGACGACGACGTCAGCGACAACCACATTTCTGGTCTTGTCTGTGGCAGTGAAGTAATATTTTCTTTTCTTTGCTTTTCTTTACTTTTTTTATGCCGTTGGCAGCGAAGCGTAAGTAAAAAGTAACCAAGTGTTTGTTGCATGTTGATTGTGAAGTAATAGCAAGTACACACACACACACACACACACACACATTGACAGACTGTGAAAAACGCGTACACATGCTAACAAAATTGGGACTTGCGAATCTGCATGCGACGGCTCACACGACGTTTGAACAGCTTTTCATTTGCCATTTTAATTAAGCAGTTCCTTCGATTCAAGGGGGATGGAGTGGAATATTTAGCGCTAGGATTTATGTTTGCGAGTTAGTTTGCTTAACTGATGTTGGTTTTGTGTCTGTCACGAAAGAGAAACAGACAGATGAAAGCGACAGATGATAAAAGGTTCAAGACAACGAATCACATTTATATTTTGTAGTTTTCAAGGGGAACAGTAATGAAACAGCAAAGAGCGCGGCAAAGAAACATAATAAACAAACGCTAAACATTCGCAAAGCAATTAAAATAATAGAAAACATAAGAAAAACTATCAAACAAACAAAAAACAAAAATTTACCGTTTGCTTTGCAAATAAAGCCCAAAAATGGAGATTTCCTGCCTGTAAAATAGAAAAGAAATGAAAGAAGATAGTAGATAGCAGATAAAAGGGAAGTATACAAAAACAATCAAACGAAACGGAACAAAATGGAAATGAAATATAACGAAACTAAATGAAATGAAGTGAAACAGCAATGAAAGCAGAGGCACTTGAGAAGATAGCAGCTCAAAAGTAACAGATAACAGATAAGAGATAACAGATAGCAGCAAAGCTGACAAGCGAGGATCAGTGCCAAGCGAAGTGAGGGAAGTGGAGTGTCGCGAGGTGAGACACTCGTACTTGCACTCTCCTCACCTCGCCTCGTTCGTCTTCTACTTGAGCCCGTTCTGTCACTTTCACACACACTGCAGAGAATCTGGCGCAGGGTTTATTTTTAGGCACAACAACAACAACTGCGATGACTTAAGTCGTTACGGGAACGCAGCCGGCTTCGACTCGACTTGGCTGTTTGGTTACAGTTTCTCTTGCCATTTTAAGTAGGTCAACTCTTATTTTTTTCGCTTATACCTTTTTTGTTTTGGGGCCAACAACAAAAAGCGCGTCATTTGTGGGCCCTCGCACTTTTTATGGGCATTTTGCTTTTGTTTTTTTTTTTTTGTTTGTCGGAGTTTCTCATTTGTAATTAATTTAATTTGCATAATTTTCGTGACTATTTTGCATTTGGTTTCCGCTTGTTTTTTGATTATTTATATTTTACTTTCATTAGAAATGCTGAGCGCTTTCATGGCGGGCCTACGACAACACAAAATTTATGGTGTTTCTTGGGTGAAAATGAAGCGCGGAATGCGTTGATATTTCGGGCATCATTTGTTGTGTGTGTGTATCTGTGTGTGTGAGTGTGTGTGTCTTTGTTATAAACTATTATTATTATCATTTGTGTGTGTGCTGTTTTGTTTTTATTGTAAATTGTTAGCCTCTAGCCTGGGCCTTTGTTGTGTTAATGGTCAGCGAGTTGGTCACAATTTTTAGTGGACCACAGTGTTGGTTTTTTCTTTTTATCTTTTTTAATTTTTGGCTTTTTATTATTATTATTTTAATGCCGCATTAAACTTTCACTTTTGTTGCTTCCATTTAGCATGAAGCTGCGCTTTTTGCCTGAGTTTCAGTTTCTTCGCTGTGCAGATTTGAGAATTCTTGTTGCTCGAGACAAGAGAGAGAGAGAAAGAGAGAGATAACTTAGATAAAGTTAGATAAATAGCCTTCACTGAAATCCATTTACTATTGCATTCATTCAAGAGGCAAACTTGTATCTCAATCACATCCGTTTTAAGGCAATAAAACCAACTGCCGTTTCCCCTCTGCCCCTCCCCGCTCTGACACTTTTAAAATGAAAGTGAGAGTAAAATCTCCTGCATGCGATAACAGCCCAAACAAGTCACTACGTCTGAAGAGTAAGAAGAAAGAAAACCCGAAAAAAACCCAAATTGAATGAATTCAAAACCCGTTTGCCAAATGGCCAATAACAAGACGAAAAAACACATACAAAACCGTCAACGTCAAATTACGAACCGGCATTCTATGCACAAAGTAGAACTAAGCGACAACAATGGTAAGTAAGTAAATAAATAATAAATAAAATAGCAATCACGACATTGACATCCAAGCGTATTACGTATGGAGAAGTACGTATGCTAGAATACTGGTATTCAGCTGACTGTTTCAGCACATAGTCAGCCACACTTTCAGCGCCAATTTGCGGTATCTGGCGAATAAAAATTATGCAATGCAACGAGCACAAGCTCAGCAATTGTGGCACCGGCGGGCACGTACGTGTGCCTCGCTGCTGTTGCACGCCCCTTTCACCTGACTCGCAGTCGCGCGCGCTTCGGAGTCGTAGTCGCTCGCAGTCGCTCGCAGTCGCTCGCAGTCGCTGCTAGCGTCGCTGCTTGCGCATGCGTCGCGTCGCGTCGCGTTCGCTTTAAGTCGATGGCGCAATTGCGGCAATTTTAGCTGCATTATTGTTGTTGTTGCTTTAGTAGTTGTTGTTGTTACTATTGTTGCTGTTGTTGTTAATGTTGTTGTTGTTGTTGTTACTGTTACCCGTTGTATTACATGGCACTCGTTTATGGCTCTGTTGGCTCTTGTTTTGTTTGACTGCCTTTTGCTGAAGTGCAGAAAGTGTAACACTTTCGATTGTTGTGCTGTCTCTACGTAGTTGTTGCTGCTGTTGTTGTTGCTGTGATTGCTCGTGTTGTTGCTGTGATTGTTCGTGTTGTTGCTGGTGTGCATTGCATTCATTCCGCATTTGCGAACTCATTTGCATACTCTTTTTTATGTAGCACTTTTTTATGCTTAATTTTACTTTTTTCGAGGAGTGTTAAATTAATTATGTGTGGGAAAATGTGTTGGGCATTTGATTTCCGGATTGTTAGCATACAAAACAGAAAGCACAACTGGCAAACATAGGCTGAAGTGCAGAGCAGGCAGAGTTAAGGAGATCTCCCAGAAAAATTTGTACTTGTTGAATATTTCAATTTCAATTTAATAAAATTCATTCAAATTCGAACTAAAATGATTGAAAACTCCAATTCCAATTCTGATCACACTGCTGTAAGTTATTTTGCAACAATTTAATTGCTGGAAAACTGTTACGCAGCGAAAGTGAAAATAATATGAAAACAGTTCACGCCACGCCCATTGCATTGACAACACAAATTGTAGCATCTATTTGAGAGAGAGAGAGAGAGCGAGAGAGAGAGAGAGGGAGGGAGGGAGAGGGAGGGAAATTCCACTCCACTTTAGCTCCAATAATGTTGTGGAGTGAAAGAAAGCCGCTGGCGTTGGCGCTGACGTTGCCGTTGTCGCTGGCGCCGTGCAGTTAATTAGCCAAAATAAGGAAGCAGACGATAATGATAATGATAATGATAATAACAATCACAATCACACTCATAGTCATAGTCATAGTTACAGCTCTGGTAAAGCAGGTGCTATAAAATTACAGACCCATAAAACGGGAGGGGGAAGTAAACGAGACACCGAAACCTAAATAATACAAAATTGACTGCAAGTATGCCGAGCACGCAGAGGAGCGTGCTTAAAGGGGTGGGGCGTGAGGAGGGGCGTGGTAAGGCTGTGAAATTAAAACGTAATCAAAAAGAAAGAAACACAGAGACGGCAATTCAATCAACTTCAACCGACAACACACAACGTACAACGTACAACGTACAACATACAACGCAATACATGTGCTTCTGGTCTTTGGCAAACGACAGGCGCGACGACGTGTGAAACGGTAACAATTAAAAGATTGCTCATACGCCGCGTGGTCCCACTTTCACTGATATTGTGGCCAGCGTACGAGCCTCAGCGGCTTCTCACCTCAACTAAACCACTAAACGATGTCGCATTTTGCACGTCTTAACAGTTTTTGTTGCTGCCGCTGCTGCTGTTGCTGCTGCTGGCGTCGATTGCGCAACACGAGTTGCTGTTTGCTGGTGGCTGGTTGCTGGTTGCTGTTTGCCCCTGGACAGCAGCAATTGGCAGTAGCAACAACAGCAATCAGCAATCAACAGCAGCTCCCGTTGCTTTTGGCTTTGATTGAAGTAACTGTATTACGTTGCAATTTGGGCTTCGTATCTGGGTGAGTGTGTGACGGCAGCGGCTGCGCAGCTGCGCCTCTGCCAAGCAATTTGTCGCTTTTGTCATGTCTGTCGGCAGCGGCACATGCGCAAAATGCATTTCAAATTATTGGATAAACGTTTTATGGCCAAAAGCACGAAAGGAAGTCCACACAACAGCGCCGATTGCGGCTAACAAGCGCTTTTTCGCTTCAATTCAATTACCAACTTTGCCGATAAACAAATTGAAACAGAATACGCCAAAAATACGACACTTCAGCTGATTTATGAGCTGTGAAAAAACACTTTTAGCTTTGATGGGAAGTCAACACATTCTGCGTAGATATATATAGTAAATGAATGATTGATTGAGTGATTGATTGAGTATAAGAGTGATGAAGTAGTTTTTAGATATGAAGGAAGCTAGCAACAAGTCGATAAATGCAAAGAACTTTGGTACAAATCGGTTTACAAGTGAGAAGTTGGTTAAATCAATTAAACTTATTTGACAATTTCATTAATTTCAGTATAATAAGGGAGAAAGTGAATAATTATACAATAATTGTTGCACTGACTTTTTGACAAATTTGATTTTTAAATGCTTAAACATTTCTAGATTAAGCCTGTCATAAAAGCCAACAAATTAATATATATTTTATTTAAATATATTAGAAATTCCTACATAGCAAATTGTCAATACTTAAAACTTTCGAAATAAATTGTACATTTTTGGTATAGATGAAATTATACGAGTATTTCCCAATGAAGAAGCGGCAGCAACAACAACCACAACGACAACAACAGCAACAACACACAGACTTCGTTGCCAAGAGCCAAAAAGACCAAAATGCCACAAAAATATAAAAACGAAAAAGAAAGAAATGAATTTAAAAACTGCCGAAAAAGTGAAAGTTAATTTTTGTGATGTTGCTTAGCTGACGCCGCTGCCGTCGCTGCCTCCGCCTAGCAGAGCAGAGCAGAGCCGAGCCGAGCCGCTGACGTTGACGTCGATGTCGATGTCGACGTCGAAGTCGCTCAATGAAAGTAAAAACGCATTTTCGGTAAAGTCAAATGAATTTTGATATTGTTACTGTTTCTTAACGTTGTTGTTGCTGTCGCTGGACACAAATTAATTATGCGGCAATGTCACACGCTGCAGCAGAGCGGAGTGTGAGAGTGGCGAGAGGTCTTGAGGGGAAGGGGGAACGGGTTAGCTGAAGCCAGAAGCGAGTGCTAAAATTGCCCTTTTGTGCGATTGCTGTTGTAGTTGTTGCTAGGCTGTAAAAGCCGGACTTTTATCTTGGCCATAAAGTCGACTAAACGACAAGCGGAGAACGCGCAGATAAAAGTTTGTGATAACAAAAAAAATGGCCAGCACAAAAGGCCGCAGTTGCGAGGCTTAGCCCAACTGGACCCGGGGGCAAAACAGACTCTTTTCGTCTCTTTATTCGTTGAATTTGTTGTTGTTTAAGTAAATAAAACAAAAGTTGACTTTTTGGGCATGTGGAAAGCACCCCGACCGAAACGAAAGTTGTCTGAAAATGTCGCGGGCCAACAAGTTGAAGTTGAAGCTGGCTCTTTGACTCCGGCGGCCCTTGTGGAGACACCAAAAGTTACAGAAATAAAAAAACCAAAAAAAAAAAAAGAAAAAACTGAAAGCAAAAGTGATTGTAAATTGCCACAAGACTGGCTTAAGAGTCAGGAGAGACAAGAGAGCCAAAAAGGTTTTCTGGTGCAGTTGAAAGTTGAGCCTCTTGACTGTTGGACCCGAACCCCCATACGGAAATGCGAAATGGCAAATGCCAAATGGAAAACGTGGAAATGTGGATATGTGGAAATGCCAGCAATGAACCCATAGAGCGGCTCGTCATAAGACGACAACCCAAAACCGTTCACCAGCCAATTGCAGTGCGGCTCAATCGATATAAGCTGACTTTGACACCCAATCATGGTCAAATGTCTCCGCAAATTAGTCGAGCGTGCAATCAATTTGTGGTCGCATGTGGAAAGAATAGAATAGAATAGGAAACGCGAGCTCTGTAACAAACGAGATTAAGCGTATTACTAAAGCTGCAACCATTGAAAGCTTTTAATAGTATCTGACATCGTCAGATCTGTGCTTTAATCACTTGAGAATTCGAAGCTTAAACTGTAGATTGTAACCTCATCTACAGTCTGTTACCAAGGAGCGTAAATTCTTTTGAACTATCGATCACAACAGTCTCTTATCGAAATGTGTCACTTCTAGCAACATGTTGCTAAGTGAAAGCAACAAGTTGCAGTGCAGTTGCTGTTGTTGTTGTTGTTGTTGTTGTTTAGTTCCGGGATTTATTCGCGCTTTCGTATCATAAGCATAAATCATACCATTTAAGTAGTTTGCATGTTGCTTCCACAGCTGTTGCACCTGAAATTGTGTCCAACGATTGTTATCATCGCCATTGTTGTTGTTATTATTACTGTTGCTGGTGTTGTTGCTGTTATTACTGTTGCTGCTGTTGCCATTCCCGTTGCCGTTGATGACGCCCACCAAACTGTTGACCAAACTGTTCTCATGCGCTTGCTGCTGTTGGGCCACAGCGGAGGCGGCGGTGTTGACAGTGGGCGAGGCCGTTGTCAGATTTGCATTTGGTGTTGCTGGGTTGTTGTTGTTGTTATTGTTGCTATTGTTGGTGGTGTGATTGTTGATGATAATGTTGAGATTGTTGTGATTGAGAATCGTATTGTTGTTGTTGTTGCTGCTGCTTGTGTTGCCATGCTGCAGATTGTTGGCGGCAACGGCAACAACGGCAGCTGCCGCATTGACATTGACATGCGCCAAATGTTGCAAATGATGTTGCAGCAGTTGTGTGGGCGGTGGCAATGTACCGTTAGCAACATGCGATCCATTGCCAGCGGCAACATTGCTGTTATTGCCGCTATTGCTGCTGTTGCTGAGATTGTTGAGCAGCTGCTGATGTTGCATTGTGTTGCGCAATAAATTATTACTAGTCTGGTTATTGTTGTTGCACGCCACATTGTTGCCATTGAGATTTGGATTTGTATTGTTGCTGTTGCTGCCACTGTTGTTATTGTTGTTGTTGCTGTTGTTGTTGACATTCCCGGCCAGCAGGTGTGGCAAATTGTGCACCACCTGCAGGGGCAAGCTGCTTAGAGGCGGCAACGTTGCCGTTTGCGACATGTTGCCAAGCATTTGTTGTTGTTGCTGCTGTTGTTGATGTTGCTGCTGCTGCTGTTGCTGTTGTTGTTGCTGCTGTTGCAACAGTTGCAGTTGATTTTGCTGATGTTGTAGCGCGGCATTGTGTGTCTGCTGTTGCTGCTGGTGTTGTTGCTGTTGTTGTTGCAAGGCCAATGCTGGCGGCTGCATTTGATAGTCCATTCTCATTGCTGAGCGCACAAATTGTTGCCAGCTTTCAGTACGAAATGTTTATCTATTATTTATTTTGTTGTTTACTATTATTGTTAATTGTTAGCTGTTCAGTTGTTGCACAGTGACATGTTGACACATTGCTGCTGCCGTCGCTGCTGCTGCTGCTGCTGTTGCGCTCTCTGCGCGTTGCGTTGATTAATTAAACATACAATAACAACAAATAAAAAGATAGAAATACATATGGAAATTCGAACTGAAATTCCTAGTTGTATTTTGCGCACACGCCAAAAAACAAGAAGAGCGAATAAGCAATTAAAGCTTCTATCGCACGCGCGTTTTTCTTAATGTCGATCGACGCACGCCCGCGCTGACATCGACGTCGACGTTGACGTTGACGCTAGCGTTCTAATTGCTCTCAACAACAACGACAACATCCAGCGAAAACTGTAGTGAAAACGCAAGCAAGCGCAGCTTTGAGAGAGCTTACAGAACTTCTGTTTAAAAATTTGTAGTTGTGCACTTTTGTGCTCTTCAATTGCTGAAGCTTCTGTTACTGGCGCTGCTGCTGCTTCTGCTTCTGTCGCAGTCGCTGTCACCTGGCTATTGTTGTTTGTTTTTGTTTTTGTTTTGCTTTTTGCACTCTGCCTTTTTTCTATTATTATGTGTGTTCGTTTTGTTGCTGCTGCTGCGTTGTCGTTGTTGTTGTTGTTGTTGTTGTTGTTGTTGTCAACTATTTCGCGTACTTTTTGTTGGGAATGGGACTGGGCTGGGGTATGACTGACGTTTAAAGGGGTTCTCGCGTCAGCGTCGTTGTCGTTGTTGTCAACGTCGTCGTCGTTTGAATGAGAAAAGTTTGACCTTGAATTAGCAGCAACAACGAAATTTAGCTATGCGCTTTTTGCTTTTTTGCTATTTTCTGTGGGCTGTGGATTGTTGCTTGTTGTTGGGCGCACTTTTGTCTTATTGCTTTTGTTTTCTTCTTTCTATTTGTTGTTGTTGTTGTTGGGCAATGATTTGATGTTAATTTCTAGATGATTTAGTATGTATATGTATGTAAATGCATACTTATATACATATGATTATGTATAAAATATTTATTTATGTGCTAAACTAGTTGACATGATTTCAATTTTCAGGTTTTTATTAACTGTGGAATTTTTTATTATTATTATTTTGTTGGTGTTTTCTTTTTTTTTTTGTATTTTTAGAAATATTTTATGCACTTCGAATCACTGTGAGAGCATATTTTAAATATTTGCGTATATATTTAAAAGTTTTCTCTTGATTTTCTTTGGCTCTGCGATCTTTTCTTTTTTTAATTTTATTTTTGTAATTTCATACAAATATACACAGCACTACAAGGCAAAGTTTGATATGAAATTCTCGCAGTATTTTCTTCAGATTTTCCATATACATGGTATAACTATATACATTTGTTTGGTTAACACATCCAATGACGTCCTTCTGCAGTCGCCGAAAACGAAAGTTCACAAGTTCGCACGAAATTCGAATTCGAATTCGAAAGCAGCCGCAGTCGCAGACGCAGACGTTGACACGCGCCGTTGTTTCGATTTTAGTGGGGGGCTGGCTGGCCTTTGGGGACTTTGGGGTACGCTTTTGTGGGTTTGTTTGTTTTGTGAAGCCGTGAACCGAACCGGTGCCGCCGGACTGCAAACGTTGAGTGAACGCGCGCGTTGTGCGCCTCTTGCAACGCAGCTCAGATCGGCTCCAAAAAAAAGCAACAAGAAACCAAAAAGCCCCACGCAGAAAGCGCCAAAGCCAAAAAGTAACGACGGCTGCGCAGCCAGCGTCAAAGCCAAACTTGAAACCGAAAGCATAAAACAGGCAGAGCCGCAGCCGCAGCCGCAGCCGCAGCCGCAGCCGCAGCGGCAGCAACAGCGTCACTCACAACGCCTGCGTCAGCCGCTCTCACACTCTCGCATGCCACGCGAGCTCTCTCTCTGCCTCTCACTCTCCTCTCTCGTACTCAACAATTTGCTAGTGCCTTTGGCTCTTCACATTTCAGTATTTTGTTTTTGTTTTATTTTTTGCGCATTCCGCTATTTACTTTCTTTCGCACAGCCTGCGCTAAAGTTCGTGAGTGTGAAAAAGCTGTCGCTACGCTTCGTGTGAGCTGCGCTGTCGCTGTTGATGTCGACGTCGACGTCGCGACATCGTAGCTGCTGCTGCTGCTGCTGCATGCGGAAGCGCAGCTTGTTTTAGATTTTCCACCCAGCAACGCCAAAGTTAGCGTCGACGCTTACTGCGACGCTAGCATCGCTTATTTTGAGAGACTTACCGACTGCTGCTTAACGACACGCTAAAAGCTTTTGCATGCAATGTTTTGAGTGTGCTTTTTCTCACTCAGTCGCAGTATGATAACAAGCTTACGCTTACCAGAAAGAAAAAAAAAAAAACAAAACTAAACTACGAATGCGCAAATGCATATGTATGCAGTCCTCAGTCACGTTTGGGACCCAGCGCACTGACAACAGAACTGACATTCAACACAAGTCATGAGGTGTTCGATGCTTACCTACAAAGAGAATAAATAAATTGTTGAAATTAATAAAAAGTCGGCGGCAATGGCAAATGTAGAGTAAACAACAATTAGGGTAATTTTCATGTATAGCCCACCCACAGAGATTTGCACCCCCTGTTCCTCTTAAAACTAAGCCCATTTCCCCATTCCGATATCTCCCATTTATGCCTTTGACATTGACAGTGGGCCACCCCATGGCGCATTTGAATCTACATTCGGTTCAGCTCCAGCTTTCCCATGGCTGCCCACACAGCGGCAACAGGAGAGGCTGCCTGCTTGCCTTTATAAGGTCATATTTGCAATTTTCACTGCAAAAGCGACAAAAAAAAAACACATAAATTAATTTCAGGCAGCGCTGCGAATGAAATGAATTCGATTGTTTGCAATAAACTTGAGCAAATTTCACCAGAGCAGCGACAACAATACTCAAACTGAGACCGTAACCAAAACCGTAACATATCGTATCGTATTGCATCGTATCGTACATTGTATCGTAACGTATCGTATTGTATCGTATAGTACTGAGCTCCTCTTCTGGTTTCATTTGATTTCGTGCCGCTTTTGAAGGCAATAATATAGTAAAACGAAAAGAACGCCTACAAATCGCATGGCAGGTGATGACTGGCATCTAAAAAGGGGGAAAATGTAAATGTGACACTGAAATGTCTATCCCACAGTTCAGGCAAGGGAGAAGCGGAAGCAACGTGCACATCAACTAATGAGCTACAAACCTGTGTGGCAACCTGTGTGTGGGGCTGGGAGCAACCTACGATAATATTATTACCATTTTCAGAGATGTCGTTATAGGGATGATAGTTAGAGGTGTGGCACTCCATAAAGAATCTGTCAACTGACTACAAATTAAATATTTCAAACTTATTTCTCTAGTTATCTACTGAATTAGTTACATTTAAGAGATTTTAGCAATGTATTTACAGGGTATGCGAATGCCAAGCATTGCCAGCATTGCAGGCCATATTCAATATGCTTTTCATAAGTAATATTTTCAATAATTTAGTCATCTCATCAGTCTAATTTCAATTTGCGACCGCTCTGTTCCCATTCTCTTGCTACTTTTACTTTTTTATATTTTTTTTGAACCGACCAAAAAGCTAATCAAAACGAATGCACATCGAGTTGGGCAAAAAGAGTTGAGGCACAAAGGCGAGGTCAGTCCGCGGCCATAAATGGTGGCAGGTCAAAAGGCTCGATATGTGATGAATGGGCCAACATTTGGTGGCAAAATCTGATGCCAATTTTGTCAATTGGTCTATTAGGCTGATGAGCTACATGCGCAGCAACATAATTTAAAGAAGAAATGCCATTTGACCTATTGACGAACTTAACCTGCATCGAGTGCATCTGCATGAGGAGCCGTTGCAAATGCGATTTCTAAGTTAATTTCAAGAAATTGCAATTTTCACAACTTGTCAAATAATTTTCCAGGTCGAAAGCAACTGTTAAATTGCAATTAGCATGGAAAGTGCAAATTATTTAAATGACGCACTTAACCTCAATCTAGTTCTTGGCCATAAGGAGGTGTTACAAATGTGTGTGTAACAATTTACACTTTATTTTACAAAAACAAAAAGAACAAATCGAAAATTTTACAATTTGTCAAATAATTTTCCAGCACAAATTGCCACACAATGCAAACTGTTAAACGCCAATTTACAGGCAAATGAATCGATAGAAAACGGGAAATGCAAATAGAGAGAGCGAAAGAGAGATGAATATAGTGTTAATTACAACTATAATAATAAAACTAATAATAATAATAATTGCAAGTGTTGTCTTTGCCGTAGGTCGTAACTTATCAAACGAAACGTCGAAAAGCACACTCAAAAAACGTTGAGTGCGAACTGTAAAATGCAAAGCTTAGCGAACTTTTGTGTAAAAGCGCCGCCGCATATTAATTAAGTTTTTATTGCGATAGGCTGAATGACGCCGCCAACGAACTTGGGCTGTTCAATTGCAAGCCCAAGACAGACAGATACACACACACACACACACATGCATATATATAACTCTTATGTATGTGTGTGTAGATAGACGTCAGCTGAGCTCACGTGTGCGCTGCAAGCTTTCTGACATTTTACTCGCAGTTCCCACAGCGACAGCGCATTTGACTTTTTGATGATATCAGCATCGAAGCTGGCAAAGAGACGAACATGGGAAGAGGGGAAGGGAAGGGAGGAAGAAGGAAGGAAGTGAGGAGAGAGAGAGGTGGGTAGACGTAAGGGAATATAGCAGCAGCCAGAGCTTAGACTTTGCATTTATATTAATCAATGCGCAAATAATGCAAACAAATGATTAATTCTCAATCTACACCCTTGCAGAGGGCATTATAATCAAAAATACCCTGTATTAATAGTAAAATCAGAGTGGTATTGAATGGTGCATGAGGATGACCCTTAGGAAAAGTATGTAAAGTTCGGATATTTGATGTGGACTGTGTGCAAGGCAATAGCACAGGGTATTCCAACATTTAATACCCTATGTTGAACTAATGCAAATGTATATTTATGTTTGCCAGTTCGATCTGCGATGTTATCAACAATATCAATGACAATTGTTGTTGCTTCTGTTGTTGACAACAACAAAACCCACCTGAGCTGGATGGCTGAAAGCGCGCTTTAAGGTTGTTCAAATGATTGTGATGTTCACTCGCAATGACTGCAGCGGCCACAGCATTTGCCACATGTTGCACCGAGGATGCGTTGTTACTGTTGTTGTTGTTATTGTTGTTGTTGCTGGAGTTGTTGGCGTTGTTGCTAGTGGAATTGGTCACAGCATTGTTGCTGCTATTGTTGTTAACGCCTGCAGTTACTGGATTGTTGCTGTTGCCGCTGTTCACAGTCGTTGTTGCCGCCGCGGCGGCGACAGCAGCAGCAGCAGTAGCTGCCGCTGCATTGGCAGCCCCAACAGCGGCGCCTTGTCCATCCATGAAATTGTTGCGCTGATGATAGCTGGGATTATCCTGATAGATGCGTTGGTAGCTGAGCGTTGGCAACGTCCATGAGTTGTTGGTCTTGTAGTGGAAGTTGCCGGTACCAAAGATCGAGTGAGTGTTGGTGTTGGAGGCGGCGGCGGCAACAGCAGCTGCCGATGAAAGTGTATGGGCCAATTGAGCGGCGTGATGTTGCTGTTGTTGTGGCTGTTGCTGATGCAGGTGTTGCTGTTGTTGTTGATGCTGCTGCTGCTGCTGCTGCTGCTGTTGTTGCTGCTGCTGCTGTTGTTGCTGGTGTGGATGATGCGGATGCAAATGCGGATTGTGGGCATGTGGATGATGTTGTTGTTGTTGTTGCTGCTGCTGCTGCTGCTGCTGTGAATGCTGCTGTTGCTGAGCGTGATGTGAGTGTTGCTGCTGTTGCAATTGCTGGGCAGCAGCGACGGCAGCAGCATGTTGCTGATGTGCATGCTGCTGTTGCAACTGTTGCTGCTGCACATGTTGTTGCTGTTGCTGCTGCTGCTGCTGCTGCTGATGATGATGCAGTGCCGCCGTCTGCTGTTGTTGCTGTTGCTGCTGCAAGTTCCATGCATTTGCTGCTGCTGCAGATGATCCACCATTGCTGCTCTTGCCTGAATCATTGCTGCTGACGCTGCTGCGATGGTTGTCCAATGTTGCTGTTGAGCCCGTCATGCTGCCATCGTTGCCGCTGTCACTGTTGCCGCTGCTGCTGTTGCCATTGCCATTTGAGCTGGTCCTGCCACTGTTGTTGCTGTTGTTACTGGCAACAGCTGCTGCTGCTGCAACTTGCGAGTTGAGTTGCTGGAAATACTGGGTCAGTCTTGCATTCGCATGTTCCTGGGCAAAGAAGCTTGCACACGAATTCGTATCGGACGACATTTTCAAGAGTTTTTCCAACACTGGTTCAGCTCAAGTGCTGTTCACTTAGGACTTGTTGTCGTTTTTAGCAATTTGGTAGATTGCTTATGTCTAGGTGGCCACGTCCTTGTGATTAGCGTGCTTGTATTTGCTGCACAGCCTAAGAAACTTCGAGCAGCGTCTTAAAGTTGTGCGCATTTTCAATTAGCTAATACTGGCCCAAAGCTGTTTTCGAGCACTGTTTTCACTTTGTATTAACTCTGTGTATTGATCGTTTTTCGGTTAATTAACGTTTATAGAGCTGGACATATCTAAAAATATTTTGGTTTTTTTTTTCATTTCGAAAATTTGGCGATTAGTTACGAGGTATGTGAATGATTTTCATATTGATAACGACGCTAACCATGACGATCGCTCGAGATTGATAATAAAAATGATAATGATAATGATAGTGATAATAATAGTGATAGAAGTGTCGATAGTGATGAGAGCTTCTTGATGTTGTTTTTGTTTTATATAAGTAATGCTATTGTACTTTGTTCGTATTCTTTTATAGTTTTTTCTTTTTTATGTCGATGAGTTGTGTTTTCTATTTTCATTGGTGGTTGTGGCAATAGGAATAAGAAATGGCTTTGTTGCTTTACAATATATATATATATATATATATATATATATATGTTAATCTAATATACATATACATATATATTAAGCTCATTATTATTCCTTCTTTTATTTTACTTGTTCTTGATTCAATTCATTTTAATAATAAAAATTGTAGTTTTAGTTTTAATTCTCTTCGCAATCACATACATCAAAATATGCAGTGGAATTTTTGTTAATTAATAAAGGGAATTACAGACAAAACTTTTCTAATTTATATTATTCAAATAATTGCATCAGACAAATAATTAATTACTATTATTCTCCTTCGTTTTTCATCATCTTTTCATTACATTTCCTATTGGCAAAGTTTTGTATTGAACAAGAAAATGCAAATAAAAAAAACCGCTGTTGTCTTTCTATAATTGGTGATTTTTATTAATGATTTTCTGTGTGGTTTTGTGGAGGTTTCAAAATAAAATTAAATAGATTGAAATTAGATCCGTAACTTTGGCGATGCTGCTTGCATTTTTATAGGGCACAATATTGTGTACTGTTTACTGTATACTGTATATTGTATAATGCCAGTTATAGAAACAGTTTTTTCTTTTTTTTATGGCCAACTACTTTGTTAACTACTTAAGCAAACACACAAACACTTTGCACAATTGTTGCTTTTGTTTGAAACACTTGAACGATTATTTCCATACACAGTATACGGCGATACGTATGCAAATATCTCTTATAGATTTTACTTCTATTATTTCTATTCTTTTTTGTTTTTTATTTTTTTATTTTCGATTTTTTTGCGTTCACTGTGCGCAGTTGCTTTTCAGAACTTTGATCCGAAAGGCTTTCATTGACTTTCGCATTAGTGCGCAAATTTAATACGCATATATATATTATGATATTTTTGATAATTTGCACTCAACTCTCAAACACTTTTCAACTGTTATCGATAGTTGCATATTCATTTGTAATAATTATTATAATTATTTCGATTTTTTGTGAACTTTTGCAAATGTTTTTCACAGTTCTTCGCGTTAGAATCGCACGCGCAGTTGGCGACTTGCTGGAAAAATTGAGCGACAACAACGACACGACGATTTTGTCATGAGAACGCGATGCGACCGAATGCCGGCCATAGTCGAGCCTCAGCCTCAGTCTTGCCAGGCAGCGAACTCATCGCTGCCGGCGACAGCGCCAACTGCGCAGTCAGCAGGGACAGCGACTGCGACGGCGACTGCGACTGCAACTGCGACTGCAAATGCGAATAGCGCACACCTACGAGACATGCGATAAAGTCGCCAGCGAAAATTGCAATTTTCTGCAAGTAAGTGGAAAAAGTTCAACCCCAAACTAAACTTGCACACGGGGATGGGGGAATGGGCAACGGTTGGACAACTGTGGAAGCATCTATAATTGTTGTTTTTTTGTTATGACCAAAAGAAGTGTAAATATCAGTACGAAATGCAGCAAAATATTTACAAAATGCACAAATAAATAATTGCACAAAAAAAGGGGAAAAAAACATATAGCAATCGGCTCAACTGCGTCGTCGACTGCGCAGTTGTAGCTAATGGAAATTCACTCAGCGACAGCGACAACTGCGACGCATCGCGACGTCAGCAGAGGCAGCGACTGCACGAAGCGGCGACAAAGTCACGCGGATTTCAGTATGACCCAAAGCCCAACGTCTAGCAACGTTCTAAGCACGTGTTGTGAACACATCGCGACACACACACTCACACACACAATCGCACACACTCGCACACCCACAGACATTTGCACACATGCACACACCCTCGTAAACACAGCAGACATACAAGCTGAGAGTGAGAGACAGTTAAACACATGGACATTCGCGGGCACGTTGAACGTACATTGCATTCGGCATACTTAGAGCTACAGATACAAGCGCATTCACACACATATATACACATATACACTGAGCGTGTGCTTTTTTTCTTCTTGGGATTTGTGTGAATTTGATGCGACGTTCTCTGTAGTTACAGTTGCTGCAAAAAACAAGTCGCCCCCTCGAACGGCCGCTGCTCGTCTTCCGTTTCCTGCTCTAATTGCCACTGTTATTATTGTTACTGTTGTTGTAGCATAAACTGATTAAAGTATCGATGACAGGCTACTTTGGGATGTTGCAGCCACAGGCAGTAGCAGCAACAGCAGCAGTACCAGTTAATTGGCTTGCAACACGTGACGTATGCGTAATTTGATGGAAATTTCTACCACACAGACGGATTTAGTTGCCTTGACAACCAGTATAAGCCGAGCTGAACTAACGATTTAACAATTACAGACTGTAAAAATTAATTAACTGTAGATAATTCCAACACGAGAAAATAATTTATAATTTTACAAACGCTTTTTTAGCAATTAAATTTTCATTTAATTTGAAAAAAATATCAATAACCATTTTTCAGCAGCGAAAATGCATTAAAATGCAACGTAAAATTTCAGTTTTCAATTATAATAATTAAATATTAAATTAAGCAATTTTCTTTTCGAAAACTTTCATGTTTGTAAAATGTTTATACATTTTAAATTCGCAATTATCAGAATTTGTCTTGAATTAATTAGCTTGAAATATGATGAAAACTTGCAAAAGAAAAACGGGTTTCCCGTGGCCAAAAATAGATTGGTTATTTATAATTTTTTGCTATTTTTACAATTCTGAGCCATGTACTGCCCTTATAGCGTTTAAGGGCAGCTTAAGTGGTACCTCACTCCCCCTATGCAACGATAACGCAACGGCAAAATAAATCAAGCATACGCCCCGTGATGCGTCTATATTAAAATACACGAACTACAAGCATGGCAACAAGTCGTGTTCGTCGTTTTCACGAGTAATTCGCTTTTTGTATTTTTATTTTTAATCAAAACAAAACCGAATCGTGAATCTCCTGTCCGTCTGCCAATTGCGAGCAACCGAGCGTAAAGGATCCCGCTGCGTGGTCTGCCATTGGCGCAGCTGCCTCGTGAATGCTCTGGGCCAATCAGAGCAACAGGCATTTTCATCTGTTGCGGTCCCATGCGTCGCTGTCGCCGTCGCCATCGCAGTCGACGTTGGCGTCGACAGCAGCGTAACCGAAGCGACAAACAGCTGCAACGACGCGAAGTCGTCGTCGTTGTCAGGTTTTCTATTTGTTTTGCTTTCAGTTGTTTTGTTGTTGTCTTATCACGTTTTGCTACCACGTGCGTCGGTCCCCGTTTTGAGTGTATGTGTGCGAGTCTCTTTGTGTACGTGTGTGTATGTGTTTTGTGCTTTTGATTATACACTCACTCAGTCACACGCAGACATGTGCACATGCATAGACGGATGGAGTGGCGCTTGGGCAATAATGAATGAGCTTGTCGCTCGTTGCGAGCGAGCAAGCGAGAGAGAGAGAACAAAACAAACGTGGAAAGAGAATAAGAACGGAGAGAAGAGCGGCAAATATTCTGAGCACTTAAGCAACAACAACAAGAACAACAACAAAAGCTGCTGCGACGACTGTTTGCCGTTTATAAATAGAGGTAAAATTGGAGGCAATGGAAATGCAGTCGTACACACACACACACACACGCACAAATAAGTTAGCTGAGCAGTCGCATCAATGAGTGGGGCACACACACTCACACATCCAAGTAAGAGCAAAAAGTTTCATTTGTGAAAAATCTAAATAAATGTTGTAAAAATATATATCGAAGTCTTGCAAATAGAAAAGGCGATACCCCTTCCCAGTCCTCCTTCTTCCCTTCCTCTACCGCCTACTTTTTTTCATTAGCAACTTGACAAAATAAACAATATAATTGTTCGACTTACAAGAGGCGTGGAAGCAACTTGTCTGTCAATCGACTTATTTGTAATAAATTTAAAACTTTTGTTCATAGTTTGATTGAAAAGCGCAGCAATTAAGCATCACACGCACACACACACAGACACGGACACACATGTGTATGGTATTTATATTTAATTTGCTTTCATACAACCGGTTGAAGGGATAATTTTCTCAAGTCGATAAACACGTGTTTGGCACATAAACTAACAACTGCTGTTAAGTAATTAAATTTGCGAAACGCTTTAACGTTTTTAATGCCCCACTACAAATCATAATCATTATCCAGTTGACCCAGATAGAGCTATAGAACTAGATATATATAGCAAACAGGCTGATCTTTATAGCTGGCAAATTAGATTTATGACTGTAGCTCAAACTGTTTTAAGAGGCCCTAGCTTTGTAAATAGTTCAAGGTTGTCAGGTGGGAAATATAAATCAAATGATATCATACTTATACCCTATATTTATTTGGCAAAATGAAAACTACAGGATAAAAATTGGCATGGGAATATAAGCATACAAATTAATGTATCATCATGTCGATTGTTGATCTACAAGCTAATCAAGCGACAGGTTTCTGAATACTTGCTAAAGTTAAGGTAGAGTATTGTTCTCTGTATTGTTGGACTTTCATAACATTCATAACTTTTACTGTAGACAATTCAAATGCTAATCAATTGCTGAGTTTGTCATAATTTAAAACAATTTCGTATGTGAAATCTATTGAAATACAGTTAGATGGCTCATGGCTCACCTGAAATTCATATGGATATCTATTTCTGTGCGTAAGTATGAAAACAAGTCTTAACACTTTAAAAATATGACGGTTATCGGCAACCTATTCCGGTTATATTATACTATATTTACAGGTATGAGTTCCCACAGAGCATACAATAATAAAATGTGAGGGTGGGGAGGGGGGATACGATAATTGCGGAGTGGTCAACGCAAAACTAAAGCTTGGCTGGTATATCGATTTACATAAAAGCTTCAAATGAAATGCAAACTTAGCCTTATCAACTGCCGGAGCTGCCGCTTCGTTTGGGAGTTTGCAATTTGAAGCGGGACAAGTGAAAAACAAGAAAGACAATAGCAAAAGAAACCGCAAGGGCAACTGCTGCTGACGTCGACGTCGACGACGATGTCGGTGTCGGTGTCGACACACTGCGCCAACATGTGACTGTGAGTGAGACACAACAACAAGAACCCCAGCAACAACAACACGGACACAGAAGCAAAAGCAGAAGGTGAAGGTGAAAGAGAAACAACCAAAAACAATGAGAACGAAATATTTAACTGCAATTTGTTGTCGTAGGCAACAAAAATTGAAATTAATTGCAATGCTCAGTGTGTTGGTAGAGGTAGGGAGGGGAAGGGGTTCGTTTATTAAGCGCTGCGCACGTGTTGCAGCCAGCGGTATGGACTGTGGATTTCGGAGCGGACGTCGAATGGGGTAAGATGCAAAGGGATGCGCAAGCGACGAGCCAGACAAGCTGCCTACAGCATAAACAGAGAGAGAGAGAGAGAGAGAGCGAGAGAGAGAGCGAGCACATGAGCGCGACGACTGAAATGAGCAAAGCTTTAATAAGCAAGCTTTTACGGCAAGTACATCGAAAAGTCGCCAGCGGGCGCTGCTTGTGAAAAGCTTTGCGCTGCCAGTGTTGCCGCCACACAGGAAATAGTAGCAGCAACTTTAGCCTTTAGCAGTAAGAGCAGAAACATTTTATTGTAATGTACACCAATGGAAATGAGTTAATTCTTATCAGTATTTGTTTTTAATTAAACAAATTTGTCACTTTGATTGATACGATTTTTAGCCTCGAACGGAAACAAATCCAACAAAAGCAAAGCGCACATAAATTTTCCATTTATATGTTGAGTAAAGTTCTCGTTGGCAAATACAAAGTACAATTCATTCAAATTCTAATTGGAGTGAAAACATTTCTGTCTATTAATTGTGCGTTTGTCAGCGCACTCACTCGCGCTCTCTCTCTCTCGCTGTCTCTCTGGGCAACGTTATAAATAAATGCTAATTTTTGATTCATTCACAAAAATACTAAGCTATTGGATAGGGAGAGGAAGATGAATGCGACAGCGAGCTAACGTTTACGCCAATAGCCACCGACAGAGGGCGGCACAGGAGAGTCTCAATTGAGTCGCACTCAGAATATTGAGACTGGTTTCTCAGCTTTCAATTTGCGAGGGGCTTTTTTTGAGTTATATCCCCATCAAACTGGTATTAATGGCGTTATTTATGCGTAAGCTGACAGATGCCCCACTATAAGATTCGTGCGGGGGGTAATTGTTAAATTTAGGGAAATTTGGGAATTTTCCAGTTATGCTCTGTAGTTGCCTTTGAATAGAGCATCATTTGGCAGACAAAGTGGAGAATTCAAAACAATTGATTTCAATAAGCCTGATGCATGACACAGCAAACACTTGAGACTACAGATGAGCTTATGATTGTGAGAGCTCTTAAAAATGAGAACTTAGCCAGGAGAAAGAGAAAGCATTGTAAATTAAGTCACTAAAGGTGTCGGCATCTTGTATTCTTCGTATCTGGGATTAATGCTGTGATTTATTGTCTCTAAAATATTCGATCCATGCGTCAGTGCCTAAGTAAAATACACTTATACTTATGCTTAATATATATTTAGCAAAAGAATGCTTTGCCCCTTTTTAAAATCAAAGAAACAAAAAGAATGAAATACCGCAAATATTTCCAATTTGTTGTACATGTCGAACAAGTGAGTAAATTATGCGTGTATTTTCACTAATTCTTTTAGTTTTCAACAAGAAAATATTGGCGACACTTGTGCTTGACAGTTCTAAAAATGTGTAAACACAACACAGAACCTCAAGAAATCTTAAATCTTAAATAAAATCAAAGGCGCGTTTTAAGTTTCAGTTTCCAAACGAAACAAGCAAATGAACAAAATTTATATATATATATATATTCAGTAATTTTGAAACAAATTTGTGTATGAAATGTATTTATTTATAATACTTTAGTATAATTACAATGACAAAGTTGTAGTTGTTGGTGTTTTTGTGTATTTTTTGTCGCATTTCGTTTTTGATTTCCGTTCTAAATGGAAATTAAGCCAAAATGATGTAACCGACTTTACTAATTGCTGCAGCGCCATTCACATGTGAAACTACATCAAACTAGTAATTTTCTCTATGGTTTATGAATGCACAACCCCGCCACACACTGTAGTTCTGTAGTTTCTCTCCTCTCTCCCCCCCCTCGTTGGTTGCCCCCTTTTACGCTGCGCTCTTTGCGCTGCTGTCTGTTGTTTGTTCTCAGCTGATGTTGATGTGTCTGACTGGCGTTAATTGAGCTGCTTATTGTTATTGTTATTGTGTATTTTGTTTTGTTTGAATTATTGTAATTGTTGTTGTTGTTGTTGTTGTGAGTGTTAATTAAGAATAAGTCGCCTTTCAAGTTACGCCGAAGGGCAACTTTGGCACTCGGATATGTGCATTCAAATTGAGCCAAAGAAAGTGCGGGTATTCCACACATATTGATAAACTTGAATTGCGATTGCAGTCAAATAATGAAATATGATTTCCTTAATGATTGCAAGAGCAGCAAGTAATCAATGCTCATTAGCACTTGCAGGTTGAGAGATAAATGTGATTAGATCAAATGAACTGAATGTAAATCTGTTTTCCGAATTGTTTTTCCCTGGCACACTTAACAGATTAGCAAAACTTTTCCTTAGCGCGACACTTGTAAATTTCTCGTAATTAATTAAATTTTCCGAGCATTTTTCAAGTTGTTCAGACGACATTCAGACGACGGCAATTGGATTGAAAGGATACATTATTATTGTTGAACTTACTCACCCATTTCACCATTTCACACACAAATAGTGTTTTAAATTTAAACTTAATATGCATTCAGAGGGTCGAACTCACCTGCAAGAGAGCAAAAACAAATAGAAGAATTGAAATTAGTAAAAATTAATTGAATTTCTAGGCAAATGAAAGCCAAACACAGATACAGAGCAAAAGCAGCAGCAGAAATGCTGAGACATGTGTTTCACTTGTTTTTTTTTTCAGTTCTCGGTTTTTCTCTGCTCTATGTACAATTTGGGCAATTAAAACTACAAATTTAATAAGCAGAACACACACAAATAGACAAGAAAGGCACACAAGATACTCGTAATCGTGATTCTTATAGAACTCTGCCCCTCTATCCGCCTCTCTATCCGCCTGCCCGCCACGTTTGTCTTGTGATCAAACATCAAAAGTTATTCTGACCAGTCGAGAGGCAGAGCAGGAGAGCGAGAGTGAGAAGGGGGAGTGGTGGTGTTGCAGGACCATGGGATGGTGACTAAATTCATTAAGGAAAACACACAAATATCAGCATGTTGCCGTTTTGTCTGACATACGAGCGAGTGAGAGAGACAGAGAGAGAGAGAGAGAGAGAGACAGAGAGATTGAGAGAGAGGGAAGGGGACAAGCATACACTGAGCAAAAGAAGTTCAAGTTTTGTTCATTTTTTCATTCAAGTCTGAATTCTAAATGTGCATACACTGCGCAAAAAGCAACGCAAGTCTTAATTGAAAGTTTCAACATTTTGCAAGTAATCTCTGTGTTTTTTTTTACAGTGTACTGAGCGTAACGGATGTGGCAAATACATCAGCAGCTGTAGCCACATTCCCCTGCCGCTCAGTGGCATGGGGAGGCCTGAGGAAAAGGGGTGGTGTTGAGGGGGTGTGAAGCGGGGAAGGTGTAAATGCCAAATGCACAGCAATCATTTAAAAATGCCGTGTGCACTGTGCCAAAATCTCAAAACAGTTTGTGCGAGCCACAAATGAAATTTCAGCACGAAATTGTCAAGATGTTCGTCATTTGTTTTTTTGACATTTGGCCGCTTCGGCCGCTATTGCCAACGCGTTTTACTGCGCGCTTGATGGCCAAGTAATTAACGCCCCGAAGTGCAATAGTTTATCATAATAATATTGTGTTTTATTGGTCGCACACACACACCAACACACACACACACACACACACACACACACACACACACACACACACACACACACACACACACATTAAAGGCCACAACGAGCTGCAGTTTTATTGATTTAGCTGAAAACGCATCTCGCTTTATTGGCTCATTAAGTGTGCAAACATTTGGCAGGTGGCAAGCTGCCCCTGCCCCCCTCTTCAACCATCTTCCAGAGATCACAAACCCTCGCCCCAGACACCCGACATCTCACAACCTGGCACTTTAATAACTCACAACAGCAGTAAACTGATGAATGCCTTTCATGCCAGTTGGAGGCGATCAAAGCAGAATGGAAAACTTGCCGAAAATAGTAGCAAATGTGGCAAATGTGTTAAATGCTCGCAAATGAGCCAAACATATTCTAAACAGGCGAGAAATACAATAAACAGATATATATATATATCATATCATATAACTGTTCTCTGTTATCTGTTATCAGTAATCGATTTACAATTGTTACTACTACTACTTAAACTAGGCCATCATTTGAGTCTCTTTGCATTGACAGAAAATAACAATAATTTCTTGGCCAATTCATTCTGTAATTGAACTTCGTGCGCCCCCCTCCCCGCCCGCATTTTCCGACCACAAACCGCAACTTAATTGAAATGTAAACTCAAAAATTTTAATGAAGCTGCTGCCACCATTTGCTTGCGAACGAGGGAAGGAGCAGCAGTTGCCAGTTGCCAGACCATTTCTCATTGTTCTCCATCTCTTTCGCTCTCATTGTTGCTTTCTTCGTTTGCTTTCTTTTATTCGTTTTCGCACATTGTCGCTGCAAGTGTTTTTTTTACTTCAATGAAATGAGTGTGGCATCGCCTATGCTCCATCCCCCACCTGCCTCTTCCTCTACTCTATTCTATTGCTAACCACCTCCACCTACCCGCTATCCCCTACCACCCACCCCCTACCCCTAGTTGCTGCCATGAATCGTCGATTGCCCGCCCGACGCTTTCATCAAATGCAAAGTGTTCATAGTTTCTTGTTGCCTTGCACACACTTTTATGCACTTTAAGCAGCATTTGCTTTGTCTTTCTCCTTTTTTCTATAGTTATACCCTGTAATATGTGCCTATGGCTATGTGAGACTCTGGCAACAGCGAGGAATTCTTTAGAGCTTTAGCAAAGAGTAGAAACATTACTGCTTCTACATTTGTTGCATGAAAATGTATTACAGGGTATACTGTAGTTTACTACCATGAGCTCAAAGCAAGCATTCTCATTCTTTTATCTGTTGCAATGTGCCATTTTACGAGTTCAATCTGCTTGTTCAATGCATTTGCTGGCTGTTGGCTGTTGGGCGGGCGTGTCCGAGAGAGGGGAGAGAGGGGAGGCAGGAAAGGAAACCCACAACATTTAAGGCTGAAACGCCCATCAATTTCCATGAGTTTACCTGGCATGTTAGACTAATTAGGCGACAGGTAAAGTTTAACTTGGCAATGGTTTGAGTTGTGTGTGGTTTTTTAATGGTTTCGCATTTGTTATTTTGTTGTTATTTATAACAAATTAAGTCAATCTTGGCAGGTGCCACAATTGTGCGTTGTTGTTGTTCTTGTTGTTGCTGTTGTTGTTGGCATAAATTAATGCATGCCTCATTCGCCTTGGTCGCGTCTGCCAGCTCTTGGCTCTTGTCTCTTGCCTGGCAACGTGTTAATTGAATAAAAAGTGTAACATGTGGTGGCAAACCAAGGGTGCTAGAAGGGGGTAGAAGGGGCACAAGTGGCAGTGGGGCTTACGGGGATGCAGATACAAACTTGCAGCACTGTGAGACACTATGAAAATAGTTTGGCACGCTTTCGACTTTGAAGTGCTACTCTCATCGTTCTTCTCACTCGAGGCTGTTGCCAGCTGCGCCCCGCGAACAACAACAACAGCAACAGCAACACTAACAACAACAGCAACACTAACAACAACTATAGTTATTCTCACTCATCTTGGAGCGCTGTATCTTTGAGCTACACTCGCCATAAAAGTATCTGTATCTCATATTTACTGTGTGTATCTAATAAACGCAAATTGCCCAGCGCTCAGAGGGGAAGGACGGAGGGGGGGGGGACAGACGTTCAGCTCGGTTGCCAGCTCGTGACACTTTAATCTGGCGGATAAGGTAAATAAAACAAAAGTAGCGTATTAGATCACAAAAGCATACTCAGCAGCTTGTGGACTCTAGTTGCAATGTTCCAAGATGTTGTTGTTGTTGCTGTTGCTGTTGTTGTTGTTGTACCTCATCCCTTTGTTGTTGCAATTGTTGCTGTGACTGCCATTAAGTAAGCAATGACTAGCGTTAGTTCGCATATGATCTAAGCAGCAATTCATTTGCAGTTACGAGGTGTCAAAACTTACACTAATCATCCAGAGAGAGAATTCCAATTAGAGATGACTTAAGTTGGGGATATATAAGCAGGAAGAGTATTTACTTAGAATACTTAAGATAATAGAAAATATAAATATCAAGGTTTAGTGAGTGAAAGTCCGTGACTCTGAGCCACACTGAGAACTTGGCAGCGTAATCAATTGTTAATTGTTTCATTTGTAGAACTTTTCCTTCTCTTATCGAATTGTTAATAAATTATGCCATTACCGATTTCGATTGCAATGCCATTACAAAGTAGCTGAGCAACCAGGAGGCTCAGGCAATCAAAATGTCTCAGCTTATCAGGCCAACTGCGAGCATTCTCTGTTGGCCACGACTTGTATAAGCGCAGGTTGTGTTATTTACAACCTCCTCGGGGCTGAGCAAGCTACCCACAAATACTGTGAATACTGTAAATAGTGTGAATAGTGTGAATAGTGTGAATAGCATGCCAAGTGCAAATGACCCCAATAAATTACACAACATGACGGCTAGAAAACCCCATCGCTTTAGCTCTAAAAAGTGAAATGTATATAAAAAATAACATATATAACATTGTAATTCCGAGAGAAAGAGACAGAAAGAGAGACAGAGAGAGGGGGAGATTTACGTGTTACGATAGCGAGGGCGTGGCAGGAGGACAGATTGTTGTCTGGCCAAATAAATTGCCATAAAATGTGAGCAAATGAATCACAATGTGATTCAACTCGCACTCAATTCCACAATTATTTACATATGCATAAAATAGAAACAATTTATTTAGTAATAAATGCACGAATGACTTAAGCAATGATGCATAAGAACTATTATTAAATATTTACAAATATTTAAGAATTACTATTCAATTTATTATGTAGTTTAATTAAATTATAATCACTCATTAAACTTTACTCAATTAAACGCCCGTAGAGTGTCTAATTTTGAAGAATGCTGCATTCCAGCAGGGTGAGTAGGTGAGGCATTTTCCGCAATAATTTTCCCCAATTCAATTGATTGTCACTTTAAATGATTCAGTAAATATTATTTTATTTATTGTTTAGCAAGTTTTTTAAGCTTTCTTAACCACATTTGCCATTTGTGGCAATTAAGTATAATTTATTAAGTGCATCATTTGTAAATTTGTTTTATTTTCAACAAATTTGTGCACAAACTTGTTGTCATTTTCATAATTGTTGTTGTTGTTGTGTTTTTCGCACTTCTACTTTCTATAATAACACGCCCCACTGGCTGCCCGTGCTATGCTTTTGTATCTGTATCTGTATCTGTAGCTCTAGCTGTATCTGTAGCTGTATTTGTATCTGTATCTGTATCTGTAGCTGTTTAGTTTCGTTTTGTTCATTTTCATTTGCAGTCGCATTTATTGGCACCATGCCAGGCAATCTCCTGGTATTGTATAATGTCCATACCGCCGTACAATAGATATATCTATATATCTATATATATATATAAGTATAAACTATATATATATCCATTCCAAACATATATGCACACGGCTGATGACTCTAATCAAGACAATCAAAATAAATACTACACGATATTTGATTGCACGGCCTTTAGCTGAAAATGTTCGTTCGGATTTAACGGCACATATTTGCCACATTATTTATGCACACACATATATTTTTAAATTATCTTTTATTATTATTATTATTTATTTTTATCTTGCCACTTTTTTTTTGTCGTTTGTTAAATTTTGTGTAAAATTTCAACTCATAAATTTATTAATACATCAGCTTTTCTCTGGCTTCTCTTAATTTTAATAGCCAAATATTTCGTGTGGGATTAGGGAAAACAAATGTCAGCTTCTTGGAATCTCTAGCGCTAAACTGAGGGACATCCGGTTCACGTGGATAGGCAGCTCTCACTTGAGAGACTTCTAGGCGATCTCTGACTGCTGATAGTTATGATAAATTGCAGCATTTATCATATAAAAGATGGGCAGATGTAAAGTCGCTTATAATGCACAAACACTACGGCAAATGCAATTAAAGTTGAAGTGCTAAGTCCTTCACAGAACTGGCTAACAATCTCAAAGAGAAAGCACTTCAAGAGAGAGCTAATGCCAAGGAGGAAACTGCGAGAACTATGAGAACTATGAGAACAATTCGAGAAAACAAAGCACACAAATGTAATTTAATATTTTCTGGCAACTTTAATTGAAATGTAAACAGTTGAAGCCTTTCTCTGGCGCTGCCTTTCAAGCCATTCTAGCAGACGGAAATGGAAAACATTTAATGAGCGCCAATTGCAGCTCAAGGCCGTGGCAATTCAACATGCTTAGCATACATTTGCGGGCCTCAGCAGTGCAGCTGCATGGTGCGATCTGCGTTCCACTCAGACTTGGCTAGCATTAAAATATTAAATGCCATTTGTTATATGCCGGCCATATGCTGCTGCCTCAGTTGTTGCTGCTGCTGCTGCTGCTGCCGCTGCTTCCGTCATTTGGCCATTCATTCTGCTTTGCGACTTATCTTATCAACGGCCTTGAGCGTCTCCTGTGCAAACAGAGCGACGCTCTGCTTTATGGTTGGCTCATAAAGCAATCAAATTGCTCACGGGCGGAGCAACAAAGTGTTGAGTGGGGAGGGGGAGGGGAGGCTAAAGTGTCATGCCACAGCCGCCTGCAAGCGGCAAGCACATGACATGGATGACGTCGCGACGCTGCAGATGGGAACGAGAGATTCAACATGAGAATGAGAATGCAAATGAAAATGAAGATGAAAATGAAGATGAAAATGAAGATGAAGATGAGGATAAGGCAAATGTCAATGAGCCAACTGAAAATAAAAGCGACGCCAAAAACTAGAATTCACAAGAGAGGAGAACAATATAAGACAAAAATGCGGCTAAATTTAATTTGCGAGCAGCACAGAAATGGCTAAAACAAATGCCTTTAACCAGGCTGCGACTGTGGTGGAAAAATACCAAAGTGAAGAGCACGAAAAGCGCCACAAAAGCGGCAGAAGAACAAATAATAAAAACAGAATACAAAATACAAATAACAAAATACAACTAACAAAAATCAAATCATCAACAACAACAGCGAAGAACAAAAGGAAAAATGAAAAACGAAAAGCGAAAACGTTAAGGAAAAACAAATCGTTTGGATTTCGCACACAAATTTATGAGAAATGAGAAATGAGAAATGAGGAATGAGAAATGAATGACGTCTAAATGTGCTTGAAGGTTGCGACAAATAGCAGGGGGGAACCATACAAGGGGATGGGGGAAGGGCCGTAAGCTATTAGAAATTCCGAGCGGCAGGGAAAAGTCAAAGCATTAGCGATAGAATGCTTAGAGTTGTTACATCTCATCATGTGTGTGTGTATGTGTGTGTGTGTGTGTGTGTGTGCTGGCCATGCCCACAAGTCAGCGCTGACTCATAATTTGGTTAGACCACAATTTGCATGCATTCGCAAAGTTCTCGCAATTAGGCCAACTTGCGAGCGGGGCCATTTGGCTTTTGATCATTGGCCTGGCCAACAGAAGGAACTGAGGCAGGACTCAAGGTGTAGCAAACAGCCAAACCTTTGCCTTTGCCTTTGCCTCTCCCTTTGCGCTATCCTCTGCTGCTGCTGCACACAGCTCTGCCCCGCGCACTCAGCTGATAGCTGAGGTAGCATTTTATAGGTTTGTGCATTGCTTTTGGCCACGTTCCAAGGCGTCTGCCATCTTGATAAAGTGTTAGCCAAAAAATGTACGCCACATTAGTGGCAGACGACAGCGACGGATGGGCTCTTGAGGGGGTTGGCGAGGAAGGGGCGTGGCGAAGTGGCTATGGGGCGGGAGGAGGTTTCGAAACTAAAGCCAAAATCCGTTTGTGGCTATGTGTGAGTTACTTAAAGAAATAGAAATGTCACGAGAAATCAACGACAACAGCAACAACAACGTTGAGAATGAGGCAGGCGAAATGTCAAACGAATGCAGCCACAAAACTAATTGCAAAAGCGGCTAAAAGCAAATGAAAAGCCAACTAACTTAATGATCCCCAGCTGCAGTTGTTGGCCCTGCCGTTGGCATTTTGGACAAATTGTTTTGTAATCGGGCTAAACATTTAGTTGCATATTTTATAGACAGCCTCATAAATGTATACCCTCCCTCCTCCCCCTTGGCAGTTGCCCCTTTGCCCCTCTACCCACCTACAAGCAGCAGATCAAGTGACAGTCATCAATTATGCAAAGAATAGACAAAAAGAAAGAGAGAGAGATAACGAGATAGCGAGAGAGAGCGAGAACGAGAACGCTCCATTGTTACCAACTGACAATGTCTGTGAGCCATCTTTCAGTTATGGCCACAAACCATTTGGCCCGCATGTCGCAGGAAGAACTTTACTGCCATTTTGACTTGGCCATAAACTAATGAATATTTCATCAATGCTTAGTTTCCATTGAATACACACACACAGACACACACACAGACACACACACACACACACACACACACACACACATACACACACACACACACCCATATCTATGAGTATTTGTTGAGGTTGCTACTGTTTCTTTGGCTTTGGCCAAGCAGCTAATGACAGTTTGACAGTCTGGACATATGACACAAATGAGTTTTCAGCTCGGCCAATTGCAGGGGAATCGATAAACTTGTTACTGAATTATGCCCAAGGCAATCAACTATTTAGATTGACACATTTTTTAATTTTAATTTGCAATCGTTGAGGAAACGCTTCAGAGCCAGCAAATAAATCAGTTGGACACGACTTCTCGAACAATTAAGTTGCTGAATTGTTGCTAGACTCTGTTTACCTAAGCAATAATCATTTGCTTCTGCTTCGATTGATGCCTTACCCCCTTCCCCTTACCCCTTTCCCGCTGCTACTGCTCTGGCTCCTTCTGCTGCTGCCGTTGCTGCTGCTGCTCATATTTCATTTAAACAATAAACTCGTTTGTTTTCGTTTGCCCTAAAAACCATAATCGTTTGTTTACAGTCTACAAATGGTCGGCTTTCAATTAAATAAACTATAAACTAGAAAGCAATCCCCTAAGATACCCTAAAATCCAGCCCCTCCCCCGCCAAGGCAATGAAAATACATACAGACTACACACAAAGTGAGAAGTACACAAATAAATTTGCAATGCTTGCAATTTTGAAGGCGATTGGCAGGCGAACTTGATTTATGCGCACTTTTATCGTAAACATTATCATCATATATATCTATATATGTATATATGTATAACGGTGCATATGTATAGCGCTGGCTTTGGCTAATTGTTTGTGTAAGAGAGTCGCTGTGACAAACGAGCGCAAGAACAAACAAACAAATTGGGAATTGCAGGCGACTCGCTATGAAATACTTCTATATACATAGATATATATATATATATATATATGTATACGGCATTGAGTAATATGATATCTACCCCCTCTATAGCTATATATAGCTTGATAATTGTTCGACAGTCGCAATTCCAAGAAGCTCTAATCGTTGGCATCATAAAACACACTGAGGCTAAGGCGCGTTTCTTTCCATTAATGCAAGAGAATCTTTTATCAGTGTTAGCAACCTGCAACCCCCTTTTTATGGCAGTCACGACGCCGCTGTTTCTACTGCTATCGGGCTATCGGGCCGTCATTCAATAAGCCAGAAAAAGCCGCCCATCGTTCGATTTCGAACGCTTAACGCGCAACAATTTTAATTCACTCGCAATGCTGTTTTCCTGTTTTCCGGCTCTGCGGCAATTAAGGCCACAAAAAACTGAATGCCCAACAGTGCGAATTTTAATCAATTGCAAGCGAAAGCTTTGCTCGACCACGCGAATACCCTGTACTACAAGAAAAGAGCAATTGGAAGCGCAAAGAGCAGCATGTGAGCATTCTATGCTGCTTTACAGTCTGCTCTACAGGGTAGCTGCATATAGCCAACAGCGAGTTACTAATTGATATGTCTTATGCTAAACAAAAGCAAAACTATTTAAAAAGCAACAAAACCAAACAGAAACAATTCAAAGTTGCGTCAGCAAGTGAAATGAAATGAAAAGAACTAAAAGAACTAAATGTATATATATATATATATATATATATATCTAGCATAAGGTATGTCGATTTCATGTACAGACTCAAAATTCTATTGTACACAAAAATATTTGGCAATTAAAAGAAAAGCCGAAAGCAGTCGAAACGGAAAATATGATGAGCAAATGAAAAATGAAAAATGAAAACGAAAACGAAAATGAATTTTAAGGTAAATTAGCTGCGTGGGCGCGGAACATGAAAACAGACGCATGAACGACAGCAGCGTGGGGCAAACGGCTTGGAGTGCTGAAGAGCGGGAAGTTGTGGGTGCCGGGGTTGCAGGAGATGCAGGAGGGGAGCAGAGATGGAGGCTGGCTTTTGTTCCAAATTGCATTTGCATGTTTGCTGCAACAGTTGCAAATGCTTCTCAATTGAAATGCCGCATTTAAAATAGCTTTGACTAAATGTTCTTCTTTTAATTTTAGTTCCGAATCTGCCTCTTCTTCCCTCTCTCTCTCTCTCTCTCTCTCTCTCTCTCTCTCTCTCTGTGTCTGTATATACTTATTTGTTTATTTGCATATTGTTCGCCTCGCCATATCTGGCAGCTCATCACTTGATCTTGATCTGCGTACGTCAGAGCTGATTATGACTCGAAATGATCTTCAGAATGCGATTGCAAATTGTTGATTTAACATTTTGACATGGCTGAAGGGCGTTAACACGAATCGATTGCGATGCGGCGCCAAAGCGCAGATCATTTGCCAGGCAACAATGCTAATCTCTCGCACTGAGGGCAAATACTGGCAGGACAACGGTGCGTATGCTTAACCTTGGGAACAAAACAAAATGTATGAGCATTAGCATTAGCATACACCACTATAAAAGGGTTATTTGCAGATGGCAGCATCTTTTGTTAAGATTAAGTGCTTTTTACCCCGCACACACACACACACACACACTACAACACAACACGACACACCACGACACACACGACGTATGCGTAATATTTGTGCACATCTCGTTTCTGCCCAAACGAGACATTATCTCAGCTGAACTGTAGCGCAACTCTTACGTCGCTTCGCCGGCTGAGAGATAATTTCATCATCTAATGCTAACATGGCTGTGGCTCTAATAAAACGTAACACTTGCTAACTGAAAATTTGCAAAACAAACAGAGTGAAACTAAATACACACACACACACACACACACACACTCGCATGCACTCGCACACACACACCAATGCCCGTAATGCTAAACAAATTGTGAACATGCAACTTTCGTTGGCTGTTAAACTGAAACTCGTGACGCGTCGAGCTGCTCAAGATTTTCAACTAGTTCAGCAAAAAAGAAGAATACAAAATACGAGCTGCTAAGTTAGTTAATAATTTAAACACGCGCTGCAAATCACACAACATTTTAGGGTCTATAAGAAGTGTGGGAGTGTGGGGGGAGAGGGGGCAAGGCTAATACGTAGACAAGTCAAAGCTCGGCCTCTGTTTTGCTGGCACACACGTAGGACGCTAACTTGGCTTAAGACGCTTAACGTTGACTTACATTTACACACGTACGTGTGTAGGTGTATGTGTGTGTGTGTGTGTGTGTGTGTGTTACCGGCATAGAATTAGACAATAACAATTACGAGAGAAGCGGCAGCAGTGGCAGCAGCAGAAGAAGAAGCAGCAGCGAGGCCAACAGCAGCGGCATCAATAAAACAAAAACAAAACTCAGGCAGAGCGAGCTTTGCTGAGATAGCGACAGCGAGAGCGAGAGCCAGTGAGAGCACACGACGCAAAGAGAGCGGCTCCAAAGCGAGCGTGAGAGCGCGTGAAGTGGAGAGTGCGCATGTGTCTACACCGAGTGTAGAGTTGCCGCGTGTGGGCGGCGTTGCCTGCTGTTTGTGTGTGTGGGCGTCTTTTGCCTTTTCGAACATGTCCTTCGAATTTCCGGGTTTTGCTACTTTGACATTTGCAACATGCTTCTAGCCGGGCCAGGCAACGTGTGTGACCGAGCGAGAGAGAGAGAGAGAGAGAACAAAGAAAAGAGAGAACGTTTGCAAAATTCGCCTGGCAAAAGCATTCTTTGAGCTGTTTGCTGCTTCGGCTTTGCTTCCTGTTTACAACCAACACATGTTCGGGCCCAACTTGCTGCTTGGCTAGAGGAGTGGGATTGGGGGGAGGTAAATAAGGCATTCAGGAGTGTGTGGGCGAAAGGGTCTGCCGAGTGCTATGTGGGTCTGTGTGTCGTTTGCAGTGTTGTCGTTTCGTGCCGGGCCATAGCCATTAAAAATGTCGAGCAGCAAGGGGGGAGAGCAGCGAAAGAGACCCTTGCTCAAGACACGGCGGAAGGGCGGAGTGGAGAGGGGGAGTGCGAGGGAGCTGGAAGGTTGTGTGACGAACGCAAAAGTTCAACAAAAGTATTTGGCCCATTGTATTTCGATTTTTAGGCATGTCCTTATTTTTATTTTTATTATTTATTCTCATTTTTATATTTCTTTTATTTCTGTTCTTCCTCAATTTACGTTGTTTTCTCTTCATCACGTTTCTTCACTTTTTTTGACGTCATGCGCAGGCAAATGAAGTCAACATTATTTCATTTATGGATTTTATTATTAATGTTGATTTGTTGTTGTTGCTGCTCATGTTGTTGTGATTGTTTTTATTTCTGCTGCTGCTGCTGTTGTACTTGTTGTTGTTAAGTATTTTTAGTGCTCCTTTTTTTGCGCGAGGGCTTTCGTGACTGTTTTTAACTTCCTGCCGTTGCCACTGTTGTTGTTCATTGCTCTTTGTTGTTGTTGTCCATCATTTTGCCAGCACAATTCCGGCGGCAACGCCTACGGTGCCTTTAACTACAGCCGCGGCTACAACAGTAACAACAACAGCAACAACGATAACAACAACAATATCAATAACAACAAGCAGCAAAAATGCCAAAATGTATTGCCTGCTTTCAGGCGCCGCCGCCAGCGCACGTGTGTGTGACGCTGTCTGTGCTTGTGAGTGTGTATAGGTGTGTGTATGTATGTGTGTGTTGTCTGTGTGTGTGTGTGGGTGGAAGTCTGCTGCATGCTTTGGCTTAGTTTGGATTTGAGGCATAACTATAGAGTGTATATTTATGTCGCAGTGTGTGTGTGTGTGTGTGTGTGTGCGTGTGTGTGATACTCGCTTTGTGGTATTTAACCTTAATTTGATTTTTTTAGCTGCGCTTAGCTTTTTTTTGCTGTATTCCTTTTGGCTTTTTTTTTTTTTTTTGCTTTGTGCCTCACACAGGTACAAAAGTTGCCATTGTTTGTGCTCGTCCTTGCCATATCCTTCTAAGTCTGTGTGTGTACGTGTGTGTGCGTCTGTATGTGTGAGTGTCTCAGCTGGCATTTTTGTGTGTTGAATTTCATTTTATTTAGTTTTGTTTTGCTTTAAAGAGTTTGAGTTTGCGGCATTGATTAAACAATTTCCGCTGCCTGCTGCTCGGTCTGTCCTAACTGTCAGTTGGCCAGAACGAAGAAACATGTTGTATGAAAGTGTGAGCAGTCGTTTGTATGTGTTTAAAATAGCTGCACAAACAAATTGTTTGACCGCATTTTGTGACAAAAAAAACTGTGAGACGAGAAATGAGCATCAGCTGCTTCGCTTGACAAATTCACACAACGCTGCATGCAATTTTCATTTATTTCTCCCCCTCCCACTCCCCCTGCTTCTATCAGCGACCATCTCTCATATGCAACATTAAGATTATGAAAATATTTTTCACACTTTGTCACAACAGTTGTTGCTGTTGGCGTCTTTTGTTTGGCTTTGCGTAGATATTTTCTATAATTATGATGACAAAAATATAACGCATACGCCGCGTGAGACGCACAACTTTAAATTGCTTAAATAATTCTAGAACATTTTGAAAATAAACCAACAAGACCTTGATAAGGTCCACTGACTCTTCTCTAGCTCGAAATGGTTTCAAAGATTTCTTCATTCTTTCGCTAAAAGTTGACAGCGAATGAAGTCATCAAGTGTTGCAAGCGTTGATAAATAATATTATTTATAATCAATGTGTAACAGACGCTCCCCTTGCCACATGCGATGTGTGCTTTATGGGCTCAGCTTGGCACATTTGTTTGATTTATCAATGTGATTTCACACAGCTAATCCCGTTGCTTGCCTTCATCATTTTCAATTAAAACTTTTAATTGCCAACGAAGCTGCGCCGCAGGATTACTGAAGCGGCAGGATTACAGGTGAGCGTTTCACTTGCAACTTATTTGCAAAGTACTTCAGCTCCCCTCCCAGCCGATGCACAATTCTAGCCTAAGGCCTTATCGTGCCATTTGTCAGTTTGTCAATTGCATTCGCTGGCATTTCAGTTGCTTATCAACATGACAACTTTTATGGTTGCACTTCTATTAAACGGAATTATGTCACAAGTATATATATATTTATACATGTGTAATATAGACAGATAGATGTGTGTGTGGGTGTGTGTGTCACTTGATGATTAGCAGCTAATTTGCAATCAATAACCACAACAACAGCAGCAACAACAACTGTTAATTGGCAGCTCAAGTGGCAGAAAGGCAGCCAATCCACATCGATTGCCATTTTTGTTTATGATGGCAAACAAATTTACTATTTTTTGGCTGCCTAGTTGCCAATTTATGTGTGCCATTTGTTGTTGCTGTTGTGACTCTTCTTTATGCAATGTTAACATGCAACACAGAGTGACACGCAAATCTGTCTGGCAACAATGCAGTTTCCATTCCCATTTCCATTTCCATTTCCATTTACAATTGCAATCGGCAAGCAAAGTATAATATAGTTAAATGTAATTTAACTGCCACTTGGCATTTAAATGATTATAATTTTGTGACTCAATGTATCTCAGCTTGAGCCTCCCCCCTCCCCACCGGCCATACTGCCTCTTCCTGCAGTTGCTATCTTATCTGCCATGTTCATGTAAGAATTAACAGCTAAAATCATTTCTAATCATCTAGTTGACCGCACACATAAACTCTTGGCAGCCCCCTTTCTCCACTCCCCCTCGCAGTTGGCCTGACCCCTTCTAGCTACTATCTGTAGACGGCTTATCAGCCGCCATTCGTTGTGTAGCTAAATACACAGCGTGTGTTCTATTCAAGTCTTTAATGCGGTAATCAAGCGTTGTTAACACACGCGGCGTATACGCAACGTTTAGATGCGATAAGCGATTCTCAGTCGTCTCGCAACTAACTCGAAATTATGCTACAATAAATTAAGCTTGGTAAACCCGACTGCCGCTAGCAGGAGGTGGGAGAGGAGAGGGTATTGGGGGGGTTTGTTCCCTCAATTGCTTGGTTTCCGCTTATTGATTTATGAAACAACTCAAAGACGACGGCCGAAAAGCAAGCTAAAAGTGCACAGACGGATGGGGAGGAGGCGAGAGAGGGATTGGTCAGGCGACGCTCTTCTCGACCACCCACCCACCGCACACATACACACACACACACTCTTCATTATGCTGACCGATTATGGCACTTTTTAATGGAATTTTCTCGTTTGCCTTTTGCCTTTTTATGCTATTGATTTCTGGTTACGACGTCGGTGTGTGGTGTGTGTGGTGTGCGTGGTGGGTCTTGGGTGGCGCAGTGATTGCACATGTGTGCGGCATACCCCAAAAATGTCATTTAAATTGCAATTATTCTCAATATGCGAAACGCAGAGATTGTGGTCTCAATCCAAGTCAAATGGCTTGGAAATGTTAAAATGATGATATATAAAATGCATTTGGATTAGAGAAGAAAGTGAGAGAGAGAGAGAGAGAGACAGACGCAGAGAAAGAGAGAGAACGAGCTTGAGCGAGAGAGCTGCCACTCAACTCGCCTTCAACTGCTTCCGCTTCTCAAACTACCTTCAGTTGTCATTTAGCCTCTTATACTAAATACGTCTACTAACTACTACAGCAACTAACTAAATGCAAAGCATTTTCTACAGCTCACGAATGAAACTAAAAATGCCCTTGGCGCTGTCAATGGTTTAATAACCTTATCAATTTCATTCGTTTTCTGAATCGTCGCCAAGTCGCCACCTCGAACTTTGTACTCTCGGTGCAGGTAACCATAATTGTGCTCGCTTTCGCAGCGTACACAGCGGAAGGGTCTAATCAGTAGAAAGTCTATCGAAGCACATGGCCAGCAAACGATATGTGCATTTTTGGCCAAATTCTAAGGCATGTCCGGGCGGTTTTTGTGTGATTTATGGGCCAGACATGACGGGAATTTGCTTTACTTTATGTTTTGGCGAAATTTTATAAATTTTAAGCCCATTCAAAAGGATTTAGCAATGCAGATTGGCATGCCAGACAAATTTATACCCTGTACAAGCAGTGGGAGAAGGGGTGTTTAGTTGCAATCTAAAGTAAAGGCCTTCAAATATACTAAATGTATGATTAAGGATAAGAATACTCTTTAATACCCCATTAAAAAGGATTTACCAAAGCAGATTGGCATGCCAGGCAAACAAATACCCTGTATATGCATGAAAAGGCGTTCAAATTTATTACATGTATGACTAAAGAACAGAGTACCCTATAATACCCCATTAATAATGATATTCTATGGCAGATTTGCATGCCAGACAAATAGATACCCTGTAAATATCATTGTTTCAAACAGAGAGAATACATTTGTTAATACCCTGTACAAGCAGTGAGAGTAGTTGTTTTTTTCATTCAATCAAGTTTATTAATAGTACTGTGAAATATAATAATACCCTATAAAAATGTATAAAAGAAGTTCTTTCATTGTTTCGAGTGCTGTTGCCTCTTTTTGAGGCATCTTTTCGATTCGTATCTGATAGATACAATTGTATTTTACTAGGGAACTCACCATTTATGCCGCTGATCAGTGGATAATTACCATCACGGCCGCCGATTAAGTTTTTTAAACCAGTTTCGATCAGTGTTGGGGACGATCGCTCCCTGTCGCTCATTTTTTCATAAAAATGTGTGCAATTTTGTGATTATACACGAATTTTAACAAAATATTTTTGTGGGGTTTTTTTTTAAAGCGCGTTTTTGCTTCTCGTTTTGTTTTTGTATTTATTTCAACAACTTTTGTTTGTTTTGCTTTGCTTGGTTTTGGTTACAACACGGGGCATAAAGCCGACTCACAACAATGATTATAAGTGCTTACAATAATTAATAATAGCAACAAATACAAAAAACTTTGCTTGGCTTTAAAGTTTATGTTTTGATTTATTTGCTGGCGTTAACTTTGTTTAGTTTTTTCTTTTGTTTTTTGTTTATAATTTGTTTGGAATCACAATGTACAAAAAATTAATGTTATATGCTAAATTTAATGTAAACTTTAAATATTGCACGTTAACGTTTCTTTATTGCTTGGCTAAATATGCATGTTTAGATTATCAACTATATTGTTGTATTATTTAGTAATTTAGTTAATGATTTAATTTCATTTAATTTGTTTTATAGCGTTTTATATATTTATTTATAATTATTTATGCTGCTCGCTATAAATAAAGGCACCGCGAATTCATTCAACAATTTGTTCTTGTTCTTTTCTATTTTCTATTTTCAATTTTATAATTTTATTTATATTTCGTTTTTTATTGTTAACAACAACAACAGCAATATGCTATAAAGCAGCAACAAAATGTGCTTCAATACAAACAACAACAAAATACAGTTGATTCTCTGGTATTTTCGATTCGATTCGTTTCGTTTCGATTAGTTTAGTTTAGTTTAGTTTAATGTAATTTAGTTGAGTTGCATTAAGTTTTAGTTTGAGTTTAATTGTTGTTGCTAATTTGTTTCCTTGGCTAATTGCGCTATTTTTATAGCGTTTATCTTCCGTCGTTCGTGCGTTCCTTTTTTACTTTCTTCTTTTGTTGTTGTTGATTCAAATGCCGTTGCGTTTTATGTTCCTCGTTCTTTTTTTAAGTGTTTTATTGTTGACAGTTTGTAGTATATCTCATGACTTTGTTTTTGTTGTTGTTGCTGTTGCTGTAGTAGTTGTAGTTGCTGCAGATCGTTTAACGTGTTGCTTTAATAGTATTTTTTGTATTTTGTAGGCTTTTCTTTGCGTATTCCTTTATTTTTGGTGTTGCACTAAAAATAAAATCAATTGCTTTTCCTTTTACTTTTCTATCTTTCGTTTGCTTTGGATGAGAGTGTGTGTGTTTTGTGTATTTTGTTTGTTTTTGTTTTTGGTTTTGTTTTTGTTTTTGTAGTTGGTATTTATTGTACAGTTATAAAGCACTAGTATGGCATTTGCGTAGTTATCATGTAGTTTACAAACTTAATAACAGTGAACTGGAGCTTCAGGAGGCGAGGCGGGGTGGTGGGGTGGCGGGGCTACCACGTAAGTCAGCGCCCGGCGTGCGACAGAGACAGCAAATTGCGCGCAGTTTTGAGCTTTGCCTGATCGAAAGCGGTTCGAGCAGCAAGTGAGCGGGGCTGTGTAGTATATTTACACTCACACACGCGCGCACTCACGCTCACAGTGACACACACTGGCACACACCGTCTGACCGACACGACAGGACAGGACGATGCTTGAAGTCGCGACGCCGCCGAGCGACAGTACACGAGGAGCCGAAAATCGATGAAAAATGTTGACAGCTCACCTACACCGACACCGACACCGATACCAACACACACACATATATACACGCACGCACCAATGCACGCAGAAATTTCGCACAATTGATTTGCTGTTGATTAACCCGTAGAGCTCGCGCGCGTTTTACTAGCGTTTTTAGCTGCTAGCGTTTTGGTTTTGTTTTTTTTTGTCACTGTCGCTATCGCTGTTGTCCTTGTTATGGTCAATTTGTTGTTGCTGTTGTTATTTCAGCGCGTGGCGTGTTTTTGAAATTTTGCTGCTGCTGCTGACGCTGCTGCTGCCGCTGCCTGACGACGACTGTTCGCTTAGCGCTGTCTTCGGGCGTTGTGGGTGTCGTCGACGTAGCCGCTGCTATTATCGCTGCTGCTGCCTCTGCTAACGTCTATGCTGACTGAGCGCGCATGTGACAAGAGTGCGCACTCATACATACACACACACAAATACACAGCACACTGTACGCGGATAGACAAATACAAGTGCACTCGGCTGTTGGCTGTTGGCTGGCGCTTTCGAAGTTCGAAGGGTCGCGTAGGACGCGGAAACAGTTAAATCTCTACACAGAAATGAGCGACGCTCGTCTGCTGTGGCTTAAGCTTCCGCTGCAGCTAGGATGCACTTGAAACAATGAGAGAGCGAGAGTGAGAGTAAGCAGCCTTACTGTATTTATTTTATTCTAGTATTTACGGAGAGGGAGAGAGTGCGCAAGAGTCAGCTGATTCGGTATGTGTGTTGTGTTTCCTTTACGTTTTCGCTGTTTGTTTTACTTGCTGGTGTTGTTGCCAATGTTTTATAGCTGCTGGTGCTGCTTTTTGCACTATGAGCGCCCGCACCAATACACATGTGAACGAAGCACTCACACTCACTCACGCGCACAGAGTCAAACACTGCGTTCGTCGTCGCAGTTGTCGTTGTCGTTATAGTTGTAGTTGTAGTTGGTTGTATTTGTAGCCACAGTCTTATGCTTTGGTTGTCAGGCAAAAAGTGTTTTTTCCCCTACTTTTTGTTGCTAAAAAGTTCGAATTGGACACACGTGCTTTGCTGTGGAACTTTTTGAGAGCGACTTTTGCTAGGCACTGGACACCAAAATATATTTAATATGCCAACATTGTTAATATTTCGTGAGCAATTAATTAATAATAATTTTTGCAATATTTTTTATGAATTTTCTATGCCAAATTTTGTTATTGTATGTTATTTGCGTCCACACGACTTTGACGGTTCATCTGACTCTGACTGGGCACACGCGCTCGTTGCAAAGTGTACAAAATACGCTCGCTTCTCGCACTCGACAACAGCCAGCAATAGAGGCAGGGCGTCAGAAAGAGAGGCAGCCCACGAGAGAGCGAGTGAGAGAGAGAGCGTTGGAGAGAACTGCTTAGGGCAAATATACAAATACAACACGAGGCGCTAATTCTCAGATACGAATAGCGATACCACGCCACAGATACAGATACGTTACAGCTCAGAACCATGCTGACGCTGGCGCTGACGCTGACGCTGACACTGCCATGTGGCTACCGACATGCTCTCTCACTGTCGCTCTCTTGTACTGCCTTACAAACGTACTCTCACACCCGTTCTCTCAATCGTGCTCTCAGTGGGGCCGCGTGCTGTGCGCATTTTGAACTTTTATTTTTGGCAACCATTTTTTTTCTTTTCGAAGCGCGCGCAACTCAAATCGACGAGCGACTGCAAACGAAGCTCAGCTTTAAGCTTCGGTCTCTCTCTCTCTCACTCTCTCGCTTTGGTTAATTGTTGTCGTTGTTGTTGTTGTTGATTCTACTGGACGCTCAATTGTTCTATTGCTCACAATGAAGCAGAACTGCTTGCCTTTGGGCATTTTCCATTGCGTCTCAAAGTTCAATTTGATATTTTTAATTGCGACGCTCTCACGCAATTGCTTGCTCTCTTCGCCATTCATTTGCTCTCGCAATAGCAATCGCAATCGCAATCACACTCTTCTGAGATCGCAGCCGGCACTCGGCGCTGTCGTTTTATTTATTTGTGTTATTTTAATTTACTCTACGTACTATAGTTTTGCTATTACGTCAATGCGACGGCAGCGCTGACGTTAAAATTTGTATGTATGTATGTATATGTGTGTGTATCTGTACCTGAATAAGCTTGTGTATGTGTGTGTGTGTGTGTGTATGTGTGCGGCACTGCGGCAAGCGGCATTCGCCGTTCATTTCAATGTTTTTAGGTTTTTCTCTGATTTATCTGCCATACGCGCCTTTTTTATTTTTGCTTTTCTTTTCTTTTTTTGTGTTTTTTTTTATGTTTTTCTAATATTTGTATACATATTTGTATTTGTGTGGCTGCTGCTGTCAGCGACAGAGACAACGGCGTTGGCGTTGCCGTTGCTGTTGCCGTTGACGTCGCTGTTGACGTCGCTGTAGCAGCACTCACGTGAGTCGGTTTTCATAGCTAAAAACTTTTAATGTGTGGAAATTTTGTTGTTTGCATTTCGCTGTAATTTGTATAAATAAACACAGCCGCAGCAGCGCAACACGACAGCAACAGCAGCTACAACGCCCCTTCATTTCACCTCTCCCCTCTACACCCCTAAAAGCCAGCCCCTCTTCACGAACCAGTATCGAACTTTTAGATATGTTTTGTGTAATTTGCCAGCTGTAATTGAATTTGCAATTCACGTACCGACAAGCCGCGTGCAATTAGAGCGCCTTGAAATGATCTGCTTAATGAGGAGGGGGAAGATGTGCAAAGGGGAAAGGGGGTGGCTGTACAACAAGGGAAGAAATTGGTAAGCGGCTAATGAGCAGCGTGTTTAACAACCACAAAATGTTTTTATGAAAGGGCATAAATATAGATACATAGATATAGATATAGAATAGGCGCTCTCTAAACTTTCAATATTATTCGTAATTTAGCATCATAATTGCAGATTAGAATCACAATGAGTTGGACAAAATAGTGAAAGCAATTACAGATTCATTAAGCTGATAACTTGGATTACTAACTGATTAATAAACTCGTTAAAATAGTTAATTTAAAAGCCAATATTCCAAAAAGCTATTAATCCTTTTAAATTGAAAAAGAAAAATATTTAATAATAATAGATTTTAACCTTCAACAAGCTTAACTACAAGAGAGACTAAATATAAATCGTATTGCTTGAAATTATCTATTCACACATTTTAGATATTTCCGAGGCTGCTGTGAATCATCACACACACACACACACACACACACATCGACACTAGCACAACCCATAATCTGCACAACTTAATACCCAAAAATTGAAAAAGTTTTTTGAAATATTTAGAAAACTGTCGCCTGTCATCATGTGACATTCCCTGAATGAAACAACTAGGAAATGCCAGCAGCGACAGGAGGAGAAGCCACCAATGCTGCTGGGCGAAGGAGGTCGCCTTCAGCATATCAGATAGACATAGCAGATACTACATAGAATATACTATATAGATATATATATATATATATATATATATATATATATATATTTAACGGAAGACAAAACGTGTTCAAGCGCAATAAATTATAAATGAGCCAAGAAGCAAGGCAACTTTTGACTGGGCCAAAAGGCCCCTACAACCCCTGTCTTTGTCTTTTGTCACCTTTAAGAAGAAGCAACAAAAGAATGACAAAGCCAAATGTGTGCGAGTGTGTGTGTGTGAGTGTGGGTGTTTGTCGTTGGAACCAGCAACGCATTCTCTTGTCTAAAATATTATATAGGAACAGATAGATGTACTATACATAGTACAAGTATGTATCTTCTATATCTATATGCATTGTGGGAGATTGTTCTGCTGCTTCTTTCTCTTCTTCTACTGCTGCTGCTGCTGCTTCTGTTGCTGCCTTTTCTACACATTGCTGTCTTCTCAAGGCACACACACACACACTGAAGCAACTCATTTATTTGCTTTGGCATTTGCTTGTGTCGCAGCCAAAAAAGAAAAAACAAAGTAAATGGAAAATGAATTTCGACTACAAGAAATTCTTCTTTCAAACAAGCAGGCTAAGCTCACTTTGTCCATCCGACAACCTGGCAAATATTGGACTCTTATCAGCCCCAACACGCATGCATATCACTAAATAAACATGCGACGACGACAACCGCGATGACAGCCAAAAAAACAACAACAAAATAAAGAAAAAACAAAATAAAAATATAAATAAAAACGTGTTTTTTTCCTCCTCTTTTTTCGTATTTAATTTTGCTGTCCGTTTACCTTTATAACGTACATCATGCGTTCTTTTTCGGTCTGACTTCTTATCAAAATCATCAAAGAAGAAGCACAACATTTTGCCTAGCTTTAGGTCAAAGCATGTTGTTCCCAGTTTACGAAACTCAAATAATATTTGACAAATTGAGAGCGTTTATTAAAGAAATTATAGAGAGACAGAGAGTTAGCTTTTACATATCTACAGTGAGTTTTGATATTCAGATACAGTTTTATCAGGTAGCAGCCCAACTCTTGCCACATTCACATGCATCTACATATTTGTTTGTGCAACACGTTTCTCTCTGTGTGTGTGTGTGTGTTTCTGTTTGCTTCTCTAATTTGCCACATAGATTTCGAATGCGCTCATTCTGAGCTATCCCATTATCAGCTATAAAGACATACATATATATATATATATATATATATACATAAAGATCTGAACCACATTTTAGTCTATTTGAAATCTCGCACATTGATACGTAAAAGCAACAACAACATTAACAACAATTTGAAGACGACAACGGCGGCAACTTGTACAAATTAACGTACAAATGAATGACGGAATTAGTACATGTGCTCTACATACATATATACAGGGTTCTCTTCTATATGATGGCGGGGGAGAGGCGGAGTAAAGCTAGCACATGCATATATGCAAATGAGAGCAGTTTTGTATTGGTTCGCTTATCAGATCGATCTACGTCTATTCATGCCTGCTTCACGCTCATGTTCGTGTTTAGTTTTGCGTGTTGCGGCAATTCATTAACATTACTCTAATGAATTAATAACACCAAACTACGAGAATCGTAGTTTTCCTCATTTCATCACTTTTTAGCTTTAGCTGAAACAAATTTCGAATGCCATCAGTGAATTTATGGTTCATATTCATTGCTCTTAGCTACAAAAGTGTACTTGAAGTTCTTTTCCCATTGTTTTGACTCGATCAACATTTTCATTGCTCAATTGTTGCGTTATTGAGCCACATGTTTGAGTGCTCGTTATATTTAATGATTTCAATTTTAAATTATAGTAAGAGAACTTCATTGACTTTCAATTAACATAGCTCTGGCAAAAGTCAACTTATTTGCATGCGGAATAACTTTTTGATCATCATTTGATCTGCGATTTATTTGCTCATTTGCAAACTTCAACATTTTCAAAATATCAAATTCGATTCGTAGCATTTTCCTGCAGTGTGCTTAAATCATTTCCTGCCTGTTTTCCACGCCCTTTGGCTGCACGCTGCACGCTTTTCCACTCAAATGCCATTGATTACAATGCACACAAATCCAATTTCCAATTTCCTTACAAAGCCAAAGGCCAAAAAAAAAAAAACATTTTTACAGCGCAACTTTGGGGGAACAACAACAACAATAATATTGATATTACAAACTGCAGTGCAATAACAACAAAGGCAAACATAAAATACAAACACACACACACACAGCTAGCCAGACAGCAGCACAGCGAGAGAGAGAGAGAGAGAGAGAGAGAGCGAGAGAGATAGAAAGAGAGACAGAGCACGTGACGAGCAGATAGAATAAAGACAAACAAACACGCACGACTTAGGCTGTCAAACAAAACGAAGAAGAAGCACAAGCAACTAAGCACCACCCCTCCCCAGCACTTCCTGCAACACCCCTCCCACCCTCAACCCACTTTTGAGTGCTGCGCGCGATCATTTATTAACTTCAGCTTGTCTTTGGACTGTCTGCGGCAAGGACAGTTGATGGGTTGGGTTGGGTTTGTATTGGGGGCGACAGGAAGTGGCCTTAAAGACTGCACGCACACACTTAGCCCTCCCCTCCCCCCAACACACACACACAGGCACGCACACACAGACACCCCATAGTCGCCGCCTTGGCTGCGTTTTTATTGACCTCAAAGTTGAGTGAAACCTGAAATTAATAAAAAGCAAAAAAAACACGCGAATTTGATTGAGCTTTTAGTTCGATTTGCCTCTTCTCCCTCTCTCACACGCACTTCCTCCCGCACTCTCGTTCTCTCCCACTCTCACTCACGCACTCCCTCCCTCTCTCTCCCACTCCCTGGGACAGTTAATAGGCAATTGCTGTCGCCTGGTTTTTATTGCTGCTGCCGTTAATTGAATTAATTTCATTCGGTTTGTGTCTTTATCAAATGGCAAACAGAATTCATATCTTTTCACTATTTGTATTTGTATTTGTTATTGTCTTAATATTAATATTAGTGTGTGTGTGTGTGTGTGTGTGTGTGTGTGTGTGTGCGTGTGTGTGTCAAATGTAAATTCAATTAAAATTTTGCGTGTGACGTTTGCAGACAGCAGCGCGTGTTTTAAGGCGCTGTTCAAATAGGGCGTGTCACTGCTCACATAAACAGTTTCATACGCTGACCTTGAACTAAACATTTAGCTACGCGCATAAAGTTAAATTCATTTTCCACATTGAACACAGCAAATTGCTGTCTTTTGTTGTTATTTTAATAAATTATACATAGAACTCACATTTGTGCCGAAAAATCTCGACAATTTTTCAATTTACTGTCAAGCAACAATGACGAAGGCAACCGTTGCGATGGCTAAAACTGTCAATTATAGCAGAGAGAGATTACAAAGCAAATGAGCCAAGCGAGGGGAGTGGGAGGGAAAACTAACGCTAGACATGGGCTTACATTGTGATGGATCACTTAAAGTAGCGAACGCAATGAAAACCAATTCCAAACGGGACCCCGCAAAGTGTCAGTTACAAGAGTTCAAAGCAAGGAAAAGAAAGGCAAAGCAGAAACAAATTATATTAAGGAAAAGATATGAGAAAATTCAGTTGGGAAAATGTATCGCATGGTCATACCCAGAAACTGTCAGCATTGACATGCCGCTCACCTTTCACACCCACACACACTCACACACACACACACACACGAGTCCTAGTGACCCATGCAGCGACGCTCTTGAGCATGAAGCCTTCTCTCAACCCCTCTCACTCTCTTTCTCTCGCCCCCTCTCTTGCCCATCAATACATCAAAAAACGTGCGGGCCTCTCCAGTGGCACATTTTTCATCATTTGCTGACACTTGGTTGCTCCAGCAGCAGCACCAACAACAACAAGTGTGCGACCACACGAAAAAAATAACAACAACAAATGAAACGCACAGCGAACGCTGCTGCCGCTGTCAACGTCGACGTCGACGTCAGCATTTCGCGCTGAACAAAAGTACAAGTGCTCAAGAAACAATTGAAAGTGCACCACACAAGCAAAAACAACAACAAAAGCACCACAATCACGCACCACGTGGTTATTAAAGTTGGCTTTTCAATTAAACTTTTGCCGGCCTGCGCACAGTGGTACGAGTTGAATAACAAACAACTTGCAAAATATCGAAAATGAATGTAAGCCTAATTAACAACATTAAAAATATAGTATTTAAACTATTAGTGTTAAAATAGATTGATTAGGATAATAGACTTATTATTGATTTTTATATAAAATCGATATTTGTATGTCTTTCGTTCACTATAATATAATTCGTATATTCGTTTTCAATACGAATCAAGCACAATTCCTCACACTTTATGCCACTGTAACCCGTTTGCTGACAGTCGTGTTTTAAAGCTCTCTTGTGCTGGCTGCCTGGCTGGCCTTCTCTTCGTTTGATATGTGCTAATTATGTATGTTTTACTCATGTTTTCATTTGCACCTCTCAGACTGGCTTGTTCTCTCATTTCAACTTCACCTCTTCTCTCTCTCTCTCTCTCCCTCTCCCGTCCCTCCTACCCAGCCTGACCAACACTTGTCTTAAGCACTTTTCTATGTTTACTATTTGAATGTGAATGGAATGGTGAAATCTGCACACACACACCCACGCTCGCATCTATGTATGTGTGTACACGTACGCACATTCGTCATAGCGTATATCATATAAAATAAAAGTTCTCTTGTTGCTTTCTTCTTCTAGCAAATACAATAAATAAACACAATTCTGTGTGTACATATGTATGTGTTAAATTTTGGCAAATTGATTGCTTGCAATTTATATGCGTGACTGATAGGCAGAATGTACCGTTTTGTATACTTTATGGCGCCTTCTAATTTAAAGGGATACATGCACATACATACATATACAATTTAATATGTATGTAAGCTTGTTTGAATCGCGGACGGGTTGTCCAGCAGCCCCAACTTCAAGCTTACTTCTCGCGCTCTCTGTCGCTCGATCTTGCTCCATCCAAAGCTCAGCTGCGTGGCAATGAATGATCGAAGCACGTGTTCAACGAATCAAAGTGCTTTTGGTTTTTTTGGAGATTTTGTTTTAATAGCGAGTGCACCAATTACACGCACACACGCACACACACATACACGCACCCACGCACACATTGATACAGTTTGTATGCAAGTGTATGACATAATAATAATTTTGCCGTTGTTGTTGTTGTTTATGGCGCCGGCGTCGCGTCAGCTTCTCAAATTAAAGCTCCCTTCTCCTCTCGCATTTGCATTAACATTCGCAATCGCATTTGCACTCACACTCGCATTCGCATTTGCAGTGCACTTTCAGCTCAGTTTGTTTCTCTTTCTGTTTCAGTTCTGTGGCTGCTTTTATTGCTGGCATTTGCATGCGATGAGCGCGAGGGAGACAGATTGCTTATTACCGCATTTGATGGCTTTGCATTTTTTTTTATGTGTTTTGTTATTGTTTCTTATTGCACATTGACGTAATATCGGCTGGAAGCAGTCGAGACCGAGTGGATGACGAGCCGTTTCTCCAATTGAAATGGGGAATAAGCACAAACTTTGAAGGGCAACAATACCGGCATTTGATGAGCTAGTAAGAACTGTATACGGTTTAGAATTACTGCGAAATAAATAGTTATTGCCTTAAACCTCCAATTTAAAGAAGATAAAAGTTAGGAAATTTGAGTTCTTTAATCAGAACATTTGGAAGCTGTAATACCTTGACCACTATCTGTATCACACCATATTTGAACGAATACCCAAGTTTGTCACGCCACAAAAGTCCAAGTCCGTGGTGTCTCTGATCTGAACGCCTGACTCAATTCAATCAACAATTTTCTATAAGTGTCCACGCGCGTGCAAAGGTTCATTCATGATTCGGCGTCTCATATCATTTTAATGACAATCATTTGGAATAGATTAATGGAACAACACAATGCCAAATTTCGATGACAAACGCAATTCATGGCATGCTTCATGTGATCTTGCGCTTTGACCCAAAAGCTGCAAGCTTTTGACTTGCTCTTGCAATAAAACGAATGACAAGTTTTCCATGTAGATGTGGGACAGACGCGTGCGTCGCGATCTTATCAGACACAGTGACAAAGTGAACGGCAGGTTTGGTCACGTCACTGATATTTTGAATGCGACGAATGTGATTGCAAACGCGACCATGTGATCTGATTGCCGACTCAAAGAGCGAGAGCGGGAGCGGGAGCGGGAGCGAGAACGAGAAAGAGAGCACACTTTACGTATTCGCAAAGCTTTGATGCTGAGCTTTGCATCATGCCCTTTGGCTGTGATTGCACTGCAAGTCGTAAGCCACGCCCCCTTTTTGATTGGCTTTACACTACTCCAAAAACGATAAATAGTTGTACTTTGCTCGAATGAATAAATGTGAGTGTGTGCACCGTAAAAGTTTATAATTAAATTCGTGCTCCATTTTCATTTGCTGAGCGCCTTTTTCATCATCTACAACTCAACTTTATTATGCGCCCCGACACTAATCAAGAGAGTAAATATTTATAGTCGTGTGGTAACCTCGTCGCTGGGCTCTGATAGTGATAACGGCAACGGCAATGGCATCGGCGACGACGCTGAAATGTTCAAAATGCCTTCGGTTTTGAATTTCTGAATTTGATTGTCGCGACGTTGACGGTATTTCATCAATGTGAGCCAGAAGTCCAAAAGTTAGCAACAACTACAGGAGCTGACCAATAGTTTATCGAAATTTGGCGTCTATTTATAATTAGTCTGATATCAAAGACCATAAAAACCGAATATCATAAAGGAGACCCACGATAGTATGGTCATTCTATCGATCAAAACTCGATTGGACCGTCAATTTAAAACTTGTTTATCTAAAAGAATGTCGGTGTCAGGGGAGGGGAGTGACCATAATAAGTATCACTTAGTAAACATCTGGGCTAGACTAATTAATTTTATGTTTTCATTTATGTCTCACATACATATGCATTTTTCATATGTCATGCTGCTGTTTAGTTGCAATCTACAGTAGAAACTCTTACAAATCTATGCGTGTAAGCAAGAGCTTTCATAACACGTTACACATTACAAAGACAACTATCACTGTGAGCTTTACTGCGTAGGTCAGAAGCTCACTTACCTATTGCCCCTGAGCTGAGCTGCTAACAGCACAGCTGCTTAAAAGCTTTAGCTTGCCTTTACTGTACTTCGACAGCCTTTCGCAATTAGCAATGGCAATTGCTCTCGCACTATACCATTGTTTGATTACAGTTATTTGTTCGATTCACCCAGAAAAATCAAAAGACGGCAAAGAGTAGTCTCCCTCTTTCTCTCACTATCTTTTATACGCATTTGTTAACGCAGACCTACTCTCTCACTATGAATAGATGTATGTATGTATGTGTGTGTGTAAACAAAAGCACAGACACACAAAACAACAACACGCTACACGTGTTTTTCTGCGGACTTTGGAAAGGGGAATATGAAAGAATTGGCAAGCAGAAGTCGAATGAAATAAGTTTTATATGTGTAGGGTGGAGGTAAACTCACCTCTGATTGATAAATCCATAATGTTCTCACGCTCTCTCTCCGCTCCACTGACGGCACTGCTGCTCCTACTACTGCTGCTCTCGGCAGACATGACGCTCGCTCTTCTCTGTTGAACGTAACTCACAGTGCGCAATAATAAAACGAAACCGATTCGCTCCAAGAGCAGCAACAACTGGGTAGCAACACTTGTAAATGCGCCAGACGCAAATCAGAACCGAAACAGTTGTAAAATGAAAATCAATTTATGAACGCCGCGATCAGCCGAGAGCATCGCAGCTGATGCTTCCAGTCAACGGTGCTTTGGGGGTAGTCGTAGTCACGTGGTCGTCGTCTTCGTCGACGCTGGAGCAGCGAAAGAGCGTTTTGTTATGTGTAGACAAGTGCTCGGAGCGGCAGCGAATGTGCACAGCAGTCGTCTCGCTCGCACTGTTGCCGCATTATATAAGGCTTATGTAATTGAGAATCGACAAGGCATGCGCACGGGGCCACAGTGGGCAACCAAAATAGAAACTAAAAGAGATTTCGAAAATTGTTCAATCTATGAGGATGATGAGTAATCTTGGCGCTCGATCGTTCTATTTTTGGTAATGCCCACGAAGACTAATGAGTTTCTAGTGTCGGCTCAAGTTGCAACAGGATGAGCGACAAGTTGCCTCCTATTCAATAGCAAAAGTATTGCGCACATTCTGTCAAATATTTCAACTAATATTTTAATTCAGTATCATCACTATTTTTTTTTGTCTAGCATTTATAGAACAACAAAAAACAACAACAATTAAACAACAACACACAATCAATTTGATTGGCAAGCTGTCCGCCCATTTAGATACGACATAAGTTTGGGGATTTGTGTGGGGAATTATGCTTGTACACTGGGCCCGCAAAGTTTGATTAATTCAAAATATGGGTAGGGCTTCTAATACCCTCGCCTATTGAATTCTGATATGTACCATTGGCAGCTGAATTTAGTTGTAACAAGTTGTGTTATATTTTTTACAAACTGGAATTTCAAAGCTTGGTGTTCTGTTTACACTTATAAATACATGTACAAATATACTCTTGATTAATATATTCTTGATTTCGAATTGAACGACTTTAAGAAACCATTCACAGGGTATACCATTTTGATAACTAAGCAAAGATATTTCATGTATTGCATACTTTTAGTTCAATACTAACAAGAACAGCTGCAATATATTTTGAAGCATACTTTTGAGTGCTTTTGTTATTTGCATTGTGTACAAAGTAACAGTTTATTAGAACCGCGGCTGCCATCTAATATATACATTTCGTACCGTATTTTACAAAAAAGTACTATTATTGTACCACATCATAGAAAAAAAGTTCCAATTAGGACAAAATCACAACTTTAAAATTATCGTTTTTTTATATCTCATGTATAATTAGGTAGCCATATGTTATTAATAAATTTTTAGAAACAGAAAAAAGTAACATTTTAAGAAGATTACCAACGAACAACAAAAGTCCATCTTTCGGTACTAAAGAACCAAGTGTGATAAGCGTGGTTATCAGATCACAATAGCATAACATTATACTTTGAGCATAACAGCGAGTTAACATAAATGAGCAGTTTTATCGGTAAATTAACATTGCTGCTCTTCAAATCACAGCGCAGATATAATCTTATAAATATTTCGCACTATTAAACATGATATTAACAATGATATGTGTAGCTATTAGTTCTATATGAAAATGGTAATTTTTGTAGCTCGTATATATGGTAGCTTACGCCTAAAGAACATAATTATGTTAAATAATGTTAACATAATTATGTGAACTGTCTGTCTGCCTGCATCTGTCTGTTAAGTTGTTGCTATGCTCTTGCTTCGATTATTTTACCGCTCATTCTCAAACGAAAAGCTGATCGTGTCGGTAGTGGTGTTCGCGAAATATAAATTTTTTGCAAGCGCGCGCAATGTTTCGTTGAATTTGAGTTTGATTATAAAAAGGCAGTCAAATGAATAATTGAAATTGGAATTGATAGCTTGTGAAATGGTAAAACATATCTTCTGTCAGAAATTAATTTGTGTGTGCACAATTCAGTGAGAGAGTATGTGTGTCTGTGTATGTGTATCCTGTGTTTGTGTGTGTGCCTGGCAATATGCGTGAAAAAATGCACTAAACACAAAATCAAAAGCCAAATAGGAAAAACAACAACAATGCCATATTAAAAGACGCGCAAGCCAATTAAAATCAAACTATTTAAAAAGAAAATTAAATAAATTCCGGTTGTGTGTTTTAGTATGCAAAACACAATGCAAGCTTTTGCAGCTGCTGCTGCGGATTCGTTAGCGCCGCCAGACTTTGATTTCCAGATGCCTTCTCGCTTCTTTAAGAGTTCTTTTGCGCGTTCGCTTTCGCTGAACAACAACAACAATAATAATAACAGCAATGGGAATGGGAGCATTGCTTTGGCATTGGCAAAGAAGTCGCCGCAGATTTCAACGATTGAGGCCAAGCAGCAACCAGAGCAGCAGCAGCGTGCACAGCATCAGCTGGAACAGGAGGAGGAGCAAGTGGAGATGGAGCAAGTGCAATCGCCCTGTTTGACGCCGCCGCCAGCGCTGCCAGCGCGACGTTACACGACCACCACAATCAGCAGCAACAATAATGTGACACATTTTAACACAGCGCCGGCTAATCAGCTGCCACCGGTAAAACAACAACAACAACAACAGCAGCAGCAGCAAAGGAATCTGAATCTTTCCGTGGCTTGGTCACTGCAGGTTAGTAACTTGTGCGCTTCTTTTGAATTTTATCGTCTACTTATTTTTCTCGCCGCACTCCATGTCGCGTGCTTCTTCTTCTTCGTGTGTCAGGCTTTGTCTACAGCTTGTTGTTATTGCCTTTTGCAAAAAGTTTAGTTTCCTTTTTAAAGCAACTGGATATTTATGTCACCTTGTTGTTTTGTCCGTCCGTTCGCTTGTTCACTTGTCCGCCTTGTAGCCTTGACAGCGTACCTCCCAAGCTCCTCTACTCACCAAGAGGTGAATAAAACTGGTG